>CM028919.1:10862500-11452500 GCA_016801845.1 Polydactylus sextarius
TAATGATTATTGTTGATGATATCCTTGAGAAAGGGTCACTGGATCACTTTTCCCTAAATGAATAGATAAATACATTAAAATGAAGAAATTTGGTTCCTTATCTTTGCACATCTGTTGCATTCAAATCATCTTTTCTTTGATTGTGTTTGTTAATTGAGTAAAACACAGATTTCATGGATTTCATTATCTTAAGGTAGTTCAATATTTTTTGTATATAATTCTTGGAAAGCTGACAGTTTGTCAGAGTCCTTTGCCCTGCAACGTATATGGCAGACGTCTCTGTTAATAGAATTCTATTCTGAGGGATCCCAGTAAACTCAGTGTTTGTCAGAAACTGATAGCTGACCCTGGACGGTTTAGTCAGGTTCAATGCCACTGGAAACACCCAAAATAACCTCCAGTGTGTCCCTCAGCCTTACTGGTAAGTAAACTTAGTAAGTAAACTTAGTGAGAGGGAGTGAAAGTCAGACTTTTTAGATTGTTTACTCTTGCGCAACTGAGATTATTTGTCCAACAGGTGGTGTTTAAATTACAGTGATTATCTATCATTTTTCAGCATAAATAAAACAGTTCATCATATTAGTCTAAAAGATGCACAACCATCTCTGTAAGTGTCATGTGATGTGTCCATCCTGACTGGAAGAAGCAAAGTCCAATGACAGAGAAGAGGGCTGCTGGTGGTCAACACTGATAAAACCCTGACACTGCAGGCATGACACAACCTCTATGAACAGCATATGGGTTGTCTTATTTCTATCCTTTCATGTATATATCTGGTGTCGTATCTGCTACATTTATATAGCATCCACTGCAGTCCTCTGTCTTTAAAAAATACCTATTCTCTTTGCTTCTTGGCAGACAAAAAATTCAAGTTGGGAGCACGAATAGTATGTTCTAAATCTCCTGGTTTGTTTTGAGTCACTAGTAAATGATTCATCTTGTGAGTAAGCAGTCTGAACTGCAGCCATCGGTCTGTTGAATAGTTATCACAGTTTTCAATCAGAGCTCTCTGCTTTTGCCAACTACAAAGTAAGCAGGTCATCTTGACCCAGCTGGCAGATCAGTGGGAGGAGGCTTGAAAAGAAGTTGTTTATGGGCCACCTAAGATGCTACAAGTGTTTTTATTCCCAGAAATTACATACAAGATGTGTTATTGGATGCTACACTAATAATTACTCGTAGTGTTATTGTATCTAAGACTGACACTCACATGACGCTGGAAGGTTGAGAAGTGAATGTCAGGAATGAAAAGCACAGGTTGGGTCTCCAGGTCGGTCATCATCTTGAAGATGGTCACATCGTTGCGTTTCTGGAGGATGGGAACTTTGACGTCTGCAACTGGGAAAGAAAAAAGTTACAGTGAAAAACTGTTTAAAAAGTCTATTCATGGGAACTTAGGCAGTACAAATGTTGTGGGTTCGATTGTGTACTTTCTCCCTGTAGAGGACTTGTATTAATGATTTTTGTCCACTTGGGGGCAGTACAACCACCTTTAAACACAACACAACATGAACATTTATCCAAAACAGTGAGCTCAAAGAGCCTAAACTGTTCCATAGGTAGTTAGGTCATCATTGTAGGTAGTTACTAGTTATTCAAGTAAACATATTGATTAGTGCAAATCGATTGTCTTGTGTGAGTTAGAAGAAAACAAGCTGCAGTTTCAACTTTCAACTTCAGATATTTTGGAAAGTTCTGCATTTTTTATAGTGTAGCAGTGTTTGAAGTTCACCTTGACTTTTGTTGTTTTGTTATGTGTTCTGCATGCCTGATCTTATCTGTATATTTTTTTCTGATGGAAATTAATCAGATCAAATAACAATAGTCTCAGTCCCTTGTTTGTTCATATTATACAAGGTAAAAAAAAAAAAAAAACTCCCTTATGACTCACAAGGCAGACTGGGGTTGAGCTCAGCCACCTTCCCTTTCCGGCGGGACTGCTTCCTCTCCTCGTCTCGGATCTTCCTCTCCGCTCCCTTGTCGCAGAAGACTTTGATCTGACAGTAGGCACGGTGGATGGGTTTATTGCTGCGGTTGTTGTAGCTGTAGGTGTCAATCTGGAGGTTCAGAGGAAGACCCTTCACTCCCTTCTGAGAGGAGAAGTCTGTGCTCAGACAGTTGACTGAGATGAAGATCTGTGGAGAGATGAAACAGAGAAAACAGAGACAGATGAGACAAAGAAGCTGTGAACATGTTAAACTTTGATTCCTTGTAAATCACAAAGAAAATAAACTTTTCACTCCCATTATCCACAGTTGCATCATTTTGAGACACTGGAAGTTTTCCTCCAGCCTTCCCTCAACAGTGCATTCAGTGATCTGAGTTGCCCTCTACTGGACAACTTAAGCCATTACAGACTCATCTTTTTTTTTTTTTTTTTTTTTTTCCTGTAGAGATGTTCCTTTGTCTTCATTGTGTCAACAAAACTCACTATCATAACATAAGGTTTGGAACAGCAAACACAGAAAACCTGAGCTCCAAACAGCAGATTCTAAATATTACAAAAAGTGTTTTAAAAAATTTACATTTAAGAAGACAAATTTAACGGGAGAGGTTATTAACCCCCCTGGAGTACGCTTGGTGTGTTTTCTTTAAATAGTATTATTGCTTTATTTATGTTTTTGTTGTATCTATATTTATTTATACAACACTGAACTGTTCTAGAATAATTACGTGACTGATTATCACTCAAGAATTGTATGTTATTACACGTGTGTCATTTTTCTTGTATAATTGTATGTAACTTGTGGCATCTAATCTGTTAAACTGACAAAATGAAGGAAAATGAGGGATACAATGCTATGAGGAGCGTTTAAACGTTGAACGTTAGACACTTTTGGGATGAATCCAATAAATTGCCCAGAGTGTGTAAAAAAAAATAATGATAATAAAGGAGGGGCTGTTCTATGCAAATACATTACAAATAAATATATGCTGCAGGGCAATCACCCCAGGGTCGAGCCAAACGTACACATGGATCTTAATCTGTCATCTAACACCGACCTGATAAGATGATAAAACAACGGGCGGTACCTTTTAAAAATACACACACAGTGAAGTCATGTACACACACAAGGATGAACATCCTATGGCCCCAAGTCATGAGACAGTTGGACCTACATCCTGGTGTGTGTGTGTGCATGTGTGTGTGTGTGTGTGTGCGTTTGCAAGAGTGAGAAGCGTCTATCATGTGAGTGTATTTATGTTAAGTGTAGCCTACAGAGAGCGGGAGATGAAACACGGCGCCATGTCAGTCATTTTCTACGTCAGGGTGATGGCGACACTGAACCAGAAAGCGACGACAACAATGCTGGAGTGTGTGGAAGTGAAAGAAGGGACAGGTGCTCCTTCTTTCTGTCACCTGTCAGACGGGATTTTATTTGTTAACTGACCGATCCGGTCCTTACCACCACCCCCCTCCTCCCCTGCTGAGTTTCCTCATTCCTGAACCTTTTGTTGCTCCTGTCTGATGTGTAGAAATACTTCAATGTGCAGCATCACAATAGGGGTAACAGGCAGGTTGGACCAGTCAAGGATGTCTGCGTAAAGTGCTGTAAAATACACACATTCTCTTTGCTTTTACGCAACCTGACCTATCACACAGTGTCTCTGATGACAATGACATGACAGCATCCTCACTCTATTATTATTTACACACTTATTTTCTTTTACAGGTTCACTGTACAGGATTTAGTGACATCTAGCGGTGAAGTTACAGAATGCAACCAACTAAGTAATAACAAGATGTCAAAATGTGGAAATCCTTAATTTCAAGTGATTATACACCAATGAAATCATAATGATGAATATTATATTCTATCCCTCACTAAGTCCTACACACGGGACCTTTAACAACTGTTTTGGAGGATCACAGTGAGCACAGTGGATGCAACAAAGGAGTTAAACACCTGAAACCTTAATTGCGGTCTGTGGCATAAACCGCACAGGCCCTTAAAACTAGGAGCAATCTATTTTTGGATTAGGGTTTTAAGTGTGTTGATGTGAAAAGTTCAAGGATCGTATTAAGAGTTCAAGAAAAGGAAGTGATCCTGTGAACCAAACATTGTACTTGTCTTTACATGAACACCAAAGCGGAAACCGAAGCATTCATAAACATCTAGCTAATTTTTGTTTTAGTTCAAATCTGCCATGTCGGGGAGGTTAGAGGCAGCTCTGTGATTTGTCTGTGTCTGTGAAGGTGTGTGTGTCTTTTGTTGTCTTACTTTGGCCTCCTCGTTGGTGTCCCAGGTGAAGGAGATGGCGTTGTAGGAAATCTCCTCAATGTTTCCGATGGTGTTGAAGCTCTCCTTATAATCAGCTGAAACAACAAGTTACAGGTTTTTATTAAATCATTTGCTGTGAAGTGAAAAAAAACAATGTTTGTGAAGTGAAACAAGTCAGAACAAGTCAGGAGAACCTAAGAAGAAAAACTAAACTCCTGAACACTCAGCCGATCAATCAGTGGCCTGAGATGAATCACAATCACATTAAAGTGTGTGAGTCATTACCCTTGAGGATGAGAAGCTGACTCTTACTTGCAAAGCGATGCAAATTTCTTGAGTTAAATCAAACTGTGAATGTTTCTTACCGATATCAAGACACCTCTGTTTGGCAGTGTGCTGTCTGGAGTGCCAGTACTTCCAGTGTTTCAGCTGATCATCTCTGCACTTCTCCTCTCCAAACACCACCATCACCACACTCTGGAAATGATGTAACACATGTAATGACAACTCAGTATGTTATAATTATATATGATTGTGTGATTATTGTCAACAATCGGGGAATTTGTTACTTGTTTCAAGTTTATCTTTGTCGATCTTTCTTACCCTGACTTTGGTGATAGGTTGCTGCATGCCTTTGCTGTCAATCTCCCTGAGGGTGATTGGGTAAAACTGGCCCTTGTTGAGGTACGTCATCGTCCCGTCACCTGTCTTCTGACGCAGAGACTTGGATGCCTCCAGAGTGTACTCAAAGTTATTCCTAAAAGGAAAACAAAGATAGAAGCTATTGAATCTTAAACACATACAACTTTTTATGCTACAAAAGCATCCTTTATTCTCTGCAGAAATAGATATGTTTGTGTTTACACTGACAAAAACTTCAATTAGTTCAAGTTTAGTTAAGACTCAATGGGACACGCTTCATGGCCGCGGTGTAGATAAGTAGTGACCTAAAATGAGTGCGGTGTCAGAGCGGGGCCAGATAACGCCCGTGTGTACAGACTCTCATCTTTCACACGGGGGAGAATCTGGTGTCTCCCCAGTGACTGCGATGAATGAGGCCATTCTGTAGTGTTGTGTCAAAATCTGAATGGCGGTGTGGCAGTGGAAGTCGGGCAGTGCGCTGGCGGCAGCGCAACTTACCCTGGCATGGTGTTAAACTGTGTAGTGTAGTCCTCGGGCGTCATGGAGGCCATGCGTAACTGGAGATCTCCTGGGAAGGAAAACACCTGCAACACACAAAGGAAACAGATAGAGTAAGACTGGAAGTGTGAAGAAAGATGTAGCAAAGAGGGGATAATAAACAGCTACTTTGCTTTGATTTTTAACGTGATTTATTTTGTCTCTGCCTATAATTTAACAAATAATCAGCAATTTAATGTACTCCCCTTTAGGGATTTTCCAGTCTTTTTTCCATCAGTTATCATAGTTTGTGAAGGTTTTGTTCATTCGTTCTTCCCCTTCATCTCCCTTTCTTTTTGTTAGAAATGCCTGTACGCTCTGTTGCTAACCCCCCCACCTCCTCCTGTACTGGAGTTTTGTTGGGTTACGCTTTTCTAAGGTAAATCGCCTCCAGGTTAAAAAGAGAATGAGGAGAGAGAAAGGGCTTTGGCTATTGTAGGAGAAAAGTACAGCACTTTATTGTGTTGGTGAGACAATGACATAATAACACACTAGCCGCTATTTTGGCATGTTCAAATAAAACCAGGGAAGACTGAGCCCACCACTGGCTCCGTGGGATCAGGTGAATATCCTATTGTCTAATGGGAAAGTTCTGAGAGAAGAGAGGAAAGCGTAGGAGAGGAGGGGGAGGAGGCCGGGTCGTAGGGAGAGTAGTAATGGGGTGAAGTAAGAGGGGGGATCGAAACACTCACCTCCTGGGAACCGTCCTTAAAACCTTCGGAGTAGGTGGAGTCGGGGGGCGTGCGGGACTGAGTGCTGGGGCTGAACTGGACCGTGTTCTGGGCGAGCTGGCGGTCAAAGACGCTCACATGGCCGTCGGTTTCAGCGCAGTTGTTTGGCACGGTCACTGAGAAGCCGTGGGTGGGCACCTCTGTTTTGACGGGCGGGTAGTTGGGCACGGTGGCGATGGAAACTGTGACGGTTGTGTCTAAATAAACAAAACAAAATGAGCAAACTTGACTATTATGGTTCCCTATTTTACGTTGCTCATGTCTGTGTATGTTATTGAGCGTGAACAGACCTGGTGAAGGGAACTGTGCCCTCTTGTCTTGGGCCAGCTGAAGAATATTGAAAGGCCCCTTCAGGACCTGGATCCTGCTCTCCATGCCGGATTCCTGGAGTGGACCAATGGGATGTCCTCCCTGGAGCTGGTGCCTGCAACAAATGAAAGACCACATATTGAATTCGACACTGGATTACAAACTGTACACATACTGTATGTGATCAAACTTTATGTCGATTGTTGAGCTCAGTGAGACCACCTGATGAAGAATAGGTAGTAAACCCTTATCCCCAAAGTCAAAGTCACTTTTTAAGCTTTTAGAAAAACACAGTGTTCATGTGTGACCAGATTTTTCAATAAAATGAATCAACTCTGTTCTGTGTTTTATATTACACATGTAAATCTAAACACAGATTCAAATTCAGAGAATGCTAAAGAGCTTGAATCTCTCCCTTCCCTTCGTTCTGTGATTCCCCTCTGCCGTGCTTTTATTTTTAAAGGTAGGTGGGTGGGGGGGTGGTATTAGGAGAGGGCTGTAGCTCACCTTTTGTTGGGATCCACATCAGAGACCAGTGCGTCTGGCTTGCTCTGGGGTATTGTTCTCTTTTCCCTTGGCACCTGTATGGGAAGGGTAAACACAGCCGCTCAGCGTCTGACCACATCACATCCAACAACTCGGGTCATCCTGCTGTCTATATGGCAACTGGATCAGTTACATGACATAAGCCACTGCCTCACAGATGTTGCTTAATGGTCGGATGGATGTGAATGACAATCACGTAGAGAAAGCCTGTAAGGATTTGTAACTAATCCCCTAACGTAAGATGTTCAACTTTTGATTGCTCTGGGATCTACTACACCATTTATGACAAACAAGCAGAGAGGGTTCAGAGAGATTTTTTCCCTTCCTGGTCAAGAAAGGATTTTTTTAATGTTTCTCTGATACCTTGTAGTAGTCATAGAGCAGGCCGAGAGCTGCGGCGCTGTCCTCGTCTCCGTTAATGCTCATCATGGCCTTGGTGGCTGCCGTCAGTGGATTCTCCAGAAACGATTTCCAAGCTTCGTCTTCTGTGGTGAAAGAGCGACGCTGGCCGCCATAACCTGCCTCGTTCTGGAGAACCAGGACCGCACGCTTACTGTGGAAAGATAGAGTTTTATAAATTATAAGTTACTGTGTCAGAACACAATTATAAAGACATTCCTGAATCTTTTACAGCAGAGATGTGCTTATGTGACCTTTATCGTGTATATCGTGTGTGTGTCAACATTTGAAGACATTACTTCAAAATGTTCTATTTTGACTGTACGCATATATGTTTAAAAGGAAAGAAAGGACTCCAGGATTAGCATCATCCTCTATGCACATTCGACTACCCAATTCTCCTCTGTGACTTCCTATGAGTTGACAAAGCCAAGACCTACAATCACAGCTTCGTTCAAAACAGACAAACAGGTTGTGAGACGTAGATCCACCATAAAGATGTTCTTAATCTGCAAGACCTGTTGTTCTGGATTTTCCACGATTGAGCAACAAAACCCAACTATCGAACCATTGAGGCGTCTCGAGAAATAGATGCTCCACAGGCTCGCCCGGTGTGACAACTCTGCACCGTGGATCTCTGATTGGTCGAGGAGCTGACCGCCAGTGACGTATGTGCCCGGGCTACATTCCTGCGTTTTTAACAACGCCAAGCTTACGTTTTTTTTTTTGTTGTTTTTTTTTTCTGAGGAAACCTGTTTGTGTATTTAATGATGAGTTTTATGCACAGTCACCGCCTGCATCTCACACCTCCTTTTCATCTCCGTTTTTGCGAGGCCTTCGAAGGTCGATGCTTTGTAAACAGGACGATGTCACACTAGCAAGAATACAGCAGTTTAATCTGTCTCAGATCCTTGTAATGATCTTAATTACACATTTAAGTTTAATGACCTCAGGTAAAGGCCTTGCGTTTAAACAGAAATGACAAAACGGTGTTCAGTTTAAACTTGTAAGGAAATATTGAACGTTACAACAGTCAAGTCTCCTGTTTACAGTAAATTTAAATGTTTGCTCAGCTTCTATTGACTCAGACGTGTTAGACCTAATGACTAGAGCAAAGTAAAGTCAGCACTTGAGCTTTTGTTATTAAAGTTTCATCCAGATCATTAGTGTTCTTTGACAAAGTTTGGCAACTGCACACAGCCCCTAAAAACACATCTTCAACCATCCACCTGCTGATTTTGTGCCACAACAAAGTCGTTTATGATGAAGTGTAAACGGACAGGTTCAGTTTCCATGTTGAGTATCTACAACAAATACAGCTTTTTCTCTTCTCAATGGTCAGAGCAAAGTGATAATTAGTAATCCTATATCTAATTGTTCTAGTCATAAACTGCAATCTGATAAGATCCATTATTTACTTGCCAGTAAGACTCTAAGGACATGTAATCCATTACTAACACGCAAAAAAGGGAAAAAGAGTACATTAAATTAGGAAATAAAGTCAACAAAATAACATGAATTCACAGACATCTGACATTTTTTTTTAACGTACATGAACATTAATAATAATAATAGTAATAATAATATAAAAAAAACACAAATATTATTTCATAACAAGATTTAGACATGTTTGCATTAATGACTGATTTGTTTTCTTTCCTCTTAAATTTCACAAAACATTTTGTAAAGTAAAATCCTCCAAAACCTCATATATCCCTGTGCTTGCTTATATTGTCTGTGTTAGTTGGGCCAACGCCTAACAGGTGTACAATTTCACCCCCCTCAAAAAAAAAAAAAAAAAAAAAGTCTCCTTGTCACTACCTTTAAAAACATACAGAATACAGCCTCATCATCTAGACCACAGCTGAACAGTGGGTTTAAGATAATAATAATAATAATAATAATAATAATAAGGATTGTTCTTTTTCTTAGATATACGTGTCTATATTTAGTGGAGCTGGATCTGATCGCTGACATGAACGTAAAAAACTTTGTGCAGACAGTTTTCTTTGGCTGACGGCTCCCTGCTGAGGTCCGTGTTTATTCATGAACAAACAAAATTAAGACTATCCACATAACTGTTAGAGCTTTAAGCAAAATCAAACACTAAACCACCCATCTCTATCACAAGACAGTGTGTTTTTTTTTCTCTATTTTTTTTTTTTTTTTATTCTAACAGGCGCCTGTGCTCGCACGACAGGTGGAGGTACACCTGTACAGGCTTGAACATGACAGGTGAAATAAGCGGAGTTACACCATGGGAAACTATGAGATTTAATCACTTTCCCACCTTGGCAGTCAGGATTTAAAGTAAACTTACCCTTAAGAAAAAAAATAAAATACAATAAGATAAAGAATACGAAGCTACGATCATCTTAAAATGATGATGGTTAAATTATAAACAGGTGTTTAAAATATATCAGCAGCTGCAGGTCAGAGGTGGACCACAGTGTGACCTCTGTCTCTTTCTCTTTTAAAGGAATAAATAAATAAAAATCCGTCTGGGTCAAAAAAAAAAAAAATGAAAATAAAAAAAAATATTTAGAGTCAGTATTAAAGCTTATAGTGACAACCTACTCCCGGTGCGGGCTAAAAGTGGAGAGTCAGGACAACTTACTTGTCATGCTCCTGTGACATCTTGGTCGGTCGAACTGGACTTTCTAGTTGGTACTGAAAATCCGATCCGTCTTCTTTACCGAGGAAAACTCCGCCGCTTAACACTGGATGAGGGCCGCGGCAACAAACAAGGTGTCCCCTACTGAGAGAACGGGTTTTGTCGGCTTTTCTCGCTTTTTTGGGGCAATGCTGAGAAATCGAGGCCGGTTTTACCTGTGACAGGACCGCGGATTGGATTACAGGTGGACAAGAGGGCGGGGCCAAGCTGTCAATTACCCTCTCTGAGCTGCTGATTGGCTCAAGATGAGCGCCTACCTGAAGAGCAGAGGGACTCACCGTGAACCAGTGGAAGAACAGGGTTTAGAAGCTGTGATTTTTATCACAATCACTGGGGAATACATTTTTTTTTTTTTTTATTAAATTTTGTTTTTTTTTAAAATAAATATCAAAACGTATAAGGTAAAAGAGATTAAAAAAAAAACTAAGGAAGCACCAGTATCACCAGTTGGAGGTTGACTTAAAGACAGTTGGAGCAAGGGTGACTCTCTAAAGTTAATTACTGCAGCATTTGTAGGCAGATAATAAAAATAGTGTTGAATAAAGTAGCTGAAAGTCACACTAGAATAGAAATACAGATGCTCGACCAAAAAAATGACTTTTCAAGTGACTTAGAACGATACTCATGTAAAAGTCTTAAAATATCTAGTATTTACTGTACTTAAGTATGACAAGTAATCTATAATTAAATGTACTTAAGTAATGTGTGTTAATAAAAACAGAAGAATATTATGAAGTTTATCCTACAACAATCTTCATAGACAATGTCTTGAGTCTGAACTAAAGTACTAAAGCTCTTTTGTTCTTTTTCCCCCAAAATATCTTCTTGGTGTTTATTTTTAGTTTTTTAGTTGGTATTTTTAGTTAGTTTCTCCTAGTCTGAACAGTCACAGGTGGACTTAGATATAGAGAGATTTGTGTTCTCTTAAACCCAAATATAAACTCTGTCATCATTTTTCATGTAAGTCAAGATGAGGCCAAGTGTTGCTACGGCCCTGAAAGCTTTTTAGTTTATACTGACATAAAAAAAAAAAAAAAAAAGCAGGTTCACACTTTTTTTAAGTCTCTTACCAACACTTGTTCTCAGTGAAACTGATTCCATTGATTCTCTTGATCTCTTCCTCCTACTCCTGCTGGACACGTTTTAATAACATGTTTCTGGTGTAAAACACACAGGGCTCCCTTTGTGCAAAAAAAACAAAAAAAAAAAAAAAATGTATCTGATATTAATACTTTATAGAGATGCAGTGGTTCATCACGTCGACTGAGTTTCTTCAAGAGTTGCAGCCTTTTCACATTGAAATTCAAAGAAAAACGTGTTCCTGTATCTGCTCAAACAGGTCACCAGTATCAATATGTGAGTACTGGATCAATAGTGTTGGTGGGTATTGATCAGACACTATGTGGTGACCTGATTGCACATCACTGGTATAGTTATAACAATTATAATTGATCTCATTTTAATTATTGAACTGAACATTTACATGGTCACTATGTGAACTACCCGGGTTGATTTTGTGTGTCGGTGTGATTAAATGTGTCACTTTATTGCTTCATGAAAACTTACATCCACCTTTTTCACTGTTAAAACATGTTCACATTTTGTCAGAAAAAATTTAGCCTTCACAGCTGCACATAAGACACAGGCAAATAAGGTCCTTAGAAAGCATGCAAATGAAACAATGGATTAGCATGTAAACAAATTGGGGGAACTCATAACAGTTTAACACGTCTATCTGTCTATCTATTGTACTTGTAAAGTACTTGTGTTGCTTCTTTTCCTCATAATCTGCTACAGTTGCTGTGGCTCACTTGTGATAAAACTGTAAAGGCTTTAAAATCAAAAGCACCTAAAGAAAAAGAGAAAAGAGAAACCCAGAGTAAGTAAAAACAAACAGCTTTGTTAGAGGCAGAGGGGGCTTAAAAGATGCTATCAGCAATATTCAAAGTTTCTCCCCACATACACACTGAGACAGAAACTAACAGTAATTCCCCCTCCCCCCTCGCCCCCCTTCCCCATCCCCCCATTCATTGCCTTTCTCCAGGACACACACACACACACACACACACACACACACACACACACACACAACCTCCTGCTCCTGGATCCTGGTTAAGTGTTTATTTATCTCAGTGGAGGGACACCTGCTTCTACTGGAGCTTGTTTGTGTTTGCACTGAGGACACTGGATATTACTGTTGGAGAGGAGGATACAGGGATGCATGTGTGTGTGTAACAGGAGGCTGGGAATATGAGGCTGATGGTGGGCTCTGATGCTGACTCAACAGAGCAAAGCGAGGCCAAACCATGGGGGGGGGAAACAGATAAAAAAAAAAAAAAAAAAAAAAGTTCAAAGCACCAAACCTGTGAAAATACCTGCTGAGCTTCTCTCAGGAAGTGGATGAAACAATCAGTTGTTGTCAAGTTGAACAAGATCCTAGATGAAATCTTACCAGCAATTATGGGTGTCAAATAAACAGTAACAATTAATAATTACAATATGTTCACTTGAAATATATTTATGTTATAAGTGATAAAATATTCATGTAACTGGAATAAATATATTTAGATACTTTCAATCACTAAACTTGGTTCTCACTGCTCAGAAGCAGCCTCAAGAACAGAAAAAAATGTAAACAACTTGAACAAAATGACTAAAAAGAAAAATAGTTTGTTTAGGCATGTTCACTCTGTCCCTTTCAGACACTCAAGTGTGTCAAACACTTCAGAAATGCAGGTGAATCATCTGACTCTCACTGTTTGACGGACTTGGGCAGTGGGTCAGTGTCTCTGGGTTTGACCAGGATTGGTTTTTAACTCTAGACGTTGTTACTTGTAGTCAGTAACTTTACTTCTACATCTACATCTGGTGGTGTACCCCAGGGCTCTGTTGTGGATCCTGACTGGATTGGACTGAGAAGTTGTAAGTTTTTCCACCACTGAGAAGTGAAAGAAGTCACTAATTCGATGTTTCAGAACAGCAAAACTTTAGATGTTTTTTTTTAACTTTAGAAGGTTAGATGGTTAGTTATAACATTTAATGGTGAAATGCAATTTAGTAGATCTAGTTCATTTCTTCACTTTAGGTTTTCTTCCTATTTACCGTCAACTTCACTTTTTTGTTTCATTCCTTATGTTGACTATGAGGCTGACAAAATAGCTCCTTTCACTTCACAGCTCAAACCAGACGGTTTCAGTTATAAATCTCCTGTTGAGTCACTGTGAACACTTTTACAAGCAACTGAAGGCTCCAATTTTACCATTCCTTCACCTTTACTTACTACATCAATATGTCACTTGTCTTAAATGTTTTTCTTTTGTTTTGTATGTAAAGAGAGATGTTTACCTACTTTACATATCAACTTACAAAAACAGTGGTCTAAAAGCCTAAAAGGGTTTTTACAATCATAAAGAAAGAAAAGGTTGTCATTAATTAAAATTTTTGTTTTTAAAGTGAGCCCATGACACACTTGGTTTTTTTTTTTGGTTTTAATTTAATTCTGCTCTGTGTCAGAACAGAGACCTCACCCAGGCCAGGCCCATTGTAGTTATTGGTGTTCAGTAGCCGGAGGAAAAAGGAGATGATCTCATAACTTTTTTGAAAGAGATGACACAAACACAAACCTGCAACAACAAAATAATAATCGATAAACCGTAATAAACCGCAGGGAAGTGGACCATGAAAATATGAACGTGTGTCAGTACAAGAGGGAAAGACAGAACAGTTTCTAACAGTTTTCAACGACTCAAACCCTCCAGGATGCTTTGTGTCATCTCTGTCAATTTACTTGACAAACACAGCCACCCCCCTCTTCTTTTAACCCCCCCCCTCCCCATCCCTCCTCTCCACCTCCCCCTATCGAGTGAAGCAACTGCTTTTTAATGCCATTTCGCCTAACTCCAGGCATCTAACTGGGATGGAAATAAGATGCAAATCTGTCCCTGCTTTTCTAGCATGTAAGCGCTTGTCTGAGTTAAGAGCAATTGTAACTGTATTGAGGTCTGTTAGAGTTGCACTGGGCCATCAGCTCAGGTGCAGATGAATTTTGGGAGCTCACAGTAAAACCCAGTGTTGTTGGGTAAACAGCGGACAGGCCTATATGAACAATGAAACAGTGTTGTGATGTGTTTGAAGATCACTATCACGTTGTTGGTCGTTGTCTCTTTAAATGTTAACAGACATTACATATATGCTCACATATAGAGCTTGAGGTTTGAAAGAGGTGTGAGCTGTTATTTACATCTACCTAAGTCAACGAGGATGATAGACGTATGGTGTATGGGTATTTTTTTCTTATTGACATTGTGGGATTGTCTTCAGTCGTGTGTAACTAATTACTTGTGGTTTCGTTATTATTGCAGCCTCATCCGTTAGACTTTCTTTATTTCCTTCTTCTATTTAGATAAACTCTTGATTTGTGAATTTGGGAACTACTCAGCAGAGATGAATCTAAACAACTCCACAGCTGTGATGTTTTGCAGAGTTTTTTTTTTTTTTTTTGCCGAAGCCAGGGTTAGATGATATCAGGCTTTTCCCACTGATGACAGTAAAAACAGTCACAGACACTGTGGGCACGGCAGGCCCGCATGCTGCTTCGCAACACCTAAAACACTTGTGCTAATGCACGCACTCACACACACACACGCACACACACCAACATTGGAAGGGAACAGCTCAGTGGTTTTTCCAGGGGGTTATGGGATTCTGGGATTCTTTCGTGTTTGCCCGTATGTGCATGTTTTGCTTCACAACACTGCTGATGTTTTAGCCCTGAGCTGTGGATATTACTGACCATTCAGTGTGATTAAAGACACCGTTATTATCCACAACATTACACAGGACTGAATCACACTTCACGCTGTGATGATTTGTCCTCATGTGGCTCATAAGAAGATGAAGACAGTTTATCAATAACACCTTATTTATCCCTCTATGTTTAATTTGATTTTTGTAATGGTTTTGAAAACATATAATAAACACATTTAACACATTTGGTGACATATGACTTTGACCAAACATTGATTTGATCACTGAATAAACAGAGAAATCAGCAAAGTGGCTGTGAAAAAAGTAGTTTGGTTTAATCAAATACAGTACAACTAAAACACATCTGATTACTTGTAGCCAATAGAGAGATATCTTGAGATGTTTTATTATTGGTTTATAATATAGAGGTATTTTATCTGAAAATATTCAGACCCCTTCATTTCTTTCCCTCTCTTCTGCCCTCACTAATTTAACACATGTGCTAAATATTTCTCTTGATCATCTCTGAGAGGTTTCAACACCTTCACTGAGTCCACCTGTGGTAAATTCAACTGACTGAACATGTCAAACATCAGTCTATATCAGAACTCACAGGTGACAGTGATTATCAGAGCTAAAACCAAGAAGTCATGAAGTCAAAGAAGCTACCAACAGAGCTCAAAGACACTGTGTCATGTTACTGATCTGAGCTGAGCTTTAGCAGCTTCCATGATTCTTAAATTGAAGGCGTGTGGAACAACAAAGGCTTCTGGAGGTGACCACCAGGCCAAACACTCCTAAGAGGAGTGACCAAGAACCTGGTGGACACAGTCGGAGCTGCAGACCTGTGTGGAGAAACATCCGTCTCTACAGTAGAGAGACCAGATGGAAACCTCTCCTCAGTGAAAGCTGTGAGGGTCTGCTTGGAGTTTGCAAAACTGCCCATTAAGGACTCCCAGACTCTGGTTTTCTGGTATGATGAAACCAAAACAGAACTTTCTGACCTCAATACTAAACTACGTGTCAAGAGGAAACCAGGCATCACTAATCACTATCCCAGCAATGAAGTGTGGTAGTGGCAGCATCATGCTGGGACAAGACAGGGAGAGTGATTGGTAGTTGAATTTACAGACAGAGCACTCGGTTATCTCAGTTATGGGCCATTGAAGGTCAATTCATGAGAGGATATAATGACATAAGATTTGAGCACGAAACAACAAAATGTGAAAAGATGAATCACTACACTTGGTTTTCTTTGTTCTCTTTAAAAACCCTTGTGTCAGTACTGAGAGGATGTTGAAATGTTTGTGGGAGATTACAGATTGTGGGTGGATTTACAAAACCAGACAGTGATTTTATTTCATGGCACAGCAGCTGATCTGTGATAAACTAAATAAATGCATCTACACAGACATTAAAAAGTCTGTCCGCATGTATAAAAAGTACTATGGTAGCGGTAGTGTCTAGTCTATTACTGTGGTAGTGTTTGGTGGTTGATACTGAAGCAGCAGAATCCTGAAGTGCAGCAACTGATGAATCTGTGCAGTTTTTCTGTGGTAGAGACTCGTGGGGTTGAAGCTGCTGGTTGATGATGTCAACACATTTACAGACCGCAACCACTAAGTATAAGAGAGACTAATAATAAATCATCTAACCCAAACTGTTTGCCTATTTTACTAATCTGTCATCACTCACATTGTAAACCAAATTATTGATTCAAAGGTAAGATTATTTTTTGACACCTGATAAATGAAAACACTCACAAGAACCTCACTACTGTCTTGTGTCGCAGCCCCGCACACCCAAATATTTCCATAGGGAAGTACAGAAGGATGTTTGCAGACAGCAAACACAAATTCTACTCAAAAATACACTGTGTTACAGTAAATTAGAAGTAAATAATTTCTGAACAGGCTTTAGCTTCCCACTGCCGCACCTATCTTGGTTAAGTCTTTGTTTTGGTTCATGTTTAATCCCATAAAAGTGACACCACACTAACTGTTTCTATTTACTGTCAGCTATAAGTGTGAGGTCTTTATAAGCAGTTGGGTTGACTGCGTGTTAGCTTGAGGAATGCAGGCAAACAGAACACACGACATTCCCTACATGACCGATGGATCCTTCAACATGCTATTTTAAGACTCGTGTCTATTGGAAATTTTGAAAACTTTATTGAAAATTCATACAAGGAAGTTTGCATCATGAACGAGGAAGACATAGACAGAAAGAAAAAAAAAACGTAAAAAAAAAAAAAAAAAAAAAACATCATGAGCCAAACTGTTATTAGTTCAGATCAGTTACCAGTTATTTATTAGAGACAGGGAGGGATCTGTTCATGAAGAGGTGACTAAGTGTGATTATGTAAATCAACTTCTGCTTCCGAGAGATTCTGATCACATGATAGTTTATCAGTAAAAATCTTTCAACTTACTCATCAGGTTTCAGAAAATGGTTGCTTGTTGTTATATTACCACTGTGTTGTTGAGTCTTCTTGAGGTGATGGAGCGTTCGGTGCAATCGAACGAAAAACACTAACAGAGCGGTTGATTTATTGTTTAGTCTTGTGACTCACAGAAACCGTGTGATAGACGACAATGTGTGCATTATTTATATGTCACATGGAGGCTGAAGAAAGCGGTGGAAGCTAATAGAATAAGAGCAGAGAGGTGACATTAGTGAAGGCGGTTATTGTTGAGGAAAGCGTGGGAGATTGTCAAACAAGCTCTGCCACTCCTCACCTGGTTGAGCCTCCCATTCTGCCCAGTCCAGTTTTGTTTCTGTTGTGATTGACTCTTACTCACCTGCAAATCACAACCACTTCACTTTTTTTTACTGCGACAGATTATATAATAAATTTACTTAAATCAGATTACAGTTATTTAGTGCACAAAAATGACCCAGTGAGGAATGTACACTCATATATTATTATCATTCTGATGCATTAATGAATTAATTAATGAAAATTTTATTTTTGTATTTGTAGGATATATACAAGATTTACACTTAGTAAAGTAAAGTAAAGTAACTAATAACTGAAGATGTTGAAAAGAAAGTGAAAAGTGTCATAGAGGAGAAAAGTATGTGAAAAGTATTTGAAAGAGCACATATTATTGTACTGAGTGCATCTAACTATTTCTGTCAAATAAATGTATCTGAGAAAAAATGTGCAATGTTTGTAATATAAAGTTGACACACATGACACACAAAATTAAACACTGTGGCTATAAAATTAAAAAGTCTCTCAGGACTGTATAAACGGAAGTGAAATGACTGAGTAAGAACGGAAAAAAAAACATGTCTGTGACTGAGGCAAAGAACTTGAAAAATGATTAAATAAATCAAGCTGGATTTGAGCGTGCTGTTGAACTTGTCACCTTCATGTATTCAGGTGTACATTCAGGTTCAGCCACACACAAACACATTTGTGTGCTCTATCGTAGAGTTGCCGCTCGGCAGAGAGGAGTCCTTCCTGAACAGATTTGCTGTCAAACCTGAAAAGTTTCTTCAGGAGGAAAACACGCTTTAAAGAAATGCTACAGGGTATACGACAGTATCACTAGAAATTGGTAAAATGGATGTCAACTGTAATTTTGATCCAGTTCCTTTATTAATCTATTTTCATTTTACTCTATGGGCATTCACACCAATAAGCCACAACATTAAAACCACCTGTATTTTATCGAGTGGACCCATCAGAGCACGGGACCTTTAGGGTTGTTCTCCATTTCTTAACGGTTTCTGTGGTGCTGCACACACCCCTATCACCATGGGTGTGTGTTTGGTCTGAAACAATGTTGAGGTAGGTTCGTTTGTGATATAGTAATTTCCAAATGAATGCCAAGATCTAGTATTTCCCAGCCAAAACAAGTAACAAGATGATTGATGTTGTTCTCTCACCTGTTGGTTTTAATGCTGTAGTAATTTTGTGTGTGTGTGTTTTGGGAACCAACTCAACAATGTTGTAACTTCAATGTTTTTCAGATGAATAAATTGAATCTTGAACATTGAAAAGTCGATACAAGTTGGAGATATAAGTCGACATAGATATAAGGCACAAGAGAAATATAAGGAGTAAGTATTAAAGGAGTTGGAAGTTTCACTGAAGGTTTGCCAATTTGATGAATCCAAACACACACATGCTCTCTCTCTCTCTCTCTCTCTCTCTCTCTCACACACACACACACACACACACACACACACACACACACACACACACACACACACACAGACACTCACAGTCTCAGATTTGATTTCTCAGAGGCCGATACAGTCAGCAGGATCTTAGAGGGCATGTATGAACCTGCAGGAGTTTCTGTTGTCTTCAAGCCAACCGTTGCTATGATCTTCATATTGTGAAGGAACCGCAGCAGCGAAACCTATTCGCCTTCTCCTCCGACACCCATAACGGGTAGAAAAGCATCAACTGTGATGCAACACTGAGCATGCGAAGCACCTGGTGTTGTAGGTTACTGTACATTTGCAAGGTGAAGGGAGGTGCAGGGGTGATATGGAAATTCTTGAGAATTTCTTGCTTGGAATAGAAGTAGTTTTTCTGTTGTACCCTGGAAAGTGACTCAATTCCTGCATCTGGTGGAAGGTTGGTAAATAGGCAAATAGAGGTTAGAGGCAAGTGACAAGATACAAACAATGACGCAATAATTAACGTCAGGCTTCGACAGAGAGAAGAAAACAGAGTTTCACTTGAACTTGAGCCAAGACTTTTTAACTGTGGGGGTTGAAGGGGGCAAGAGTTGTGATGATATTCCTTAACTAATTACATATGTTATGTGAACAGATGTTTTCCATGTTATGTGGCATGTAGAACATCTCTACTACTCTTGCTTTTTGTTTGGTTTGCTTTTGTTGTCATAAGCAAATTCACAAAGCTGCAGGTTTGTGTGTGAAATGTTAGTGTTTCTCTCACAGGACAATGATTCATGCAACACAATATGCAAATTTGTTTTGAACTAGAAACGTCTAGCTAGCACATCACGTGTTTTTGAGTATTTATTAGTGTCCAAAAGAATTTCGGGATACGTCCAAATGCTTAAAAATGTTCATCTGTTCAACTCATCCGCGCAGTGTTTTTACTTTCGTCACTAATTCTTGATCAATATCAATCATCAACCTGATTTTATTGGATATAATCCTATCAGAGCTTTTCTTTTTATCTTTACAATTTTTATTGCTGATAAACTGATCTGATCGCATCAGTAAAGCTGCTTCAACTTGGTCTGTTTGCTACGTGTCACAGTGTCACGTGTTAGGCTCACAGGGTCACAGGGAGTGTGAAACCTGCCGTTAAAACAACTTTAACTTTGTTACACAGATTTTCCTTTTGTTAACGGATCCTCAGACTCGTCAGACCAGCAGCACCTCTGTCCATGGTCCATCCCAGGGTGGAGCAAAAAAAAATCACTGCAGTTGACAAGGTGGATTAGTCAACCGTCACCTTTCATTTTTGTTTTTATGTGGGTCAGGATTCACTGCGAATGTTTTTGTTTCTATTCTTTTGCTTGAGTCGCTTTTAATTTAAAAACCTGGTTCTCACATTAAAGACATTTTAATGCTTTTAGACTCTTCTTCTTTATTAGGAGTTTACTAACCAGGTCGCAGAGGAAAGACAGTTGCATGAAGTTGTGTTTTCACATGTTCGTATATATTTAAGGGTCATGAGACTTTTAGAAACAGGTTCAATTAACACATTATACTTGGGTTTGTGTCATAAATGTTGCTGCATTATTTATTCATATCCGTACTCACATAGCTTTAGAGAAACTTTATCCAATGATGTTAATATTGTACAATCTATGTACAAGATACATCATATTTTATTTGTCACATGCGTAGTTATAGTCATACAACACAGATAAATCTATCTAGATGTATCAAATATATCCTCACTTCTGTGCTTTTACTTTAACATTTACCTAAAAAAAAGATGTTTGATTTAATTTAAAAATATGCATCTAAACAAAGCTTCATTCAGGGATTTCTTCAGCAAAGTTTCATTAGACCTTTAAATAAAATGGACAGGAAGTTGTGGTGGAGGCAATGTGGTTCCACAAAATAAATCATGCAACAACACCTTGGCACAAAAAAAGGCCATTACAACAGTCAAAATAAGAGAAGGCAAAAGAAAATATTATTTGTTTTTTTGGAAAGGTTAGGAGGGAGTTGTTTTGCATTTTATTTTAACTGGAAACAACAGAACTGAATGACATGTCACAACATGTGTCTGAAATATCAGCTGGAAATCAGGTGAGATCAACCGTAAAACGTACACAGGCAGAAGGAAAGAAAATCGTGTTTGAGTTGTGTTTATATGACGAAGGAGCACCTGACACTTCAGGTCCGCCTCCTGTTTGTTCACAGAGACATGTTCAGCAGCGCCACCTTCACCTTGTCGGTGCAGCAGTGTAAAGTACAAGCCATAAGAGGGCAGTGTGTGATAACAATTACATGAAATCAAAGGCAACACCAATCGAACCCCACTCCCCCTAGTTGTGTTTTAAAAAGAAACAGGTTGTATAACGTTGATCTTTGTCAAAAAAATTTGTTCCAGCATGCCTTCTGTTCACTTCTTCTGCTCGAGGGGAGAAACAGAGCTTCATGCACACGCATGCGCACGCACACACACACACACACACAGAGGGAGAGTAAAGAGGGCTTTATATACCCTGAGCCTCTCCTGACCCCTCTATTTTTATGCAAATATTTTCCTGTAGGACAGTGTATAGAAGCTCTTGTCTATGGAAATTAGCAGTGGGCTGTAACTGACGCTGCAGATAAAAGGCTATGTTTGATATGAAGCCTCTTAGCTGGGAGGCCTCTTATTAGGATAATAGTCTACTTTTTCACTCTCTCACTCCTGCTCTCTCTCTCTCACACACACACACTCATGCAGAGCTGCACTGTGTCTCTGACTCTTTGTCTCTTACCTTTTCTCCTCTCCTGTCTCACTCTCATGAATATTTCACAAATTTTCATTCCCCCTGTTGCCGGCTGCTTCTCTCTCACCAAATCTCATCTTTCCTCTCTCCTTGTCTCCCCTCCTTCCTTTTCCTCTCTTTTATCTTGATGAGTGTGAGCAGGGAGTGTATATGTGTGTGTGTGTGTGTGTGTGTGTGTAGAGAGAGTGAAGGAGGGGGGGTTGTCGGTATTGATCTCTTTGTGTTCCAGTCAAAGCAAAAACAATGGTTTATTATCACCGATTACAACCAAGAAGAACAGGGCAAAGGAGCAGCAATTGCAAGTTAATGAGCTTCTGAAACACCCGAGGGTGCTTTCTTAAATCATCACCTCTGTCCCAGTGCACGTTTTTTCCTTTTAGTCTGAAAACTGAAACCTCCCTGCAATGATAAAAATGATTTCTGCTACCATTAACGATCAATTTAATTAGTAATCCACTGTGTGCTGCCTGCTTACACACACACACACACACACACACACGTAGGCAGACAAAGCTATAACACATACACATGTATTGGACTCATCAGTCTGCAAACAACAGACAAAAGAAAAGACGAGGAAGATGGAGAGATTCTCCACTGTACAAAGGACAGGAAACAGCAAACAATAAATCAAATGGGGAAGTGCAGCATCAACATCTTTCATTCCTCCTCCTCCTCTTCCTCCTCCTCCTCCTCCTCCTCCTCCTTCTTACTCACACACAGATGTTGTAGTTCCCCTCATTCCCAGTCCTCTGAACATGTTAAACACTGGTTTGCTGCTAGTAGCCATGGTAACAACTGCCGGTGCTGGCTTTTGCTTAAAATGCACGCACAGCAACATCGCCTCCCAGTGAAAACATCACCATCCCACCCACTGCAGGCAGGAGCTGCCCTCGTCATCATCACCGTGACGAAGTGTTAACGTGGTCGACTTTGCTGTGAACACAACAGGTTGAGTCCAAGAACAACATCTCTTCCTCCTGTTTCCTTTGTTCTGACAGCTGTACGTGAACCAGTCAGATGACAACTTTAAACAACAGAGATGCAGATGATGAATTAGTTTTAAATGGATCTGCAGTTTACACACTCAATTCAAATTCACACAAATGAATCTGTGTCAGTAATTTTCGTATTTGGCATTTTAATCAACCTACAGCATCATTAAAAGACTGAATTAGCCTCAGTTAGAAATGCATCGGTTGTATTCTTTATAATGTATTACACTGGATAAAACAGCCATAAATTACTTAATAATTACCTTATTAATGATACTGAATAACATATCAATAATAACCTCATACAGTATTTTGACTTTCCCCATCTGTCTTTTTCTTTTGTTCCATTTCTGTCAAAAATCCTTAAACTAATTCATGAACTTCATCACTTATTCATCTTTCAAACTTTGTTACAGCCATAGTTTCTACTTTTTTTTGATGGCTCCAGTGAAACTGCACATAATTTATTTTGGGACTGACAGTTCTTCTTTGGAGAAAGATCTATCTGCTCCCATGAGATGCTTCTTCTTTTCGATAGGAAAATATGTTGTTTGTTGTTTTTGTTTTGTTAACTTAAGCAATTTCTGCTTGTTTAATTATTCTACGGCCAAGATTTATTTTGGTCAATACAATAATAATAAACAATTTATTCATTTTTTTATTTAATTCTTGACGTTACTATTGGACATTAAAAAAAATATCTACGTCACCGATTAGCCAACGCTCACACCCTCCAGTCATGGTTTCAGTCTGGTTCCTCTCATTGTGTCTGCACTCCTGTTATCAGCCCAGTTAACGCCCTGGGACAGCTGTCGTGTTGGAATGTAAACAGCACTAGTGAAGTCACATCAATGTGCACGATTAGAAAGACAAAAAAGAAAATAGTGTCTACTGTTAACAATAGAAGCCACAAAGAAGCCAGAGAATAGCTCTTTATTTTGTGTATGTGTGTTATACCAGGTGTCGGCCAGATTACTGACCAGTCGGTGGTGACACACACTCCTGGCATCTTCTCACTCTGTCCCCCCCGTTAAAAATCCTGTCTGTCTCTGTCTGACTCTCATCATCTGTCTCACTCTTGGTTGTACGCACCACATGACCTCACTGCCCAGATATCACACAGGGATACCAGTGAGCATGTCTGTGTGTGTGTGTGTGTTTTTCTTTTCCTAGAAACAGTCAGTCATAGAGATGAAGAGAGAAAATGAGACACACTGAGAGAGAGAGAGAGAGAGGAGGTTGTTTGCAGAGATTGGTCATGACAGGATACAGACCATTTAAGGCTCCGGGTGTGACGAGCTTTTGTAGGGAAATGCTGAGATTAGCTTTACAAGCTACCACAAATCAGCAGTATATTTAACAACAGTCCTGCAATAAATCCTACCTCCATGAACGTTTTGCTTTTTTTCCTGGGAAATAATGTATAAAATTAAAATGACATGATATGTTTCTTTAATGTTCAATGTTTATAGGTCTTTTTCTTTCTTTCTTTCTTTCTTTCTTGAGCCAAGAATTTCATCTACATGCAGAGGAAATGACAAGGATTTTCAAAATAAAAGATGTGGGAAAATGGAGGAAAAGAGATGTCGAAATGAACTGATTCAAACATGATGATAATATTTGATATGGAGAGATTGTTGAATGTTTGCAACAGAACAGGACACACAACAACTGATGGAAGAGGAGAGGGGATTTAGTGCAAATTAGCCTTAAAAAAAAAAAAAAGTCTGTGCTGCATCATCAGAGCGGGGTCACCTTGGGAGAGGAGGAGACGAGAGAGGAGAGGAGAAAATAGAAACGAGAACAGAGAGCTCGTCATCAGATCATCAGAGCACAACGTGACCCGAGGCCTGGACACAGATTGAAGCTTCTCTCTCTCTCTGTCTCTCTCTCTCTCTCTCCTCTGCCGTCTGTGCCTCTTTTCGCCAGATTACCACAGTTAAACAAAGCTTCATGTCGACAGTTTTGTGCCCGTGGAAGAAAGCCATTTGTCACAAGTGAAAAAAAGATAAAGACCATACAGATTTCCATCTGCGTGAGTCTGACAGTCTTACATAATAACTTCAGAGCATCAGCCTAAATCTATCATCTAAATGATCTGGTATCCATCACGTACACCACCAGTTTTTGTTATGCTGATGTTAATATGTTTTTAAAATCATAATGATGATTGAAAGATTAGTACCTAACAGTAACAGAGCACCAAACATCTTATCAGATTTGCTATATTTAGATCACAAATCACTTCCTGCTGAAGCATTGTTTCCAGGAAGACAGTGTGGCAGTACTTCCACCAAGGATATCCTCAGTATGTTTATAGCTACAGGATATTTGTACCAGTTCTGGCTTCATGCCTGTTACAAATATAGCTTTTAGATAGTATGTTAGATCTCACAGGCATGGCAAATCATTTATTAGAATAACCTCAAATGACAGAGAGAGAGAGAGAAAATGTGGAAAAAGTGTTAATCTGATTACAGTTTTGTATTTAAAGTTTAATTTATCATTTCTGTTTTCAATTCAGTCCTAAGGAGCCATTGTTTTTAAATGATAATAGAAAACGTGGGCAGGCAGCTCATATTGCTATGGTGACAAGACCACAGCAGGAGGTAAGAAAGAGGAATACAGGAATCTGTAACATGAGAGGGAAGGAAAGCAGATCATTGACAGAATGATAATAAACCACGTTGGACAGAAATAAAAATCCAGATATGTAGATAGATTCACTCACAGTGTGATGTGACGTGACAGATCCTCTGAAACAGCACGGGCTCGGTGAGGTGACAGGCAGGCGTGGAGTTCAAATACATCCCAAATACACAAACAATCGTTTGACATTTTGGGAGCTACGCTTATTTGCATTCTTGCAGAGAATTAGATGAGGAGATTGATACCAGTTTCCTGTTTGTGCAGAAAATATGAAGCTATAGTCAAATGGAGCCAGGCTAGCTGTTTCCCCTCACTTCAAGTGTTTGTGCTAAGCTAAGCTAATCACCTGCTGTATCTAAGCAGACATGAGAGATGTATTGACATTATTCTTAAACTGCTTAAACTGTTTCTGTAAGTGATCATGTGTGTACACATGCATATTTATTCAAACTTCTTCTCTTGTCATGTTATCTTTTGACTTATAGCCTTAG
The DNA here is from genome assembly GCA_016801845.1 of Polydactylus sextarius. Lineage (NCBI taxonomy): Eukaryota > Metazoa > Chordata > Actinopteri > Polynemidae > Polydactylus > Polydactylus sextarius. The sequence continues at coordinate 10,888,396 of CM028919.1, forward strand.
TAAAATGCTCAATAAGCAAACAGAGCAATAGAGATCTGACCTGTTTTAACTGCTGTGTCTCATATGCTCTCTCCATCACCATCCACCACCATCACTATTACACTCATTTGCTGCTTCTCTCTCTTTATTAGGGCTATAGTCTGACCTGGCTAGCTGTTGCTAAGTTTATCTCTGTGCCAATCTGTGCCCCAGAGGCATGTAGCAGCAACCCAGAAAAGACAGAGTGCACTGTCAGTTAGAATAATCAAGGGAGGGAGGAAGAGGAGGGACGAAAAAAAAAACAAAAAAAAACACATGATGGCCTGCTCTCTTTAACACGAGTGACGAGCTGTAATCTGCAGTGGACTTAGAGAGCTTTGAGCCTGTATGTGTGTGTGTGTGTGTGAGACCATTTGCATCACACAACAGTAACATCAAAAATATTAATATCAAATGATCGGGGGGTGCTTTTTAATCATTAGATATGAGCTCGGTGCCCCGTTCCCGTTAACCTCTCTGCTGCTGTTTTCGTGCAAATCTCTGGAACCGACTCCACCATTTAATAATTAACACAAACCATTTCATGTGGCCCATGCTAATGACGCTATGAAACACTGTGCAATGTGTATGTGTTTGTAAAGCTCACACACCACAGCTTTGACTGATAATTTTCAAATTAAAAAAGATAAAGCTTGTTACATTCAAGTCATTTCATCTTTTGTCGCACACGGTAAAAAGTTATTCTTCCCCCCAAGTATTTCGCTCTTTGAGACCTGACTTGTGGTTTGCATAAGAAACAAAATGTGACATAAAAAGACCCATCTATATTAACACTGTTAGAGAACCAAAGGAAACCACAGAGTTTGTTACAGGACAGCGCTGCAAATTCAGTGCAGTTAACAGTTTTAACTGGTGCACTGGAATATACTCCAAACCTGTCGGTCGATGTATTGATCGGAAATGAGGCATGCTTGTGAATAATTGAGTTTGTGACCTCAATGCAGTGAGCTGACATCATCTCTGTGGGTCTAGAGCCAAACGCCCTGCTGCACTGGAAAAGCCCCTCTGGCCAAGACTGGTAGATCACAGCCCTGCTGGTGATGTGCTGCACTGGGCTGGGCTCATAGAGAGATAGAGGACCTTTGGCTGAGGCCATATATATATATATATATATATATATATATATATATATAAATGTAGTTGGGTATCAAGATAATTTTGCTAAAAGGTTTGGAGAGCATGTACTTCCTTATTACATAACAAGGTGAAGTGGTAGTGTTGAGTTGTAGGCTTTGTAAATGTATATATATAAAATCACATCACCATTATTCATTATAGATTTAACAGCAGCAGCAGCAGCAGGAGGAGGTTTCTTTCAAGGCATGTTGATGCACAGTCAAAGCAGTGACTATTTGCCTAGTGGCCCAGTGGTTGAGCCCTGCCCTCTGATGACTCATGAAAAACTCAAGACACAGAAAAGAGTTCATCCATGCTGGTTTGTTAGCGTCTGTCATTCAAGCTGTTGTTATTATGGTTGTCATTATTATTATGCTGTCAAACTTATGCAAATCTTTGTACTTATTAGTCATAAGCATCTCATCTGGGCACCAGACACATGAGGTACACGCCCCGTCACACATTAGAGAGCCCGAGGAGCACAGCGGCATGCCAGTCACTTCACCTTTGAGTAAACCTCAGGGAGTGGCCAATGTATCATAAAACCAGCCTTAGTAACTTTCCATTTCTCACCACAGAGAAGGAAGGGAGAGGCTTGTGTGACATCCAGACGCAGTGCTTGAGCAATTTTATTGTCTGAAAAGAACCACATACACCTCCTTGACATTAATTTTAGTTCCATAACTATTTATTATATATACTTAACATTTCTGCTGACCACTTTCAATGCACGCTGCACAGTTTTCAGGCATCTGCTCCATTTATTTGTTTTTACAGTACTAAAATCAGAATCGTAAAACTTGACCGAGTCATGTAATTTATCACAATGAATGGTGCAAGGTACAGTATATCATTGTTCCCTGTGACGAATTACATAACTCAAGCATGTTTAAAGAATCTACTAATATAATTTCAAATTGTACAGGAAACCTTGCAAACCAGCAGATGGCCGGATCAGCAGATGGATGGGTTTTAACATAAGATGAATGTGTGCAGAAATTGTCTTCCATACACAGACTTTCCTTCCTGCTACCACTTCACAGAGCACTCTGATGCCTCTTCCCTCAGGAGGCATGGCCTTAACGTGCACACTTCCTGGGATTAAGCATTCACTCTCCTTTTACTCCTTTTTCCTCTACCTTGATTCTTGGCTGCGTTCCTGTGCAGGACTGGCAACGTCTCATCTCTACAGGTCGACACAGGAGCCCATCAGGAGCCCCACTGTCTGATCAACATGCACATTCAGGGTTGGTATTTGGGTGTGTACCTGAAAGGGATGTCTCCTCCAGTGGTGACACTGCATGTGCTTTTGTATGGAGAAAGGTGGCATGCTGTATTTCATACGTACACTGAGAGAAATACTGAGTGATGCAATGCGGGAGACAGATGGCAAATGAGAGAGAGAGAGAAACAGAAGCACTTCAGCCCACTCCTCTCACTGTTCGATTTGGCTGAGTCCCTGGTACAGTAGTATCCTGTGTGGGAGTATTGGAAGCCCACTTGTTGTGTAACATCTTTTCCATCCTCCACACTGCTGCCAAACTCTGCTACAACAAGGTTGAATCACAACAGCTTTCATCTTCCGGTGGGGGATATTTACCTTTTTTTTCCTCCATATATACAAACAATTTTCATGCTTCCCCTTTACATTTTGAAAGAAATCGTTATAGTTAAGTCGGCTTGTGAATCAAAAACCTAATTGAGCTTATTTTTTTAATAAATCTTTGCTTAAAATCTGATTCAAATCTGATGCATCTACTACCGTAAAAACAAGTACATAAGCAGCTCAGTCATACTGAAACTCTCCGTGTATTTCTCACTGTATAATTAATATGATGCCTGTGTGAGAAAACCTGTAATGCTGCAACAGATTTCTAGATGAAACAGACTTTTATCTTTTCATGCTGAACTGGAATAACACTGTGTTTATGCTTATATAAGATAAGCTGTCCTCATATTGTTTGGTTGTACTCTTACCTTTTATTTTTCCTATCCCTATGTGAATATGTGAAAATAAGAATAAACTTCTAACTCTGCCTCTGGAGTATGTAAACTTGTTTGGCATTAATACTCCCTCATACTTGTTTGGGTAAGTTAGGCATTACATGGCATTAATTGTACTATTTAAAAAAAAAACCCAGACATTTACAGTGAACCTCTTTTTAACTGACACAATTACAAACACTAAAAGAAAAAAAAAATAGCATCACTAATGTATTGTAACCATGTTTGATATAGTTTAAAAATAAGTATACTTAGCGGTATCAACTTTTTTTCAGAAACGTTAGCAAATTCAACTTAGCAACAATCACACCATAACAAGTCTATTTTCAGATTTTGAGACATATGGTTATTTATCAATGGCGCTATATACCCCACCTACACAGTGTAACAGCACGTGAAGTAAATTCATTCCCCCAAGTCTGTTAATATCAAATCGAATTCCACTTTAAATTAGCCTTTCCCCCTGTGTCATCAAACCACTGCAAAACTGCTGCATGTGTATCTGATGACCACACATTACATTTGTGTTCCACGAATGGTGAAAGACCATTACGCTGTCATATTGCTCAAGTGCAATCGTGCCTCCTGACAGGCCTCATTGATTTGTCTGGACTGATTTGCTCGTGTTAGTGCTGAGCTGGAGATTGGCTTCCTCGCCTTTCTTGGTCAGGATTAATGGAGCCAGTGATAAAACAACCTACATCAGCGGCTAATGGTGAATTCACTCTATGCAGCAGCTCTGACCTCTTACTGGACACCGGCAACACCACAGTTGACTTAGCCAGAGTGGCGGTGAGACTAAATCTGACCACAGAATTTGACAATATCAATAATTGACAATAGTGATACAACATAATCATGTTACACCCTACATTTTTCATCAGCCTTTCTTACCCCCCCCCTAGTTTCTACCCTCTCCCTCAGCTATTATAACATGCGCTTCTGGCTCAGTTGAAGCAGTCCAACAGGGAGGCACAAAATCTTGCCAGAGAAAGTGCTTTGCTCAGGGCTCTTCTGCAGCCAACTGCCACTCCACTCCGCAGTGAAGTGGAATGGTGCTTGGCAGCCAGCGTCAAAGCTAGAGGTGCTATAGCATGTTGTGTATGAGTGTGTGTGTGTGTGTGTGTGTGTGTGTGTGTGTGTGTGTGTATTTGGGAAGATGATGTATAAATACGTTAGTTTTTGCTGTTCGGTCCACACCTGTTAAAAAACAGAACACAGAGAGTGACGGTAATGAGGAAAACGACTCGGAACAAGCAGCATGACATTTCTGCCAGTGATGAGCCAGTGCATATGTATGTGTCTGAACATGTTTGACTGTCAAGCATCCCAGGAAAGGCTGAGTCAGTTGAGAGAAACAGAGAATGGGTGAAAATAGAGATGGGAGGGAGAAGTGGTCTTGTGCAGACTGCATACAGATTTCCTATCCCATATTCTATGTATAAATATATGATGTCAGCACAGTCCACATAACATCCTGAATATCGTATCTGAGGAGCAGCTGCATGAGATTAGATATTTGCACTGATGAGGACTAATGTGAGCACAAGCTTAATCACCACTTTTTGTTCTCCTTCATTTTATTCTATCATATAATTCATGATGAATTATGATGTTCAGTGACTTTTCAGTCACATAGTAAATGACATGAGATTTGAGATTGCTCAGGTTCTTATAAAGATCAATTATAATTGTTCTCTTGATTGGAGTGTGAGCACAGAACTGGTCATTTTATTAACCTTCTGATATAAATTAACTCAGTGTAGGTTTCCAGTTTACTGTTACTCTTGGGCATCATAAGGCATCATGACATTCTCATCCAATTGTCAACTCAAACAGCAGCACACTGGATGTGGAAAAACAGGCTGAGAATCTTCCCCCTCTCTTATTATAAATGTGCTGACAACACAAGAAGCGCAAAACACCATCAGGTCAGAGACCCCTGAAGCCAGAGACAGAGAGACTACAACATGAGTCTACATCGCTTTCTTGCTCCACTCCTGCAGGGTTTGACCTTTGTGTCATCTTCTGAAGAGATGAGAGGAACTGACCAATAACATGATCCCTGCTCTTCTGTTTTGGTTCATTCATTGACAAATGTCAAGGAAAACCAACCACCCCCACCTTGTTTTAACATCATATTGTCTTCATCCTAAAGAAAACAATATGATAGGTTCACAAACCATCTTGCCTTTTATCTCATATGACCTTTAACTGGTCAGATGAAGTGGAAGACATGGTGGCAAATTCCAACTCTGAAACTCAGAAACTATCTCTGAATCTAAATAATCTTACCTTTAAGATAAATGTCACACTTCCTGTATTGTTGTGGTATCACCCAGTTGTTTCAGTTTCCTTACACATGTAATTTATCAAAAATATAAGAAATATATTAGTTGTGTTTTTCCCTCCTGTCAAATGTCGACAAACATGCCATTTTAGGCTAAATGAGGAAATCACATTTTCTTGACTATGGTGATGCATTTACAAGTCATCACCACATAACTCCTCTTTACATATGAATAAAAAAAAATGCAGAGGTCATTGGTGAGTAGAAATCAGTGACTCTTATCTGACTCCTCATCCTGAACCTCTGGGAGAATGAAACGTAGGAAACATAGTGTCTGTAATAACATGCACAGACAAAAAAAAAAAAAATCCCCCCTCACTACTAAATAATGTGAAGTTCCTTCCTACATTTTGGACATTATGTTCATCTGTCTCTGAGTGCTACAGTCTGCTCTGCTGAGATTTCAAGGCTCAGCACAGATACTGTCAGTATAAGTATATACAGTATAAGCTTAAGATTGACACATCGTCAATCTTTTATTCAAATTGAAGAGCAGAGGATGTAGTTATTAAATATAATACAGCTGACCTTGATGAAGGTCACGCTACACAGTGACAACTGCAGTGAGCGTGTCTTATTTGACAGAGAGGTAGAGATATATATGAGCACACACCCACATACCGTGCACATACAGTATATATAAAGCTGTGGTGTTGTGAATCTCTACAGCGATGTGCACTTAGTGAGCACAAGTGATGTATTATTCATGTATGAAGTCGAAGAATAAGAGAATGAACGCAATCTCCATCACGAGCTGCCTACTGCATGTCACCTCTGTCTACAGAGCAGTGCAGCAAATGCGCAGAAGCTGAAGGACACACAAGTGGAGACGCAGCTCAGCACAGCAGCGTTACTGAAAACTACAGCAGCCATGATACAGGAGGACGGTGTAAAACTGATTTGATAATTCAGTGACGTTCTCTGTTGGATTAAAAACTGTGCATATGTATGTGTGCGTGTGTGTGTAAGGGAGAGTAGATGAGTGCTTTAATTACATATAATTAGTGCTAAGAGATGGGCTGTGAACCGGAGCACGGAAGTCTAATTGTCATGAGACGACCTCCCACCACAGCGTGGTGTGGAGTGGAGACTACCCTCTACTCTGAGAGTCTGTCAATTAACAATCAAATGTCACTAAATCAACACAGTGAGGATCACAATACAAGCAATCACATCTGAATTTGTCAGTGAATTTATGCAGATTTTTGTTTTCTATTCAACTAATAATAAAAAGGCTGTTTTGTTTTCATTATTACCTCTCGACATTAGAAGCTAAATACATCACCACTGAAATACAGAAAGTCCATTTGCAGAATCGTAGTCACAGTCTGTCTGAGGTAAAAAGAGAGAAAGTATTAAAATGATTCATGTTTTTGATCACAACAGTGGTTGTGTGCGTCTGTGGGAAATACAATCAATGTTAATTATTTATAAATTAACCTGTTTCTCAAAGTGTTTCTTTATCTCTGCTATTCATCACTATATCTCCGTGCACACAATTAAGACAAACATAATTTAATACAATATGAATAAAATACAATCTATATGAATACTGAGCTCTCACGGGAAAGGCTCGTCACAAGAGAAACTCCTTCTGTCCATAGTGGAAAAATGTTTTTCAAGACTCTGCAGCACAGTGGAACATGTCAGCTGACTCAGCCACAATCACAATGCTGCTGGATGTTTACAGAAGTGGTAGAGACACTCTGCAGCTATTCTGAGAGTTGTCAAACGAGTGTTTGAGCAGCTAAGGAAGGCATCTTAGGCTGATGTGAGCGCACACTAGAAAACCTCAACAAAATGTCTGAGAGACAATTTCTCTGCTCTTCATGTCCAAGAGGACAAACATGAGAGTGCTGAGGTGACACAGCTCAAGTAGAGGGAAGTTTCACAAGACATAAACATCACTTTATGTCTGGTGATCACAGACCGCTGTTATTGTCAGTGACTCAGCGACAGGGTTAGGTCTAAGTCATTTTGTCAAATTGTGCTTTGTGCTACAAAATGTCTAACTGTGTGAGATAAACCTACACCTTTTCCTTACCTCATTCATAAAGGATGTTGCTCCAGTCTGGTCTTATGAATGGACTTTTACAGACAGTAGACATCAATACCGTCATCATCATCATCTAACATCTGTCAGACAAGGTGCAGGTTGAGATCATCATCTCCGTTTCTGCTCAAAAGAAAGTTTAGCGCTCCAAAGATTACTACTGGAGGCTGCACTGTCATTACATGACCCATGTTTTGACGAAGCTGTTTTCAAGTATCTAAAAAACAGTCTCAATAAAAAATGAACACAACACGTAAACAAATAAACGCATGTTGTAAAAACTGCTCTGGTGGGCAGTTCTCGAGAAAACTACATGCAACCCGATGTAAAAAAACAAATGAATGTCCTAAATAATAATAATGAAATCACAAGTCCTACTGACTATCGTTAAACTCAATAACTTTATAATCTGATATGTGACATAATAATTTTTTATCATTATCATTATTATTATCATTACATAGCATTTCAACACATTGAGTCCTAACCTAATGTTTTGGCTGCTCTACATATCAGTTGAAATAACCAGAAATGTGAACCTGAGCTATCAAAGTCTTCGTGCTACTGGCTAATATCCACTGAAGCGGCTCAAAACTGGAGCTGAAGCCTTGGGATTTCCCAACCTATTAGCCATTACTATTTATAACCATCTGGCCTACTGTGGACAAGAAACCGTTCATCTGACAATGGTATGTCTAATGACAAAAATAGATGTCTTAGTTCTTTGCCTATGGAGTATAAGGTGAATTCAAACATACACTTCAAAGTTGAGAGACAGAGGACGTATCTTGGTTGTTTCACTTTGAAAATAATGAGGTTTAAAATATACCTCAGTCTGAATGCATGTGAATGAAGCAACACGTGCACTTTTATCTTCTACTTGATTTCGTTAACTTCTGTTTTCACAACCATATGGAAATACAATAAATCAGATATTGAGATGTTTTCCAATTGTCTTCTTTGGTGCAGGTGCTGAAATATGGATGGAGGTTCATTTTGTGTCTTGGTGTAAATTCCTCTGAGTGTGTGAAAACATGAGAGGACTTGTCGAGTGGCTAGGTTTGGCCATAGACAGGATGTTACCCTTTATGTTTTTTCCTGCTGAGAGCAGTAGTAGCTCTTGTAATGTATCCTGCCCTGCACTGCAGGTTGTGAAAGAGGGTCATCGTGCACCGTGTGTCTGTTGTCAGCATTGATGCAGCGCATGGTCAGATGCTGAATCTAATCTCCACACTTGACACTACACCTCCTTTATAACAGGATTAACACATTTTCTATCCTGTAGCTGTGGAGTCGATTGTAAAGACATTTTGTGTTGAGCTGAACTAGTATCGCTGACAGTCCCACTTTCACTCACTAATTAATATTTTATAGGGCAAATGAATTAACTCAAAATTGAAATTGCACTGCCTATTGTACGCCTTGCTTTAGTTCATTTAGGACGCAGTCACACCCAGCAGGCAGGTTTGAACAGTTGATTCAAGCTGCGGTTCATGTGTTTGTGGTTAAGCATGGTGAGTACAAAAGTGAGGCTGAGGAAATAGTGAGAAACTGCAATGAACAAGGGGCTCTGTCCTTTTAAATACTGCACAAACCTTTTTTACTACTAATGTGAATCCTTTTTGTGTGTGTGTTATCTATAATGATTAATCAAATAAAAGCATCGTATGCAAATAGAGGAATTTAACTCTCACAGTGTCATGCACCTGTAATACTTCCTATAAAACACATGTATGTATGATTTGCATACATGGCTCAATAGCTTTTACACTGTAAAAGATGTGAAGTGAGATGTTTATTTCTTTTTATAGGGTAAAGAGAAATTGTCGGTGTGACCCAGATTACGCTGTGATTCATCTTGAAATTTCCTTTAAATGGCTTGTGACTCCTTTCTGCCACTGATTGCATCAGACAGCTTGCTGGCTTCATCATTAAGGGAGTCAATGTGAGAGCAAGCAGGCCTGCAGTCAGCTGTGATGAAGACAAGTCAAAAAGTAAACTAAAAGTAGTTCTAATTAGAACAGATTTTTCTCAGTTACTTTCTCTGTCAGCCTGTAGTATGGTAGTGACTGTTGAGATGTAGCAGAAATGCACTTTAACTATAAACGCAAAGATGATTTATCAGGATTTGTTCTTGTCTTTCTGTCTTTATGTTGGTTTGTCTTGCCGTCCTCCAGCTGAAACCTTGATGAAAACTCCCACCGGGTCAATTGTTACCTGTCACGAATGTTAAATAATGCATCTGTGATGGTTACCCTGGAGATGCATGATAAAGTACACTGAATCCTGGGTAAATAATATAATATGATACAAGCAGGTGAATTTTGTTGCAAGCAGTGCGCGTCAACCCTACATTAATTTACTGAAACAGGTCTGATATTTTTCCTCATACTATTGGTTTGTCACATAATTAAAAAACATAAATCATTGCATGGATCAAAACCAGTTTGGTAACACGTTTGAGTTTCTGGCAGCATCATGGTCAGAGCAGAAACACGATTAACTGTAAAGAAACCAAGTAAAAGCAGGTTTCAGCTGAGATTAACAAACCTCACCCAGGGGTTCCTTCTCATTACATAAATACACGCCTTTTCATGACCTCAGCAGCTTGTCACTCTGCCTCCTGGTGACTGAGAGGGAAATCAAGGTGGGGATCAGGAGAGCTCATAGGTCAGAGTCAGAAGGTCAGTATTATGTAAGAAACAGGTTTACAAAAGACCTGTGTGGAGGGTGACTGATGGCAAACACGATTTGAAAAGGAACCACCCATAATGTTTTCCCAGCAACTCATACTATCTGATGTCTGAACCACTGTGAGTCATTTATTAGAGAAAACTGTCACATTCAGATAAGACTGTTCCATTGAAAACACATGGCGGTATAGTGTGAACATAGAATTGTGTAATGTGTTGTATATTCCAAATAAATACAAATTCAAAAATATGTCTGGTGTGTTTTTCTTTGTGTAAAACCCCCCCCCAAAACTATGAATTGATCTTACTGTCTATGCAGACAACACTTGATATGGCATTTCCTTCTTTGCCATCATTGTTTTGTCTTTGCCCTCTAATAGTGCAAAAACAATGGGGTCCTGCATGTGTGAAATGGATCAGTTTGATTGTTCTTTTCTGTTGCAATGTAAGAAGAAAGTAGAAAATGCTGCTGAGGTAATGAGAGGTTATTTGTATAGGGAAGTCGGATTCTACTGAAAGAGGATTTGACATATATGTTTGCTGACATTAACATAACATTTTTTTGTCTGTTCACCTACTCAAAAGGCTTTAGGTAGAATTTCAGATGTGATGGGGGAGGGAGGCATTCCTGAATAGAAACTGATCCTTCCCTGAACGTACAGAGGCAGTTTTCATCCTCTACATAGATACAGGCCATAGCCAATCACTGTGATACCTACACAGTCTGGTGTAGTTGAGTAGATTCAAAATATTCTACTGATTAAGACGGGTTAAGTTGCACCATGATGGTGTAACTTCAAACTGATGGGATTGCTATGGCTACACAAGGAAAGTGCAAAGTATTGTGCACAGGATTACAGGCACCCTGCTGTGATTATTGACAATTAAATTGCAATGTGTACTGAAAACAGAGTGGACAGCGTTGTACAAAGTTTCAATTCGCAAACAAAGCCAAAAAACAAAACAAAGAGAGATGGATCTTACTAATTAGTAGGTGATCTTCTACCTTTGAAAACAATCTAACTGGATATATTGTATACAGACTGGTATAAACCAGAGTTTAGGCCCAAAATAAAGCAAAACAAAGATTTGCTTTCTTGATATCATGGCTTTGAAGGAGGTCTCTGTGTCAACTATTAGAAAGTTAATCAGGTCAAACCCTGTCTGAAGTCTGAAAGTGTAATTGTTTATCGTCTGTTGTCAGCAAGTTTCTCACGATAACACACTTCCAATGTAGGTTAACAGGAGTTAACCTTTGTGGGTTTTACTGAAAACTACTATGAAACTGAAAACACTAGCTTTATGGTTAACATGACACATTTGGTTATTGTGATTATAGATACAGGAAAAAACACCACAAGGAAGACTTAAACCAAAGGTATTTTAAAAAATAAATCAGTACACTAATAAGAAAAGTGGGCTCACGCCAACTGATATGTTTAATAAGGTTCAGTATCACCATTAAAAAGAAAAACATGAAGCCCTGCTATTAAGTAATTGGGCTGGTACACATGACAGTAAAACAGTAGCAGTTGTCTCCAAATTACATTACAATAGTCATTCAGCTCATGCTTTTATTCCTAGTGACTTACAAATAAAAAGGACACTAACACTAAAGCTCCGATGCAGCTGAATATATTTCAGGAGGTAAACAAGTGCAATGAGTAAGCAGAAAGCTGAAATGCCAAAACAAGAAAAAAATAAAATAAAATAAAAATCTCAATCTCAAGATAAAATGTATTTATCAGTATTTAGTCAGTGTCAGATGTTCGTTAAATCAGAGCTGCTGTGGAATGTTGCCAGTAGTGGTTGCTACAGCAACGACGACATTCTAATTGAAAATAACTGTTGGTATTATAATCATCCTGTGGTGTCAGGTATGCGGACATTTAATCTTAATCCTCCCAGTGTATCCACAGTGCAGTCATGAGCAAGATAATCTGACTACAGATCCCACAGTAATAATGAATGTGGTCGTGTTTATTGTAACAATCATAATACACATATGATACATCCCCAAGTTCAAAGCAAACCTAGTCTCAGTTAAGATAAAACAACAACGAGTCCATTTAGTTGTGCTGAGGCCAGAGGAGGAGGAGGGTTGAGACCAGACAGGTGGCTGTTTGAGTAGGGGGCTTGACACAGATATTTAAAGGTTCATACTACAGTGGCATTTAAATGCTAGATAATGTATTTAATAATACTAGAACCAAGACAGATGTCATGTTTGTGTAATTAAGCTGAAATAAAATACCTTATGGATCATGATAAGGTGGGAACATGTCTCCTTTTTTTTTAGGTTTTATTTCCTTTTAGACAACAAACAATGGAGGTAAATGGTACGGATAAATAACACATTAGCTTTACAGCGTAACTCTTGTAAGTGGGAGGTTGTTTTCGTGGGATTTGTTGTTGATAACACAAATGTAAAACATTGCCTAATAAAACTTATAAACTGAGACATAGATGTCTGACTAAGGCAGTGCCACACCCGCCTATAGAACCTACAGCGTGTGAAAGCAGGGAGTGATTGGATGAGCATCACCATGGCAATGCTATGACGTCTTCATCCCTTGCTCTAATTGGAGGAAACCCCGTGGCCCCAGCCGCTGCAGCGTTTCGGTCTGTCAAACTATCTTTGAAGACCCGCCCCTTCCCCGCGCTAAATACCCATTGGTTCACACAGCTAAATATTTAAATCAATCAAGAGATATTACGATTTATGATTGGTGGGTCGCCCCCCAGATGAGCCACCCAGTTTCAGCAAGCACAGTTGGATTTTCGCCGCTGTTGCCGTTCTTTGCCTTTCTGAACAATCTGTCAAATCGGATCAATTTGTGGAGCAAATTCGGACCTCAGTAGGTCAGAAACGATGAGTATTTTTATTAATCTCTATTTTGTTTATACGGGTTAGCGTAGGTTGTTCGCTTAGGTGACATATAGCGGTTCATTTAGGGTTTTTATATGAGTAACGCTAACGTGACATTTTTTTTTTTTATTGAAAGGAGTGCCCGATGTAACTAACGGTCAGCTAGCTGCGGCTAACTAGCTAGCTGCGCCCACCAGACAGCTTTGTGGCGGGTTTGCCACCAGATCTCTGCTTCCGATGGTCGCAGCCAGTCTCATCTTGGGAATCTTTTGTAGAGACAGCTTTTATTCTTTGATTTACACTGCCAGGTTGTAAGAACATATTTACGCCTATAATAGTAATCACGGGGCTGGTAATTTTAGAAACGAAAGTAAAAGTGTCTGGAATCGGATTTTATTCCATTTTTGAAGTATTTTTTTCAATGACCGTTATTACCCAGACAGTGCGGCTTTTAAGCGTGTACTGGGCGGATGCATGTTCTTTAATGGCATGATAATGATGCTCAGCGGATGATTTTGCTATTCATTTAAATTTTAATTTGATCGACATCTAATAATTCTGTCAACTCCTTTTCGCAGCTTGTAACGTTACTGTGGGGAATACCATCGTCGATCCCTTGCTACACCCATTCTTCAACTCAGCAGTCCTTGACTGTCACGTACTTCGGGATTTCTGGTTTCTCAGTCCCCCCTAAAATATATAAACTATGGATAGAACGGATCTTATTCAGAAGGCCAAGCTGGCGGAGCAGGCTGAGCGCTACGACGACATGGCAGATTGCATGAAGGAGGTTACAGAGAAGGGAGGCGAGCTGTCAAACGAGGAGAGGAACCTGCTGTCCGTCGCCTACAAAAACGTGGTTGGGGCGAGGCGATCCGCATGGAGGGTGATGTCCAGCATCGGACTGAAGACCGAGGGGTGCGAGAAGAAGCAGCAGTTGGTGAAAGAGTATCGGGAGAAGGTGGAGAAGGAGCTGCAGGACATCTGCAACAATGTTCTGGTAAAGTATCAAATTGTGACGCTGTTCAAAAATCTTTTGCACGTTTTTGTTCGTGAGATGAACAAAAAAGGGAGAAATCTTAGGCTACAGCTTGTTGAATCACAATGAATTAAAACATCTTGAATCAGGTTCCAGATTAGCTTTTTATGTAGCCCAACGTAAATGTTAATATGGTAATATATTCAGTCCAAATCATGTACACTTGTCAGTTTTCATGAAACATGTATTAACTAAATTCATAATGACACCTGATTAGTTTAGTTCAATAATCTGCGTCAAATGGCATCTTCCTTGTTTCCTGTGAGTGCCTCTGTTGTATAAATATGGCCTCTGAGGCCGGAGAGGACAAGGAAGTATTATGTAGTCCTCCCACTGTTCCTGCCTTTTGGGAATCTGGATTTAGAACAATGGATTTCAAACCTTGTGAGGGCGTGAACTGACAAAAGGTCAAAGTGACTACGCCACCAAGGTGTGTCTGAATGGGTGGAGAGAAAACACACTGAAAAGATAAGATGTGTGCTGCGTTTTGTAAAGCTGTGCCATGTTCTGTATCCATGCAGTCCCATCTGGCTGGATAGACACCTAATGTGGTAAGCCAAGTGCAAGAATTTACATGCATAAATGACTCATGTTCATGATAAATCCCAGTTTATACGCATCATCAGAAATGACGACCTCCTGCCGAACTGCAGTCTCAAACCAATAAAACTGCTTGATTGTCAAAATAGATTTGTTTTCAGACATTAGTCTAAGCTTTACTATGCTTTCACATCTTGTTTCATCTAATGCAACAGCAGCGATTTGCGCTTTTACATTATTTCTTGCCTGTTTTTTATAATAGATTAGAGGAGATCTGGTAGGAAGCTTAGCTGTAAGATTGAGATCATTTCCCTGAGCTGCTGTCTTTAAAATGGACTGTAAAGCTGCTGGAGCCAATCATATTCCATCAGATTCCCCATGGGTGTTCCTGAGATGGTGCGCTTGTACGGCTGTGACTCAGCTTTCAGTATCTATGCTAGTGAATGTTGACTGAGGGTTTGTCAGCAGTGGAGGGTGTGTCGGTCTTCATGCCTTAACTTGTACCCACAAAGGCAGAAGAGCAGAGACCGCAGTAGACGAGTTAGCTGTCTGTGTGCCCCTCTGCCTTTCATTTCCTGTATAGTTAAATGTGAAACGAGTGGACTTGCATCTCAGGTGAAAATAGAAGCACAGTGATGGACTCACAGGATGTGAATCTAGGGCTTGTAAACCAGTCAGGATGTCAGCTGAGTAATAGACCTTTTACCCATTTCTTCTCCAGAACATGACTTAACAAATTAAATGATTCAACAATGTGAATTCTAGTGGTGGGATATAAGCACTTTTTTTTTTACAGTACCTACCTGGTTATAACATTTTCTGAATAAACATAAAAGCTAGAACCACCTTAAACATTAGTGCCTGCAGCAAATTGTGCTGTTGTTAATTGAATTGATTAAATGTAATTAATCCATGCTTGGAAAGTAATGTGTATCATTTCCTGTTGGTCACACACACACACACACACACACACACACACACACACACACACACAGACAGACAGACAGACAGACCAGAACTAGAAGCAGTCAGGCTTTCATATACTGCAACATTATTTGTGCTTTCTTGTGACCACTGGTGACTGAAATCAGAGCTTTGTGTGAGAGCACTGGAAACGAGCCCACTCCTCTTCTTGTCTATTGTGCAGAGCGTGCAGTGCAGGAGGAATGCTTAGCACTTGAAACATGCACGTGTTCTAGCTGAGCGAATCGTTGTCAGTAAATGGCTGGGGAGTGGCTGCTGGGGTGGGTTTGGCTTGGATGAGCAGCTTCTTTATCTGAGGCTTGGAGAGAAAGCTCTTCACCTTTTTTTTTCTTACATTTATGTTAGAGACAAAGAAGATTCCTAAATGGCCTCTGAACAGCTTATTATTGTTTTTCAGTCAGGACTGTCTTTAGGGTTGAGGTGTTGGTAAGCGTTTTCATTCTGAGTTAACTGATTAGTCTGATCTCTAAATCTGTTAACTTGAGCATAAGCCACGGTTTCACTGACACAGATTAGCCCTATTAATCTTCTTGTGTCCATTGAAAGACGGATGACTTGGCCTAGAGAGTTTTCTCACAGGATGAGATCTGAGAGACATGTAATCTGTTTTCTATTGTGCTGCATTACTACATATTTAATTATTTTATTATGGTCTCACCCCTGTTTGAATGGGCAGTCAGGGAAGAATCAAATATTTCAGTGTAGATAAGATAAAATGTATGAACGGGATTTAAAAAAATCACATTCCCTAACATTACGAAACAGCATTTTCCATTATGTATGTTCTTGATTTTAATATAATTATAAGATCTGTAAGTGTACATTAACTGGTGCAGATTCATATAATAATCCAGTGGTGGAAGAAAATGTTTTTGACCTTGACGGGTATACGCTCTGCTGTGTACCATATACATTTGCACGCTGTAAGCGTTGTCCTTTTGAAGTAATATCGGGATTGTGACTTTAACGCAGGTGGTGCTTGTATCTCAACCTTAGACGTAGCAAATAGGGATTACATTTCAGCAGGGAAAGAATGATGCCAGGTCTTTTAAAACCAGCATCAGACTAGTGTCGACAGGAAGACATTAAATTTTGATTTTGCGATACTGTGCTGACACGGGGAGAGTGCTTATAAAAAGAGTATGGAATCTGGGGCAGAAGACAGCTGGGAACACACTAGAGGCTTGGCCTGGTTGTGGATGATTTGGAGAGACTTTAGTGGAAACTTGCACAGAGCAAAATGTTTCCTCTAAATGACACTGGGTGAGCACATGTATTTGACTCCTGATGGAGCACAACTGGACTCATTTATAGCTGAGCAGCCTTTGAGGGTAAAAAGAGGAGTGTCTCTTGGGGATGAAGGCTTATTGAGACACCTATGATGCATGAGCCCCACCTAGAGTGCAGTTGAAAAGTATTCAGACCCCTTGATGAGTTTCACATTTAGAATTTGGGAAAATATATGAAAGTAAAAACTGAAATTACATTTATATTTCGACAGGTGACCCCTATTTTTACATTTGGAAAAAAAACTTTTAGATGTGTCTAAACTCTGACCAGTCAACCTGCGGTAAATTCAGTAGATTGGACATGACACACAGCCGTTTATTTGAGGTCTCATTAAGAAACAAAAGTCAAATGAACCTAAAATGGCAGGAAATTAGTCAAAATATCCCACATGAATATAAAAGCAATAGTGGAAGGTTTGTGCATCGAACCTTGTGCATCATTGACTCGGGTCAAGCAGAATTGTGCCAGAAATAACTTTTCATGAAAACTTAATAAAGTACAGTGGTGGCCTTTTTTTTTTTAAAAGATTTTTTCATGTTTCTAAAAAAAGAGTCCTTAATGCCTCGAAAGAACACTGAAAGTGTATGTTGCCCAAACAGTGTTTTATTGGCAATAATTAAAATGCTTTAGTGCCAATTTAATATGAACAGTAGTCGGCAAGAAACCCAGTAAAACTTGTCAGCTGCTCGTTCCGCTCCATGATGATAGATGTGCTAGAAAACCGGTCAGCCTACGTTTCCCCGTTGGTAACAAGCATAGACTGAACTAACCAACACATGTCAGTGTTGTAACTGACACCATCAACATCATTAATATTGTTTTTGGACGTTGTTGTGGTCATTTTTATCCCAGAAGACTTGCCAATCAAACATGGCTACCACAGTGGTCTGATTAGTGAATTCTAGAATTACGTTTTCACCTCGTCATTATAGATATGGAGAAACATTTAAATTGAATTACGTAGCAAATGCTAAAATGTAGCAATATTGAATATTCAGTAAAAGCAGCAATGTTGCAGTGTTTTGTTGAGAGATTTTGGTTTTATCAACGTCTCCTATTACTTCAGTGCATTTGTGGTTTAGATGTTTCTAGTGAAGTCTTGCTGTTCCATATTTCCATTGTGCATCTGTTTAAATCTGACATGTTTTTTTTTTGTGTGTGTGTCTTTACAGAAACTGCTGGATAATTATTTAATTGGAAACTCCACAAATCCTGAGAGCAAAGTCTTCTATCTAAAGATGAAGGGAGACTACTATAGATACCTTGCTGAAGTTGCCTCTGGAGACGACAAATCAAGTGAGCTTCAATACATCAATTCTTCATTTATTTTTCATTTAGGAGGATTTTGACTTTTCAGTTACTATCTTTTTTGTTTGTTTGTTTCTTATTACTTAGCCCGTCTCTCTTTGTGCACCGTGTAGTCTTCAATATGTCCAGTTGTCTTTTTCATTCGCATGTAAAAGCCAAAACAAGCCTCCCTCTGTCTTGTGAATCGGGGCCCCTTCACACTCCAAATAGGAATGTGTCAGATTTGGTCTTGGCGCTAAGAGCTGGAAATGATGTCAAATGGGTCGATGTGTCACAGTCCTGTGACCACAGTGTCCCATCTTATAGGATGATATAACTGGAGTGGGTGGCAGCTTTCCCACAGGAAAAAATGTAAAGGATGTATGTATTCTTCAAGTCGGATCAAAATTCTCTGCTGTCTGATCAGTTTTGTGGGTATTTCTGCTAATTTGAACATTGTTTGGGAGCTGGTATGCCAGTATTGTTTATTTCACGTAATATTTTCAGTAATTTATTATTATTATTATTTTTACAATAAAACACACACGCACCAAAAACACAATTATCACCAATGCCTGAATGTACCTCTTGTCATTGTGTTGCTTGGATTAATTTTATTCCATTTATTTCAAGTCCTCTTCTGGGCTACAGTAACAACACAAGGACCTTTTTGAAAATTGAGTTTTTTTTCCAACTGGAAGCACTTGGAGAGTGCACAGAAAAAGGCAGAGCACTGAGAGCCTACTTCTGCTTTCCAGCAGACCAGGGATGATGTGGTGCATTGCCAGCTCCCACTGGTGTAGTTATTATTGTTATAATTCACACACAAATTAAACTTTGGGTGGTGTGTTGAAAGTTTTGAAAGGAAAAAGTTGACTGAGTATTCAACCTTGACTTAAACAACATACCTTGACTTTCAATCTTTTTCTTTCCTCTCTCAGAGACCATTGAAAACTCACAGCAAGCATATCAGGAAGCGTTTGACATCAGCAAGACTGAGATGGACCCCACACATCCCATCCGCTTGGGCTTGGCACTTAACTTCTCCGTCTTCTACTATGAGATCCTTAACTCCCCAGAAAAAGCCTGCGAGTTGGCCAAAAAGGTCCGCGTATGATTCTTATACAAATCTTGTCACTTAACGTCCCGGTTGTTTTATGTTCAAAATGTTAATATTTTCCTTTTTTTTGACAACAGGCATTCGACGATGCCATTGCAGAGCTCGATCAGCTAAATGAGGAGTCCTACAAAGACAGCACTCTTATCATGCAGCTCCTCAGAGACAACCTGACAGTGAGTCTTCTGCTCTCACATTAACACAAAATTTACCACTGGTTTTAGTACATTTTAACAAACTCATGGCAAAATGGGTACACACTAAAATACTAATTGATATAAATGAAAATTACACCCTGACATTGACACAATTTGATAGAAAGAAGATTCCTCACCCTGTTGGATTCCCAGGAACAAAAACAATAATTTGTTGTTTTACATTGGTGTTGAAGAGTGGAGGTTCTTCAATAAATGCTAACAGCAGCACTGTCCCAACAAGAACCAACTTCAACTCTGTAGAGTTACTGCCAGAATTAACATTAATAAGTGACATCTAATGTAACATGCTACTAGAACATTAGTCATTTTAAATCATGAGCCTTGTTCTGAACATCCTTTACACTGCTCTGCTAATGATTTACCTGTTAGTAAGTCTTTATATGTGTATCAAACTTCACTATCTGAACTCAGCAGTTCACTGCTGCACCAAAATATTTTACCTGGCTAACATAAAGGAGAGAAGCTGCAGATTACCACATAGACGCTCCCCAGGCTACAGCAAACATCTGAGAAGAAACTCTATGACCTGAAATTTTTACGCCAAGATCAAACAAGCCTCTAGAGATACTCTCCCAAAGGCAGTGAAGTCTGCTTATGTTTCGAGACATTTCAACTAAGGTTCAAATTTGTAATGACTGCTACATAGTATCTCTACAAATCACTGGAGCTTTGAGTTTTCAATCTAAAAATAGACACATGACATGTGGTATGGATATCTGACTGGATAACATCTTTGTTTCTCTCCCCAGTTATGGACATCAGACAACGCTCCCGAGGAGGGCGAGGGAGGAGAAGGAGGCGAGGGTGGCGAGAACGAGAATTAAAACACACAAGCCCTCAATGTTGGGATCATCTCCAAAAATCGACAAAAGGAAAAAAAAACTTTTTACACATCCTTCATTCCTTAATCCTCCACTCAAACATTCTACCAATGAAACCCATTGCTGAAAAGAGTTGTGTAAGGAAATAAATAATAATAATAATATTAAAAAAAAGAAATCTTTTCACAATGCATATTTGGACAACTGGTGAAAAGAGAAACCCTCCATTCTTTTGGTTTGTGTTTGTCTTGGCCTTCCCATGTGTGCAGTTTCTGCTGTAGAAAAGTGATTGGTAGCTTGACAATGGTATCAGACTCCTAGCTCAATTTAGAGGCAGAACAAAAAATAATTAAGCCCCATCATCAAACAAGCCTAAATACCATCAATTAAGAGTTGTTCCCCAATAAGAAATATTAGATATTAAAAAAACTAGTTTCCCCATATACCTTTTTGTAGTTTGTCTGTCTACAGTTAAGTGGTACGGTTACAGCGGCTGAAATTCAACTTCAAACAAATCTGATTTTCATACTGCAGGGAAAGCCAGCGCACTTTAAAATGCTGGCAACAAATACTATAATAGAGCCAACTAGTGCCATTGGTGAAATCTTCACTTTCTGCCCTGGTTATGATACCACTCTATCACCGAAGCTTGTCTGTTTGTGGGGGGAAATTGTGGTGCTTGTTTGTCTGACCAAATGCAGGGACCTTTTCAATGGGAAGAAGACAATTCTGTCATGCATGTCTCGATATTACACTGGAATGGGAACAATTGCTGTAACACACAAGTCCAAGTGTCAAGTTTAGTAATTTTCAATGCAGGTTTTTACACATCCTACAACAGGGTGATTTGTTAGTTTGTCCAGTGATTGTCATTAGAGATTTGGACCACTATTGTTTTGCTATTCAGTCAATTGTAGTCCCCAAACGCCTTGTGGAACGGTTTGAATCCCTATGTATCAGCTATGTTAACATGAATAAAACATTTTATAAACCAAATTCAAGTTTGTCGTGTTGTGTTTACTTTACCTTGCATTATAAATGTGATTGTATTGTTTGTAAATGTCCTATATCGACTTCTTGCAGAACACCAGAGATGACAATTAAATGGATCAAATCATCAGACGTGATTGAAATAAAGCTTTTTGTTTTGGAAATTAACTCAAGTTTAATGATTTAATCAATATTAAATTGTGAGGAAATTACACATTAACTAAATTTATTTTCTTAATTAAGTGAATTGAAAATACAACCTGGGATTAGAGATTTAAGGAGGAGTCTGAAAATGCTGAGTTTTATAGATGAATATATAGATATCATACACACGAGGTGGAAATTAAGTTCAGTACTTCCTAAAAGTAGCGTATTTAACTGCTGTGAATATTTTTTATAGTGTTCAAAAATGACAATAATTATATTTTATAAGAAAATACCACACTTAATAAATAAATGGGATTATCTAATATCAAACTAAGCTTCCTGTAGTTTGTCCATATTCAAAATAATTGAATTTAAAGAAAAATAAATAAATAAGAGATTTATTCTCTTGACGTTCATTTATTTGGTTATTTATTTAAATAACAGTACAATCTGACCCCTCACCTTTACCACAGTAAAAGCAGTTGATAACTTATTATTAGAAATATATATATATATATATATATATAAACTCTCTTACAGTTGCTTTCACTCTAATGATAGTTTGTACCTTTGTCGCTCTGCTTTCACCTTTGAAGGCAGGACTGTCACTGTCAACGATGCTAACGGCGGATGTTTTTCCACTTGGTGCATTTCCGGGTGGCGCTGCTAACGTTAACGGTCCAGACACACCGGGGAAGATTTAGGACAATGACAGCACTAGAATAAGTGTTTTAAAATGAGGAGCATATTGTTAATTGCCTTTCTGGTCCCTTGTTTGGTCAACGGTGCTGTTAAGTCGAGAGTTACTACTGAAGAGGATCGCGAAGAAAACCCGCAGTTCGGTGAGAAACTTAGCATGCTAACCTAGGCTAACGTTAGCATCAATGTAAATGTTAGCTGTTGTTTTCGGATTAAGCTAACAATCGATTACAGCGATTATTACGGCATATTGTTGCCTATGTTTTGCTTTAGTTACTGTTATACTGTAACTATCTAGTGTGTTTAGTTAATGTTTAGTCATTAATTTCTGGTTAGCAGCTAACTAAAGCTATGTTATATCAGGTGAAGAAGTCGAAGTCTGTTTAAATGAGGATAAACACATTTTCCCGCTGAGTCCTGTTTAACTTTTTGTCGTCTCGCTTTGTCTTTTAGATGAGCTGAAGTCCATCCTGTCTGACTTTGAGGTCCTGCCGCTGTCCGGCCTTCAACTTCACTCTGTAAGGAAGAGGGACGTCCACACCCAGTCTCACCTGGAGCGCATGGTTAGCTTCCAAGCTCTGCAAAGGTACAGCAGCACCCATATGTTCCCACATGTCTGACAGAAACCTGTCTGTCTGTTTTAAGTCTGTCTCACATGCCCTTACATGTTAAAAAAGTTTGTAGTTATTGCATGGGTAGTGGGGGACCCTGTATGAGATGAACATCACAAAATCCAGTGTCTGTCTTCAGTAAAGTACAGTGTTGAATAGTAATGAAATGATAATACTTAAGTATGTTTTAGGAGTATCTACAAACTTTTTCATTCTGTCAACTCTCACTTTTGCTTCACTACATTTCCCAACTTAACTGCTTATTTAACATGTTTGAGGGGTGATTTAGGCTCCACTAAAGGGTGGATAGTTGGATAAACTTAAAAAAAATATCAACATCAGGCAGAAATTTGGGGAACAGAGAACTCAAGACACTGTCCATGAAAACTGCTGTAGGCTCCATTTTTTTTAAAGATCTGCATAAACTCAATAATACTCAAAGTACTGACTGCTTTCTGTTTCTATTGACGTATACTTGTACTCTTACTTTCATAACTTAAGTACATGTAATTATACTTGTCACACTTAAGTACAGTAAATACTAGATACTTTTACATGAGTATCATTCTAGTCGCTGACTTGAACTTCTACCAAAGTCATTTTTTGGTTGAGTATCTGTACTTCTATTTCAGTGAGACTTTTAGCTACTTTATACAACTCATACATATTAACATTTGGGCAACAGCCAAAAATCTCTGAAAACTTTAAGTACCTTGATCAGAGTAAAACATTTACAATCAAATTTACAATCAAGTATCAGTATGAAGTCTTATTTTAGTTGTTGTTCATAACAGTTTGTGTTATAAAGCTGTCAGGTTGGCAGGCAATCATTTTTGTGTTTTCGTCTTCAGGGATTTCAAACTTTACCTGACGACCAACACAGGCCTTTTCACTGACAACTTCAAAGCTGTGTTCATTGATAAACATGGAAACGAGGAGAAATATGATGTCCAGCTTCAGAACTATTTCACTGGACACGTTGTTGGTGAGTGTATGAAATGATTAAGTTTTTTTTTTTCTTTAAACAACAATATTTTTCCTGATCTTGAACATGCAAAGAGTAAAGATCTCAATCTGAAAAATTAGGATACAATAATTGGCATTATTTACTGAATAGTGGTATTAAAGGATGAAGTGTCTGATTGTGCTCCTTTACTTAACACAGTAGATTACAAGCTTTGTGGTTTGTGTCGTCTAATGATAGTAAACATATTTTTGTTTGTGTTTGCAGGTGAGGAGAATTCACGTGTGCAGGCACACATAGATGGAGATGATTTTTCTGCTCACATCCTAACAGATGATGAGGAGTACAATGTCGAGGTACAGAGAGACTGTAATCTTTAATCTAGGGTGCTTTTAAATGTCATGGTACCTTTTATAAATATATTTCCAACGTGGATATACTGGGTATTTCATTTCTTTTCTGTTCTTTTTTTTTTTTTTTTTTATTATTGGTCTTGCTCACCCATTAACTACCTCAAGTAATTGATGATGATGATGATGTTGAAGATAATGGAGGAGGAAGATGGGAAACAGATGCATAATTGATGTATAATTGATGTCTTATAACCAAGTGTATCTCATTATGAGGAGATTTTGCATGGGAAAAATGTGAACTCTCTTTTCTCATTTACCACATCTAAATTATAGTTGACTGTAGTGCATATCTCTTCAGCCCCCACGCTCTTTCCTGTTGCTCGTTAATTTTGAATTACACTTGCACTCTGTTTTGCCCTCTAATACCGACTTGTTTTTTTTTCCACCATCCAGCCCCTGTGGAGGTTTTTAGATGCACCCACTGATGGCGGGTTGCTGGTTTATCGCTCCAACGACATCAAGAATCTGAGTCGCATCGCATCTCCAAAAGTGTGCGGCTACGTCCACGCAGAGGACGTGGACCTGCTGCCACAGACTGCCAGGAAGAACTGGGACGGGCAGGAGGTGGACCAGGAGAAGGGTGAGCTCTGCTTCCCGTTTCCTTCACATGGGGTGGAGAGTCTGCAGAGATGTGTCGGCATTTGTGCACATATTTTATGTAAAATGTAAAGTAAAGATGAAATATGTTAGTGTTTAAAGATCACAAATATGGTGCAGTCGATGCTCTGTGCTCCTGTTTGTACATGAAAAAGAGTAGATAAAGAGTGGGTGGATAACAAATGTTGAAGGTGGAGAGAAGGAAGGAGGAGGCTGTAGTAGTGAGACAAAGGAGGTGGGTGTTACATTCTGTAACAGTCACTTTAATAAAAGCCTTTTTTATCTGTAAAACCTACCCTATGTTATGCACATACACACTACTGACAAGTGGGTATTATGTAAAACCAAATGTCTTTTGATTCTTTAGCTATGTAACAGTGATAATATGCCAGAGGAGATATCTAAAACACCTCTCACTGGCTTCTGGTTGAAAGCACTCACTGGGGAGATGAGTCGAGGTGAAGGTTCTTATGGAGGAGGCATTAAAATTCATGGAGGCTCTGCTGCCCAATGAGATGGCTCTGAGTCGTCAGTCGTCTCCCACTGCTTGTTGTGGAAACCAGAGCAGAGCACACCCACACTTCTGAACAGTGTGGAGCCAATTGTACAGGATGATATAATGTGTAGATTGGATGTCTACCTGTTGTCCTGTTACTCTTCTACTGCTGATTATTCAGAGTTTGGGGTGGTATGTGAGGCGTCTCTTCACAATTCCTGGGTGTAACACATGTTGTGATGTATTACTAATTAATTATTATGCTTTATTTAGGGCTACAGCTAATATATATTGATTTATCTGCTAATTTATCTCCTCAGTCGACACCGTTTCTCACAATCACAAATTTCTAGTTTAGTATATTATTTAGTATCACATTAGAAATGATGGATAAATAATAATTGATAAAAAATAATAAATGAACTTGCGCATGGAAATGCTACTACTAAGATTGCAGCACTAAAAATCAACTTGATCTAAAGTTGAATGAAAAGTGAAGACCATCACGTGTCCCCTAAAAATATCTGCTCTAGCAGGATAATTGAACATAACAACACTGTATTGGTCTATTTGTGAAGTAGTTTATTGTGACTGCCTTATCGAGTTGTCAAAATACGCACTAGACGTTATTCACACTTACTGCTCTCAGACCTCTATTTTCAAGATAAACGGCAGTTTAATTCTTGCTTCCAGTGCAGAGGCTGCACTTAAATCAGTTCACAGGCAAACAAAAAAAGGCGACGTGTTGCTAAATGTGAAAATAAGGGCAATTAACGACGGGATACTGGAGCATGGCCTCATTGTTTAACTTCTTGATGTCCTTATGTATCTGCCTTTATGTATGATTTACAATACAGTATAGCAGTGCCTACAGACAAGTGACTGATTCCTCTTTTGTCTGTTTTTCCTGTTTCCAGTTTTAACCGTGACCATTTTCTCTTCCTCTCTTCCTTCCTATACATTTATCTCTAAAACTGCTTCTTCTTTGCAGAACACCATCACAGAGAGAAAAGACAAGCCCACGACCATAGGAAGAACACCTGCCCCCTGCTGCTCGTCGCAGATTACCGCTTCTTTAAACACATGGGCCGCGAGCAAGAGAGCGTCACTCTCAACTACCTGGTCTGACTCTGTGATACTATGTACAAACCCTAAATCAGTAGTGTAGAAATGCATCTTTTTTCCTTCTTTCTTTTAAGGAGTTTTAAGTAAAAGTGTTTTTATAATTTGGCGTTAAACTAATTGAATTGAACAAAACAACAGCACAATGATTTCCATTGTTTAGTTTTACTTCACCAATCAATTCTTTAATTTATCATTTTTGATTTTAGCGTTTCCAATAAAGTCAACCCTGTTTTGTGTGTTGTTGTTTATATATTTATGTTCTGGTTTCTTTTCTTTTCTTGCTTCAGATTGAGCTGATCGATCGAGTTGATGACATTTACAGGAACACAACCTGGGACGACGAGTTCAGAGGCTACGGTGTCCAGATCCATCAGGTGTGTGTGTCGTTCTTCACTGTGACATGGTTGATGTCTCACTTGTCGACCAGTTTGCAGCAGAACAATAGGTTTGTTTTATATCAAGTCATTGCTGGAGGTGAAGCTGAGAATAAGACTTTCCTTCTGTGGGTTCGATTGCTGCATTTTTTTTTTTTTTTTTTTTTAGAAGAACTGAAAGCTTTTGTGTGTTCCTTGTGGGGTAATTTAATTTGTTCCACAGGCTTCGTAATGAATAGACACACTGTTTGTCATACGATGAGTCGTGGGTTTCTTCACTCAAAAGATATGCATTAATTTAACCACTCAGTGTTGTACTCTGATTTTCCTCACTCCTTCCTCTACTTGTAGTGTGCTGCTTTTAAACCCAGGATATGATTCTAACTGACTGGAGTTTATATATATATATATAGTTATTTATTTGAGAGATGACAATGTACTTTAATGTACTTTTTTCTGTTTAAATCTTGACTATTTTAAACTGCAACATATATTGAAAATAATCAAAATATTTCAATTGTTTATATAAGATTTGTTTAAATCCTTTAAATCAAATTACATGAGTAATTGTTCATAAATTAGGTCTTTGGTTACCGATTTTTAGATCATCATCAACAAGGAGCCAACAAAGCCTCCCCGTGGTTACAGTTCCAAGTGGGTCCACTACAACATGGAAAACAGTCCTGTGAAAGGGAAAGAGGTCTGGGATGTGAAGAGACTTCTTGAGGTAGGAAAAGGAATTAAATAGACAAAGAAATGGAGATAAATAGACAGAGGGTCTGGAAGTTTAAACATGTATTTGGTTGCTTTATCAAAAGAAACAGTTATTTCAGTTGGGATTCGCGAAGTATATTCCTTTCAAACAGCAACAACAAACGCTGTTTAAGGGCTAAGGAAACCAAATGATTAAATGTTGTAGGTGTAATTTTGTCCCATTCTTCCTGCAAGCAGTGCTTAATGGTTAGTGAAATTGCAGTTGTTCAGGCTCACTTAATGAGAAATATTTTGCTTTAACACAGCTCTTATCCTCATGACTCAGGGTATCTGATTGAATCAAGACTGATACTATTACAAATATTTGCATTTCCAAATGTTAATGTTCTTTGTTTGATGAATTCTGTTTTCTTTTTGTAGCAGGAAAAAAAACCCATTTTGACAGATATTTTGAAAGTAATAGTTGTATTTGTGTTCCTCAGCAATTCAGCTCCGACATAGCTGGCAACGCGTCCACTGTGTGTCTGGCCCACTTATTCACCTACCAGGATTTTGATGAGGGCACACTGGGCCTGGCTTATGTGGCCCCATCCAAAGCACAGGCCTTGGGCGGACTCTGCCCCAAACGTAAGGACACAGCCCTTAGCGGCAAAATGGCCTTGTTATATATACAGCTACACCACGCAACACCTACATTACACCTGCGTATCTGAAATATTTTACAAAGTCACCTTGCTCTGTTGTGCTGCATGTGTGTCAAGTTGTGGAGAATAGTTATGTCTCTGTAACACAGAGTTTGTTAAAGGTGCTATATGTAGGTTTTTGCAGCTGCTTCACAGCCAGAGATGGTGTTAGAAACTTGCTTTCCAGAGAAAATGTTGCAAATTCAACATCTATTTTCATTTTCCTTCCTTTACTGGCCAAGATTTGAAAAACAACCTGAATTTTAATTCTCATAGTGAGTCACTGTTGCATCCATTCTTCCCTTTACAAATCGCTGCTCACAGGATGTATTATGACTTTTAATCTTTTAAATGCAATAATGGTTGAGGTTCTTAATGAGTGAGGACATGACCAGTCCTTCCCAGCAAGGAAACATGTTCTGTGGCAGAGTAAACTCACATCTAGCCCCTTCATTTATGCTGCATATCGAAACTGTTGCTAACAGTTTTCTTTGATTCTGTCCTCTTTTGTAGCTTACTACCCACATCACTCCATCAAGAAGCCCAGTTACCTCAACACAGGCTTGACCAGCACCAAGAACTATGGCAAAACCATCCTCACAAAGGTCTGTTTCACCATAATTTCCCAATCATCATCTTTAACAAAACTAATTACACACTGCGCTTGGTTTCAGTCAGGAAGTTTTGCAACATATAACCTTTCCAAGTTGAGATTATATGTAGAGTAGGCACACACCTTTCTGTGTGGGTGTTATGAGTAATGATTTTGACCTCGCTTCATTTTGACACTTCAAGTACTAGAGTGTTTGCATGCGCTGAAGCACAGTTTATAGTTATGTTTCAAAACATTATACATGCAGTGAAATCAGTGTCATGGGTAATGAAATATGTGCCTCTTTCTTTTAAATTAAAAAAAAAAGTGCCACTAGTGCTACTTGATAGATTGTGTTTTTGTGTTACTTGTTCTAATTTACCAACAGAAAACAATACGTTTATCATGATTCATCTAGTGTGTTTGTTTTCATATCAGGAAGCAGATTTGGTGACCACCCATGAGTTGGGTCATAACTTTGGAGCCGAGCACGATCCCGACAACATCGCTTATTGTGCTCCCAGCGACGACCAAGGAGGGAAGTTTGTCATGTACCCCATCGCTGTGAGCGGAGACCACGTCAACAACAAGGTACAGACAAGTTGAACATAGTATTTAACTATAACATACGATGCAATGCAACAGATGCAACAAACTCTACTGTCAGTTAAGAGGACACATCAATTTAATGGTGCATTGCGGAACATAATTTGTGAACGCCATTAAGCCTCTATTAGCTGCTTCCGCTGAGTCTTGGGTAAATGTGTCATAGTTGTTCCTGTCAGTGTTAATGACAGACAGTTGATGTGAAAATACACTGTACCTCCTTTCCCTTTAGACTTAGTGGCTATTTTGGCTGCATTGATTTGGCAGTTTAAGGTGTGGTCTGACATTAAAAGTGACACTTATTATCTGCTGTGACTTTTTTTTTCACTCTGAGCTGGACTTTTGAAGATATTAATGTTAAAACTATGTCTCGTGTCAAATCAGATTGTTCAGTTTTTTTCCAAAATGCACAATAGTTTTAGGCAGAAACACTGTGTATATGTAACACACACTGTGTTCATTTTATTCAGCTTTATATATAAGTAGATGTGTTAAATTTATATATATGTTATTGTTCTTCAGTGCTTCAGCTTCATGACCATCACCTTTCCCAGCTCAGCAAATGGCATAATCTAATATCTAACCCTGTCTACTTCTCCTTCCCACCTCAAGCGTTTCTCCAACTGCAGCAAGATCTCCATTGGAAAGACGTTACGTTCCAAAGCTCCATTGTGCTTCAAGGAAAGGAACAGTAAAGTATGTGGGAACTCCAGGGTGGAGGAAGGGGAGCAGTGTGACCCTGGGCTGCTCCACCTCAACGATGACCCCTGCTGCACGTCTGACTGCAAGTTCAAAGACCTTGCAGAGTGCAGGTATGAGATCCAAAATACCATAGAAAAGAGCAAAAGCAAAGCCATCAAATCTAAATACATACTCAGACATCATATTTATTGAAAGAAGTCACCTTGAGTGACCTTTGAAAATTTGAGTCACACACAGACACATGTGTTCTTGTTCCCTCCACAGTGACAGAAACAGCCCTTGCTGCAAAAATTGCAAGTTTGAGCTCGCAGGCGTGAGGTGTCAAGAACCCATCAGTGCTACCTGCAAAGGCACATCCTCCTGCACAGGTGAGTGCCACCTGCTGGTTTAACACAGTAACTACAGCAGTCACTGCAAGACGTTGGTGTTTGACACTAAAACTGCATCTTTTAACTTTTCCTTCACATCACAGGCAACAGCAGTGAATGTCCACCTCCTGCAAATGCGGCTGACAACACTGTGTGTGTTGATAACGGCCGGTGTCGCAATGGAGAATGCAACCCTTTCTGTGAGGCCATGCAGAACCTTCAGTCCTGTGCCTGCAATGGTAACATTTTTTAATTTATCTCCAGACCAGAGCGAACCATGCAACCCTGAAACTGATCAATGTTTTAAATGAATTGTTTGAATAATGTGAATCCTGGTAATCTAAGACATAAATCCTAGTGAAAGAATCTATATCTAAGGAAATTGAAAGAAATTATACCTGAAGTAGAAACTCAAGTATCTTAAATGTGTAACTGAGCTTTTGAGGAATAAGTTTTCAAAGTAGTTTAGTAGTAGTGGCGGTTTTCATATTCATATTCATAATCAGCTGATGAATTGAACGGATAGAATTTATGTCAGTGAACTTATAAAAGCCTTGGACAAATTAGTAGTATTAGTATTAGTTTTGCAAAAAAAAAAAATCAGTGGTTTGTTAAAGAATACTTTAAAATATTGTTGATATATGCTCAGCTATCATCTTAGCCTGTTTAATTTATTGAGCTGTGAATGATCGAATCTCTGTTGGACAGAGTGGATGGTCCAGACAACAACATTTTCAGTATAAAATGTAAAAACAATCTTCCTTCTTGTTTCCAGAAACTGAGAACTCCTGTAAAGTTTGCTGCAGGAGAGAAAATGGCACCTGCTCTCCATTCATCCAGGCCAACGGCAGTTTCCTTTACCTCCGCAAAGGCAAACCGTGCACCGTGGGCTTCTGTGACGAGGGGGTGAGACACCAAGTGTTTTATATGTATCAGTTCTACAAACAGGAACGCCGTCTTATCAAACCATTGTTCTATGACCTTTAGTCTTCACTCTGAAAGACCTTGAAAACAATGAGTCTGTTGATTATGATTTTTTTTTTTTTTGGTCTTCGTCAAACAGGGAAAGTGCATGAAGCAGGTGCAGGACGTGATTGAGAGGTTGTGGGATTTTATCGACAAACTGGACATTAACACATTCGGTGAGTTACAATCTGCTGCTTTCACCGTGATGTGAAAATACTGTGAAACAATTTTCAAAAGCATTTGGTGTTGAGTTTTGTTTTTGACTTGCTGACTCAAATACAAACTAATCCTCTAATGTTCTAACGTTACCTCTTCATCAGGCAAATTCCTGGCAGATAACATAGTCGGCTCGGTTGTGGTGTTTTCACTCATCTTCTGGATTCCTCTCAGTATCCTGGTTCATTGTGTGGTAAGAAACTACTGGACATCTATTTTCACTAGTTCCCAGCGCTGTCACAGTGTCAGAACTGCTCCTTTATGGATTTTTATCAACTTTGGTTGATTCTAATTCTTTTACTGTTTGTTCCTTTTTTCAGGACAAACGACTTGACCAGGAATATGAGGAAAACACAAAGTCCTTCTACCCCCCAAATGTAAGTTCCTTAACACTCCTATGATCCTGTGCATCATCCTTGCTGCCACATTAACCAAATTGAAACAACCCTAATGCTTCTTGAAAACACTGACATCATTAACATGGAGGAGAACTTGAAAAGTTGAAGGATGAAGTATTTGACTTTTCTCTGAGACTGTTTATGAATCTGTACATGACTTGTCACTGATTCAAATTCAGTGCTGCGACACTTCAATTCAATTCTGACATAATTCGGCTCAGATAAGATCGAATGACCAACAGTAAAATAAGCATTTTGCATTTTTCACAACAAACATTTACACACACACACAAAAAAAAACAACAACAAACAAACGTGGAAACATAAACTCAAATTCACCTTAATCTGTACTCAACCTTAGTGGATATTTATTTAGTTGTATTTGACTCATACAGTCATATTTACTAGGTGCACTAAAGACACGTTTTATTCCTTTTTATTTCTTTTATGACCATTGATATAGTTCCTAAATTAATTGTGATGTCAGAAGATCCTGCTCATACTTACACGTGTTAAACTGATCTTTAAGATGAAAGAAAAACTTCAGTCTTCAAAGCAGAAACACGATAACTTCAGTGTCAAACTGCACATACATCATTCTGCATGTTGCAGATCATTGAGCAAATCACATTTTTGAGTTAACCACTATATTTTTGGCATCAGAAATGCATTACTTTGTAATTTGTCAGCAAATCCTTCTGTTTGACATGACATGCTGCGTTTTCTAACATCATTTTTTGACAAATTTGTTGCTAAATTAGCGCAAAGGCTTGAACACACACAGGGGTGAGAGCAGAGCCAGCAAAGGCTCAAACTTCAGGAGGCACAAAGTAGCAGTCAGGTAATCCGTCTGTATCGGCCTCACTGTCTCTGCTGGGTTCAAGCTGCAAATGACCTGTCCATCACTCTTTGCTTTGGCCCTTTTCCGTTCTCATTGGAACTGCAGCAGATGGTGGAAGTTTGTAATAGAGCTCCCACCATAGGTGAGTGTGTGTGCCATGGTTTGGTGTTGCGATGCGTTGCCATTGAGTCCATGAAGATGCATGGTCAGTGGCCCACGTTTGGGATACTCCTGCGGTCGCTTACTCCTTGATGTAATTGCTGATCTAGCTGCACGTTTCCGGCCCTCGAGCTCACCTGCATCTTTGATCTAAGAGAAGGAAGTGAGAGAGGCTTCGAAAAAAAAAAAAGACAATCAGTGCAGAGTCATTACCTGATCAGAAATTACCTCAAGAAAGCAAGATTGCATTTTAGGAGTATTCAAACACAGAGAGGACCGAACAGGTTGCACCTTTTTGTCTTTTGTGACATCGGATGCGGTGTGTGTCAACATTTTTAAGTTTGCGTCTGCTGCTGTTCAACGCTACAAGAAAATGAGGGTAATGTCCTTGAGGTGTTTGTTTCTTTTTTTTTATTATTATTATTGTTTCTTTTTCTTTTGTAATGGCTGTCTGCATTGTGTTAAGTCGTTTTTCGAGGGTTGACTGGGAACATGTGGAGACTGAGGGTACATTCCTCCATAGACTTTTCTCACAGATGACAGTTTGGCTTTTAATG
The DNA here is from genome assembly GCA_016801845.1 of Polydactylus sextarius. Lineage (NCBI taxonomy): Eukaryota > Metazoa > Chordata > Actinopteri > Polynemidae > Polydactylus > Polydactylus sextarius. The sequence continues at coordinate 10,922,034 of CM028919.1, forward strand.
GAAAAAAAAGAGACACAGGCACAACTAATCACAATAATGACAACTTAATTCCTGGTGTGCCAGTAAGTCCTACAAGTAAGATGATTTGCACGTTGTCAAGGTCCTGGTGACCCAAAATGGACTGCAGTCATTATTGGTATCAGTTACACACCTGTTCAATACAAAATGTTCACTGTGAGAAAGGTTTATTGTTTTACTCATTCCCATGTTTACTGGAGTTATTGGGAGTGTTAATTGGGTTCGAGTTTGCAGATTAAAATCGTTATTTAATTAAGTTAAATGGTAAATAGCTTAATGGTTATTATAATAAAACTACTATCTTGTTGCACAGTGTTAAACTGTAAGTGTCATGAGAAATATCTGATGGTCTGGTTTTGACAGAATGTAGTAAAAAGGGAATGAATCTCACCTCAGTCAGCGATCGTCAGCATCGACGTGCTTCCATCTCACGTGTCGTTTTTTGCTCTTCAGAGTCAAGAAATGCTCGAACCTTTGCGCATCGTCAGACATCAGCCTCCCTCCTCCTCCGGCGGCCGGACCGCGCTCTCCCACCTGCCCCCGCAGCTACATCAGGCCAGCCAGGTCGGGGCCTCTCCCGCACCCAGCAGCAGCAGCAGCAGCAACATTATCCCGGCCCCCGGCCCGAGCTACGTCCCCACCCCGGACAGCGCAGGGGGGTCACGGATGGCCACCATCCAGGAGGACACCAGCAGCGACTGTCACCTGGCAGGGGAGGGCCTGCTGGAAGATTTCACAACCGCAGGAGCCTGCTCGTCGGCTACGAAATCCTCTTACGAGGATCTGACAGAACAGAACCCAACACCCAGGGACCGGCGGCGACTCAAGAGGCAGGAGTGCATTGACACTAAAGAGACTGAGTGCTGAGTGTAAACACAACACTTTCTTTTTGTTTGTTTGTTAAGAAACACCACACACAATGTAAACACAACCGAATGTGTTTTAGGGGAACACACAAAATACAGGCGACATCAAAAGCTTTTTCTCTTATCTCAAACCACAGACAGCAACTGTTTAGAGGTCAGATTTGATGTTTGACAACGTTTTAGGCAACTGAAGATGTGAATATTACTCCGTCAGCTTTAACTTGGGTTGAATCTTTGTATAAATAAGGCACAAGTCCTTGAAAACCCGATGACTGCAGATGTGATTTCATGTGTTTGTGTTCCTTTCCGTGCCTTTTTCAGGTAGCTGTCGTCCTCGGCCAAGTTAGATCGAGCCTGGGAAATTTTAAGAGCGAATGTCTGTTGAAATAAATCCACTGTGGACCAGTTCCTCAAACACATCAGATGGTCCAGTATCTCTTGTTAGGACCTTAGAGTATGAATGGGTTTTAGATTTTACAACTTTTTTTTTTTTTTTCCACGAACAAAGGAAATGAAAGCGTCCTAACTGCTTTAACAAGTGTGCTCTGTTTATATGACGTGAGCTTTAATTGTGGACCATAAAGAAAAACACGTTAATAGCATCAAACTCACCTTTGCTTCCCTTCACATGCTTGTTTAGAAAGCGCTGTCATAAAAGTAATGCAACTTCATGGGTTTGCTTTACTATTATCAACTAAATAATCATTAATGTTGTATTATTAGTTATTATTTTCCAGAAAAGGAAACATTTCAGTGTGATATAACAAGCAGGTGAGAACTGGACCTGACTTTAAATATGAATTTTATCATGAAACCTGTGTCATTACTGCACTTGAAGTATTTTTCTCCTCGTCAGCATCAACTTTTATAAGATGTACTTATTGTGCTGTGTCATTAATTTTTTTTTTTTTTTTTTTAATAGCAGGCTTATTAAATTTTTTGCTGCGCACATCACACAATATAGTGTAAGGATCAAATGATAAATCTCTTCAGCATTAACCTTATTTCAACTGTCCCCCCCGTTGTAACTAAAAGAACATTATGTTTGTTTGTCATGTCATATCACGTTTTGGATGGTTGATCTCTGAACAACACGGTGCCTTTTTTTTAAAATTTTGTTACAATCCATTATTGAGGAAAAATTGCCCGTAGTTGAATCGTGACAATCCTGGATTTTATTTTAAAAGAAACTTTGCTCGTGGTGCTCTAATGTTATTATTTTCCTCTCCTCGTGCCAATGTGAATTTAGCACCTTTATTTTTCTTATTTGATGACGTCTCGCTACTGTTTCCTGCTGTATGACGTTAAAATGATGTATTAAACTGTAGGTCGAGACAAAGAGGTAGAATGTGTAGGTAACATAGGCTCTACTGTGTGGATGTGAACTATTACACAACAAGCACATATTCTGTGTCCTGATGATGTGTATATTCTTAATGTTTCTTTGCTCATAAATATTCACCTTTAAATTCCCTCTGTTAACGTTTCTTGCTCCTTCATTACCTCACATCTTAAAATAAAAATGTTTTATTGTGCACTTCAAACATAAATACAGTCTGATGTAGGACATGCCTGGAAAATACAAATCACAAGTGCTTCATCGTGTCATAACAGGACTGTAGTGCAACGTGATTCACAAAACGTCCTATTCAGAAGATTCTGATAATGACAGTAACTATAAACTTCAACTAGTCACACAGGAGGCTGCTCTCGGGGCTTTTGGCATCTACGTCTGCCCAGTAGGGCAGGATGAAGGGCAGGTCGGCCACTCGGCTCTCCAGAAGACCCCACAAGTGCTCGGCTACAAACTGGTTTCCTTTCTCTGAGAGATGGAGTCCATCAGAAAGGTAGACGGTGTAATCCTGAGAATCACAGGACAAACAAAGGTCTCACAAAACGCTAAATTATTTGTCAAAAACTGGCATCTTATTTTTTTCTAAACACTAGAAACAATCAAAAAAAAAAAACATCAATTAAACAATGGAAATATGGTCACGACTTCTTTCTATGACAATGTTCTAAATAATTAATGGATGTGACACTGTTCCTGTGCAGTGATTTAGTGTTAAAAAGTTCAGTGTGTCGCAGAGTTTATGATATGGTGAAACAACAGGAGCAAAAAAACACACTGTTCTCACCCGTCCATCTTTCTGCATGAGTGTCCACAGGTCGAGGACGTCAGTTCCACACTGACCTGCAGCCTCAACACACGCCTGGGCGTACTCCCCCGCTACAGAGTTGAGGCGATTGAGAGTTTTTCCTGGAAGAGAAGCAGAGACGAACTCACAATCTTGGTTTGTGTGACGATACAAGAACAAGAAAAGAACAAGACGAGACTTTTTACAAGGGTGTTACCTTTCAAAATGCACTCTTTCTCCCAGGCCGGTTCGTGAAGAGGTGGGGGGGTGATGAAGATCACTTTGTCTGCTGACACACCAGCTGAGGCCAGAAGTCTGGTGATCTCCTTCAGGTTTTCAGAGTACTCCTGCAGAGGGACGTGCTGCTGGGGGTTTTTATCTGCAGGACAGACACATAATGCATTCGAAAAATGAAATCATTAGAAAATAAATGATTAGAAACTGGACTTTTATGTTACAATTAGGATAATACTCAGTTTGGATCATCTCAAGAAGGACAATTTCTAATTTACCAAACCTTTTTAACGCAGTGTAAAACAACTTGCAAGTGACAAATAAACATCTTGATTTTACAGTCAACCTCCAAAAATACTGGATCCATCATAATTACTATTTCTATCACTTTCAATGATGAGCAAACTTCTCATCTTCATATGCAAAGTCTTTGGACTGCACTGTTTAAAAAAGGGGGATAGAAATCCGTACTTACAGCTCCAGCTTGTAGCAACATTAATTAATTATTACTAAACTTGTTACTTTGTTACTTCAGGTTCAGAGAATGTGACTGTACCTTCCAGAGCGCAGTCATTGGCTCCAAAGAAAACAGTAACAGCAGCTATGTTGTTTCCTGCTGAGTCTTGACTGTTTATGAGGCGAGGAAGAATAATCTTCCCCCATCTGGAGTTGTAACCAGACAATCCTCTGTTCACAACATCACATTTTCTAAAAGGAGAAGTTAGACAAACACCGTTAACTTTGGACGCTTATTCTTGTCTTACTTTTCTGTGCAAAACTGTGAAACTAATAAACAGCTCAATTTCTGTTTATGACTCCGAGGAGGTTGTGATAATATAAGAATATATTAGATAGTTCAGATATGTTGGAGTTTACTTACCTCGCTAATTTATGGGCAAGATCCGCACCCCACCCGTGAGGTTGAAATGAAAACTGAAAGTGAATCACAGTCAGAACTGGAGCTAACAGGTTAGCAACACATGCTAATTTACTGAAAGAAAGAACAGACAAATGCACAATGATCTCGATGCGTCAAAGCAGTTTTAATTAACTCACCTGTGTGATGGAGTCGCCAAATAAAATCACTTTAGGCCAAATTACAGTTTTAAACTTAGACATTGTTGAGGTATGAATCTGCTGCTCTGGGTAAACGTAACTTCCGGTGAGAGAAACTTCCCACATTTCAAAATAAAAGCCTCAACCGCATGATTTAATAATTGTTTAACGAACAAATAATGTTTTTTTTTTTTTTGTAACGATTTCCCCCCATATTTTTGTTTGTTTTTGAAAAGAACTGTATCCTATAGTTTGGTGTTAATTAAAAGTTAATCTCAGGGATTCATTTAAATTCAAGAACTACAATTGTACAATAGTAAAAAAAAAGCTCGAGTGACTATAATAGCAGTAGTTTGCGGAGATAGCCACTGCACCGGAATAATAAATAATAAACCGGGTTTCACTTCCTGATTTAATGGGAAAGTGATCATATGTGGTATATATGTTATATATGTTAATAGTTCTTGTTATCATTGGTGCATATATAATGTGGGTATCTTGTAGTGAATTTAAGGGGAGATTGTCTTTGTTTTATTTGGCTGTTTTAATGTATTTTTTTATTTTAAGACTTTACGTGTAATCTACCGGCTCCAAGCTTTGTGTCTGTAATAATAGTAAAAATATTTAAACTAAAACTTTTATTAAAAAGGTGCAGAAAATTGCGACGTGATTTTTGATTGTAGTTCTCGGTATTCACCACTGGGGGCGCCGCAGGCCGCCGAGCGTCGCTGAGCTACATGGACTTGACATTTCTTCTTCTCGCCCCTTGTAAACATGGCGGAGGTCAGGCAGCGTTTGGGAAGAGGAGCGTACGACTTTTTACATAAAATATACAACCGTCACCTTTTGGAAGCTCCGAGACAAGGAGGTAAAGGTGCAATACAAGTTTTGACTCTAAAGGCAGAGGTTTTGTCGGGCGATATTAAAAATGGCGAACTGTCAGGAGCCGAAAATGCTTCGTACAGGTCGACGGTTGGAGCTTCAGGGGACAATTACACAAGTGTAACACCGGTGCTTGATGTTCTTGGCGACATATGGGGAAATGGAAATGTCGCTGAATGTGAGTTTAAAGTGTTTTCGATTTCTCACAAGAACCAGGTTCAACTTATAGAAAGAAATGTCCCTCGTTACGCCAAGTTTGGGAGGAGTTTCTGCACCTCCGGCTCCTACAGTCGGTGTTTGAGTTGGGGACACGGACAGTTTGTGTTTATCAGGAATTACAGAAGCGACGAAACCCGATCTGAGCCTCTGTATAAAAGCAAAACGGGTTATTATGACATACTGGAGGTGTTACCGACCGCCACTCATGCCCAGATAAAAACAGCCTATTACAAACAGTCCTTCGTCTACCACCCGGATAGAAACTCCGGCAGCGAGGAGGCTACTCTCCGCTTCTCTGAGATCAGTGAGGCCTACACGGTGCTGGGGAACAAAGCTCTGAGGAAGAAATACGACCGAGGACTCCTGAGTCAGACAGATCTCACTACCAGACCATCATCTAAGGAGGGTACCGGCGGCTCCGCCAGGAAGCAGACCGAGAGTCGCCGGTCTGTGCTGGACACGGACATCCGAGGAGGAGTCTTTGATTTCGACAAGTTTTACAAGTCTCACTACAGCGAACAGCTTCAGAGACAAAAAGACATCAGAGCCCGCAAAGAGGAGATGCTGAAGGAGAAACAGGAAACGATGAGTGAGAAGAAGCTGGGCTGGATGGTGGAGATATGCGCCGGGATGCTGCTGGTGATGTCTGTGGGTGTAATCATAAGCTTAAAGAAATGATGAAGGAGGCTCAGTGGAGCGATGTTGTCTCAACTATAAACTTGACAAAGACACATTCACCTTTGAGTTATCACAACATTTCACAGGAAGAACAGTTCTCTTGTGACTTGACGCCCTCACTATCACCTTTCTGTGGATGATGTTTTGATGTTGTTTCCTCCCGGTTCATCCATTGAGCTGCAACAGTAAAGTTCGAGAAAGTAACGAAATCAGCAGTTAATTAACCAATTACCCAAAGAATTTGCTGCCTCTCCTTGTCTTCAGATATCAGTCTTTGGGTATAGTTTGGGTTTGGTTTAGTGATTGAACCAAGCAGATCACATTACTTTATGTACATTTCACTAATGAAAATAATAAGCGAAGACGAGGAAGAGAAAACTACTGCCCACTCACTGTGTGAAGACTGTATTCATTAGGTAAAACCATTGTATGTGGACAAATCAGTGTCACTTGTTAAAGTCTGTATTGTTGTTTTGTTTTGTTCTATCAGCATGTCATCACATGCTGATAAAGAAATATTCAACAGTTGATTTACAACTTTAAAGTGCCACAGTTCATCTTGGCTTTTATAAAGTCTTCTGTCTTTCAGATTTCTTTATTTTTAAAGCAGCATAAGTTTTAATGAATGTTTGTAGGTATTTATGAAATATGCCCATTGGAGGCATTAAGGGACTGTAAAGTTTATGCCCAGATAGTTAAGTTAAAGAATGTGCCTTGGATGATATTTATTGTAAAAAAGAACAAACAAACAACTGATGGTTATATTATCCTGTTAATAAATAAATGACTTCTGATCAGTGTCACTGTCGGACTACAGTGAAATTAACGCTGCTTTTATTTTTTTGTTGATACAGCACCAACACTAGATTTAAAACAAATTTTATAAAACATTTTCATTTAAACATTGAGATTTAGTGCATTTTTTTAGAAAATCACAGTTCACACAAACACAAGTCATAAATAAACTCACGTCAAACAAAAACTACAGTACATCGACACGCAAATTAAATTAGTTAACTTATGAAATATAATTAAAAGTGCTTGCACAAAAGGAAAAAAAAAACAAATGTGAAAATAAATAATGACATACAGTAGCTTATTAACTTCCCTTTCTTACATAGTTGCTCCAGAATTACAGGTTATAATCTTATTGTTAGTAAAAGTTCAATCTTGTTAGATTGACTTCATGAATACAAGAATAAACTTAAACATTTGATACTGATAGAAGAGAATCATGGATGATGGACCAAACCGATTCAACACGTCACTGTTTTCCTCAGGAGCATGTTAGTCAGTGTTTAGTACAAATACAAACTGGTTGTCACACAACAACCGTTGGACAATGTTTTCTTTTCGTGTGTGAAGTGTTCAGACCTGCGTCCTCATCTTTTTTCTCAGATGACCGGGTTGAGAGCGTCATAGAGCCGCTGCACCGCCAGCTCCACCATCTCTCTCAGAGAGTCGTCCTCTGTGTTTTCATCCTCATAGCACACCGTCTGAGGAGGGGTGAGCAAACCAGAGAGGAAGGGTTAAATAACAGAAAACAATAAGACCCGACCAAATATTTTATTCTGTGTCTCAGTAAGTCTGAAGGCCGAAAGCTTCTCACCCTCGTCTCCAAGCAAATGTGAACCGTCTTCCCGTCTACTGTCACAGAGATGTTTTTACCATCGCTGAAATCTACACTTTCGCCTCCAAACATGCCCCTAAAGACAGAGAGATGTCATTTCTCTTACATTTTGTCTATGAATACATGTTTCAGACAGCTGAGGTAAGTAGCACTCACTGCAGCATGACTTCTAGTCGTGCTTGGAAAACATCCATGTCCATGACGGCGCTCTGCGTCTCCATCACTGTTGATGATAAACAAGGTAAATTACTGAATTCAGAAAATTAAAACTCTTAACAAATGTTTACATTTGGACAAACTGACCTTTCTGAGCCTTTGGGTTTGACTGCACCTCCAGCACAACGGTGGTGACAGCATCAGCGTACATGTCGTTGAGAGGGTTAGCAATCCACTGACACAGGAGAGAAGGTGAGGTAAGGTCACATTTTTCAAAACTATTTAGTAACTATCACACAAGGTCTGATTGTGATTTCTTTAAATTTTGACATGTTTCAGCCTAGCTATGAGTCCGAGGTTCAATAACTACAAAAATAAAGCATGGTAGCCTAATGAAACCAGCATGTGAATTCCTGCTGAAAACTAAATTCATAAATAAGACACTGTCAGCTGAGGCTGATGTAAGCGCTGGTTCTGTCCTCTCACCTCCAGCAGCACCATGCCGACCTCATGGATCAGAATGATATTATTAAAGAGCTTCAATGTGTTTTTCTCGGTTCCTTCCAGCTCTTCAACGTCACCTGAGACAGAAAAAAAGACAGTTAACATGGAAAAAAAAATACATTTAATGAGACTGAAAACAGTCTGTGGAGCAATAACATATTTCTTAAGTTTACATATAACATCTATCTAAATGTAAAGCGGTCAGTCATGTTTGCAGGTCTTACCAGTGAGGTTCCTCAGATGGCAGACGAGCAGTGAGTAAGGTCCGGTGAAGGGGATGGCCTGGGTCTGTTTCACTGTGCTCATTGACAACTCTGTGTACGCTGCGAAACAAACACACCAGCTCATTGAATATGGAGACTGTTGTACAATGACGTCTCCTCGTATGTAAATATATAGAAGATATGTAACAATACATGTAAATTCCTGCATTGTTTCCTTCTTTCTTTTCCCAGTCTTTGCTTAATAAGAATCACCTCTATTATCTTTAGATTTCCAAAGCCCAGATTAAAAAGTCAGTCTACATTCTGGTCCCGTGCCTCATGTTGAAGAATTTGTGGGAAATAGAAGCTACTTACTGGACAAATCAGACGGATTGAGGATGTGATAGTTGAAGTTTTTCTTCACCAGTATGCCTGAAACCCTCTGACCCTGAGCGCATTTTTTATCAGCCAGAGATCCCATCACCTGTGAGGAGCAAAGTTTACAACGCCGCTAAAGCAGTGTGTCACCTAAAGAGTCTACATCTAAAGCAGCAGGTAGTGAATCCTTAAAAGCCTCATCAGAGTCAGAGAAAGACAGGAAGTTTGTGGACCTTGGCCAGTTTCTCTCCTCTGAAGTTTAGAGTGACAGCTTCTGTGTTGCGTGGGTTGTGGACTTCTATGTGAACCTGGTCGTTATCTTCGTACTCCCTGATCAGCGCAGCCTTCAAACGAGCCATTTCATTCTGCTCCCCATGGACCAGGATCTGACGATAGATATTCACACTTCAAATTAGATCCAAGAAAAACTTAAAGTATTAACATTTATGTCTGAACACTGGTCTCCTACCACATGTGGTGGTTTGAGCGCCCTGATGAACTCGCTGGTCTGTTGGTAGTCTGTGTGGGCAGAGAAGGAGATGTAGTCCACCGACATCTTCAGCTGCAGCTTTTGTCCCGACATGGTGGTGATCTCCTCTGGCTCAGACATGATGTGCTGCAAACAAGGCACAGTAACAACAATAAGCTGCTGAAGACACACATGAACTGTTTCACCAGACTTTTAAATTGAACTTTTCTATAAATGAATGAAATTTTATCCAAGAAACTAGATTAATCTGTTTATTATTAAACCAAAATAATACTTCACACTTTGCTGAGAAACACATTTTTGGTGCCGTGATGTGCTCTGACCTTGGCCAGTGTTCCCTCCACACAGTATCCAGCGATGATGACGCCGTTCCTCTTATCAGTGCACCAGCTTTCAAAAAGCTCCCTGGAGAGGCCGCTCTGCATCATACCCGGCGATGCCATCACCACGCTGGGTCCGATGTCATCAAAATGATCCATGCTCTGCAAATGACGTAGTTACAGATTAACTCAGCAGCTTTCAGGCTAAAGACAAACAATGACAGACTGAGTGTCTGCGTCCTCTCTACCTTCAGGTTGCTGATGTGCTTAAAGACAAAAGGGTTGTTGATGTTTATGGCTTTGCGGATCTTATCGTTCATTGCGTTGACGTAGGTCTGATACACAGCCATGCACTTCTTGGCCAGGGATGAAGCATAGTAGATGGGAATGTCATGAAGCTCTGGATGGTTCTGCCAATACTCATCTAGAGAGGAAGATAAAACACAGCGTCAGAGACTTTCTGACTAATGGATAAATAATAGAGTCAATAACTAATAACTAACAAATAACTTTAACTAAGTAATAATAAGTAAAATACAACAAAAGTTATGGCTTCTCACCCAGGATGAGCAGAAGTTCTTGCGCTCGTCCTAAAGCGAACACAGGGATTAAACAGCGTCCTTCTCTGTTGACAATATCATGGACTGTGTTACAGAATCGAGCTTCACGTTCTTCTCTCTTTTCATGGATGTGGGTGCCATAAGTTGACTCCTACAGAGAGAAAAATAAATAGTTTACTCTGCCATTGATCAGCTACAGATCCATTGAAAAAGAGTGTTTTTTTTTTTTTGTTTGTTTTTTACGAACGATGATCAAGATGTCAGGTTTGACACTGGGGATCTCAGCTGCCATCAGATGTCTGTCTTCTTGTCGGGAGAAGTCTCCTGTGTAAAGCAGCTTCGAGAGGAAGAAAGTCGCATCAATAAAGAGAAGAAAAATAAAACCTAAATGTCCTGTGATTGTTAAGATTGTTACCTTGACTCCAGCTATTTCGATCATAAACATGGCTGCTCCCAGGACGTGACCAGCGTGGTAACACCAGAACTTGATCCCAGCAACTTCTTTGACCTCGTGGAAGTTGATGGTCTCGATCTTATCCATGCTCTCCTCCAGGTCCGTCTCAGTGTACAACATGTCATCCAAAGAAATGTTGCTGAAATACATAAAAGAATGAAGTTACGTTATAATTAAACAGAGTAGAGTGGTCCGTGATGAGACAAGTGTCAACGCTCCTACCTGACTTTGACGTAGTCCGACAGCAGCCATCGGTAAATGGCCTTGGTGGCGTGGGTCATGAAAGTCCTGCCTTTGAAGCTGGTTTTCTGGAGGAACCAGGGCAGAGCTCCACAATGGTCTAGATGGAAACTAACAAGAACGAACGCACATGAAATAAAAAAAACAATCCTGTTCAAGATTATGATCTAAAATGATCTCATGCTTACTGGCTGATGAGCAGCAGGTCTATTTCAGCCGGGTCAATCAAGTCGATGTAAGGGAGAGCGTCCATTCCCTCCAGACCAGGGTGAATGCCACAGTCCAGCTACAAAAACACAAATATCACTTCATAAATTCATAACACACTCAGGATCAATACCACCTTCTTTAAAAAAAAACCAAACACAATAAAACAGCAATAAAATAATTAATGGTAATAGTAAATATCAAATAATAACAATAGCATACACACTACTACAAAGACATAATTTTATAGTTAATGTTGTTCTAAATTCAATTGAAATAACAACCGCAGAGCTGTAACAAAACATCATTTATATCAATGAACCAGACGACATAAATATATTTCATCAGTCAAGTCGAAAATATTCACCATTATTTTTCTTCCTTTGAACTCGAGGATGATACATGACCGTCCGACCTCTTGACCAGCACCTCTGTAAACGAGATAATACATTTATTATGTCGTTATTGTGGCTCAATACAGAAACAGACTTTAAAAATGTTGATAATAAAAATAAAAAGCGACTGACAGCGGACGGATAAGAAGCTGGTCGCTTTCCTCAGCGGGAACAATCACCTCTACTTTACGTTTCGTGGCCATTTTTTCTTTTCTTTATTTTTCTTTTGCTGAATTTAGCGATTAAAATTTGATTTTAAAACATAAAAATTAAATTCAGTCATGACTGCTCTGTATTTACTGTGAATGAATGAGATTTAAAACGGTGCACTTCCGGCGGTGCGCCAAAACACCGCCGACTGGAAACACACGCCGCCTGACAAAGGTTCCGCACCGGACGTTGGACTGTCTATTTTTTTTTTTTTTTTTACTTTAACTAAATTACACAGTTAAAAGAATTAAATCTTAAGTATTAAGTGTCCAAAATACATTCAAACAACATGGCGTTATTCATTTCTTGCTAATTGAATTATTGTTTAATTTTACAACTACTTTATTTTGGGTGAATAATCCGCCGCGTCTCCTTTAAGTGGTGTTGGGTGTAGGCTGTGAAACTCAAAACGAAGCTGCAGAGTCAAACTGTAGGTAAACAGAGAGCTCGTTTCTACAAAGAAATTAACTCTAAAAAAAAAAATAAACAACATTAAGACTCACTGGCTTTTGTACACACAGGTATGTTTTTAAATTACAACACGACTATATTTATTTAAACAGCGTTTGAGTTTGCTAACCTCCCGGTGAAAAGTCTTCGGTTTTCAACTTGAGTGTGAAAATGAATGCGGTGGGGGACATTTAAGGTGGAGTAGGACCGTGTTGCTGTTTTTAATTTAACAGATAGAAATTATAATTTATTTTGTATAAACACTAGCGATGTTTACAACCGAACACGTGTAGTTAGCTAATTAGATAGACTATACAACGTTACCTGTTGATTCTGCTGTGTTATTTTTGTCAATGGGTCTATAAGGTGTCATTGTTTTTCCTACTTCCCTCATAAAACTGACCTCAGCTCAGATTCAGTCTCCATCAATAAACCTGTAATTTTTATTATTGATTATTATTGATGTGATTTAGGTGGAAAGAGTTGAAATGTAGCAGGTGCAACAGGTGAAATATTTATTATTATTATGTAATTTCATTTGCAGTTGATGCCACTTCCTATTACTCATAAACTACAGCCTTAAAAATAACCAGGCGGATCCTCTTTATAAAAAAATATATATTATTGTTTTATTGATGCTGATAAACATCTATGCCATCCAACTTTTCTAATCCAGCCAGGTTAGAAACAATTTTAGCAAATAAAAATGCAAAAATAAATTACAAATCATTTATAAAGTCGGGGGTGATCTTACAAAATAAAAGTATGGTAAATTGAAAGTGAAACTGAATTGAAACTACAATGATTTTCAAACTAAATGTCTCCAGATCACGTGGTCGTTGTGTCAGACAACACTGTTGTGGATTCAAAGTTTTAATTTGTTATTTGATTATTTTTTTAAAATATATTTTTAGTTTAAACTTAGAAATGGAAATGTTGAGTTAGAGGAGAGAGATATCTCCAGTAAAAGATGTTGATCACCAGTAAGATATACAGATAAATAAAACTTCATTAACATTAACGTTTAGAGTATAATATCAAAGGCTGTGTAGTTGTCACAGATATATTTAGAGCATGTAAAAGAGGGATAATACATAGTGTTGTTAAATGTCTCCTTTCATTTAGCCATTGTTAAAAATTTAGACTCGTGTCTATGTTCTGCATTCAATTATTCATCATCGCTGTTGAAACTTGAGATGCCGGTCCTTGTCTTGTGTTTAACACTCGTGGCCTGTGATGATCCAGATCGGCAGGGCTGGTGAGCTGGATGCTGTCGTCATGGTGAAGGATGTTTAGAAAAGTCAAAAAGCGCCACAGTAGCAGCAGCTCGCAAAGCAGCGAAATCAGCACCAAAAGCAAGGTACTATAACACACACACACACACACACACACATGCATGTGTACACACAGATACACTGTCCTGTTCTTCAATTCAGCTTAACACTCTGTCATGTCTGCAGTCTGTGGACTCCAGTTTGGGAGGACTCTCCAGATCCAGCACCGTCGCCAGTCTCGACACAGACTCCACCAAGAGCTCAGGTTAGTTAACAAGCTCATTGAACTCAACAACATTTAAGCATCATTATCTCTTCTCCCTTTATTTTCTCCTTTTCCTCTTAAACCAACTATTTGTTTATCATGTGGCCCCACAGGTAACAGCACATCAGATACATGTGCTGAGTTCAGAGTCAAGTATGTGGGAGCCATTGAAAAGTTACAGTTTGACATGAGCAAGACTCTCCAGGAGCCTCTGGACCTCATTAACTATATTGACGCTGCCCAGGTAGGAAGCTGGACAGAGACAGAGACTCACATCAAGTAGCAATGACTGCGTTCAGAGACTTTAGAAACATTCTTCTTCTTTTTACAGCAAGATGGAAAACTGCCCTTTGTGCCCGGAGACGAGGACATGGTTCTGGGAGTGTCCAAGTACGGCGTTAAAGTGGCCTCATTGGACCAGTGTGTGAGTAGTGGAGCAAAAGAAAAGTGATAAAGTGCATTTGAGAGTGAAAGCTCATTGATTAGTCTCTGCAGTATCGCTGTGTCATCAATACAGCAAACCATCATGATTTATGAAACTCTGCATCAGTTAATAAAACAGAGCTGCTGACTCAAATATTTCAGTCCTGATGTTCAGTCCATTTTTATCTTAACTAATGCGGAGTGAGCTACATTTTCTACATCTCTGGTACAGTGCTACACTTTTTTAAAATAGAGATTTACATCTAAAGCCACATTAATGTGACCATGTTACCATGTAACAATGTAATAATAAAGTGTTGCCCTCTGTCCAGGATGTTCTGCATCGCCACCCTCTGTACCTGATAGTACGTATGCTGTGTTACGACGATGGCCTCGGAGCAGGGAAGAACCTCCTCGCTCTCAAAACCACTGATCCAAAGCAAGAAGAGTGCAGCATTTGGGTTTACCAGTGCAGCAGCTCAGTGAGTGTGAAAATTATGTAAATTATGTAAAAAATATGAAAATTAAACCGTTTGTTGGATTTTTTTTTTTTTGACTTGTCTTGTTTTTGTTCTGCGTCTTAAAGGAGCAGGCTCAGTCCATCTGCAAAGTGCTGTCGACTTCTTTTGACTGTGCGGTGACGTCGGACAAGTCCTGAGACCAGAGAGATGGACGGGGGAGCTGAGATCTGTTTAGTGACGCGACAGTTAATACGAAAACCACCATAACTGCACTGTGACGTTTGTACAATTTCCCTTTTTCCGACCAAATGTTCCACGTCAATTTTAACAAAGGCAGACTCACTTTGCCGTCCTGTGTTTCCCAGTATTTGTCAGGTACGACATTCCCAGGTTAAAAAAAAAAAAAACCTTGAATTAATTTCCTTTACCTCACTTGTTTCTTTTAATCTTTAAAAGTAAAGACCAAAGGGTAACGTTTTAACGTTTAGGAAGGAAGTAAACAACAAAACCCTCTGAACACATTGCACAAGTTTTTATCAGTGAAATGTAAATGAATCATATTTAACATCCATTTCGGTACAGAAAGGTACATCACAGCATAACTTGTCTCCCCTCAGCTGTGTCAGGCTACGGTAGCCTGTTGGAGACATAAATCAGAAGAGAAACTCTACGGTTCACGTATTTGACAACATAACATTCACACGGTTTTGGACTTAGAAATATTTTTGTGTTTTTAAACAACAGTATTGGTACAAAAACAGTCACTGCTTGACTGGAAGGTTTGTTACAAAGAAGCTTTAGCTTTAAACCCTCTGCGTTTTGATTTATCCATTTTTATTTGGACTTAATTAATTACTTAATTTGTCTCCTATTTTAAAATGTCTCGGTACCAAAAGTTTTCTGTCTGTTTTATGCAGCGATTAATTATGTATTCAGTTCATTAGATTTGCTGACACCAGGGAAGTCTTAAAGTAGCTCAGAGTTTGAACGAAAAACAACAAAAACCAACATGTTTACATTTGTGGCATTAACTTGACTTTGCCTTGTACATAATTATAATGATAATAATAATAATAATAATAATCCACATCACTGTTTCTCCTCCTTTTCACCTCGGTACATGGATGATTGGAATTGAAATGTGACAATAAGGAAATGGAAAAAAAAACAAAATTGTTCTGGTACAATAAAGGAGATGGAAGAGTTTTTTTTGTATTTTACTGATTAAAGTATCATTTCTCATTTTTATGTTCGTATCAGATGTTTTATTGTCAATTATCAGCTGCAGTTGTGTTATTTTCAACAAGATGCTATTTTTTTTAACACTTCTGTTGTGAAATATCGCCCATCAGAGGGAGCTGTTGATACATCATCTGACTTTTTATTTTGGACAAAAAAAAAAAAAAAAAATCCAACCAGTGAAACGAGGTCTTATGATGTGTTGCCAGTAATAATATAGCAAAAGTACGAATCATTATGTGCACAAACGGGTCATAAAGTCTTTTAATTATCTTAAGAAACACACCGAAGTATTTGTATTATTTCATATTTTATTATTCCAGTTGATTTTCCCATATTCTTGTACAATAGAGTAAAGAGTTGATGCAGTGACCCACAGACAGTTAATGAGAATGAGTTTATTTTCCCAGTAGTGTGTGTGTGTGTGTGTGTGTGTATATATTTGTGTTTTCAGGGCACACACACACACACACATGCACGCGCACACACACACAGATCCAGCTGAGGTCGTCCCTGTAACTTCATCACCACAGTGCATTAAAATACATTTACTGCCCAGGTTAACTCCGCTCTTATTGTTCTTTTTTTTTTCTTTTTTTACATTTAAATATCAACAAAAACAAAACCGAGTCTATTTACATGAATAGATTATTAAATCTTCCTTTCCAGTGAGTTCATATTAAACACGGTGAAGAGAGTGTATCAGCTGGGATTCACATGCTTCTTCTTCTTGTCATTTACAAATCCATGGAAGGGCCCGGTTTCAGTTTAAACGCCTCGATTATCAACATTATGAACACAAAGAAAGTTGCTCTGCAACCAAAAATGAAGTTAATTACAATGCGTGTCTTATATTTACTTAGATAAACTGGTCATCCTACATAGTGAAACACCAGAAATGTACAAATATGACAAATATATGGAGAGGCTTAAAAGCTGTAGGGAAGGATATTCTTTTTTCTCTCATGTCTGCTTGTATAGAAAGTGTCAAAGAGACTTAATTTAGGTCGTATGTGAAGACGAAAAAAAAAAAGGTAAGAAGCAACAAAAGTCACAGCTCATTTCTGCTTTTCATCACATTCACATGCTTTTTCTAAAAAAAAAAAAAAAACGAATCTTCTCTTACTTCAATATTCTGTCATTCTCAGCTTATTCTGTGCAGAAGAAACAGACACACGCGCTCTATTATTCCTCTAATAAAGCAGATGACGGGTGAAGACAGTCTGAGGCATCACACACGACATTAAGGTAATTACGGGGCTGTTGCAGCTCCAGTCAGTGTCATCATTTGACCTAAAATAGCACAAGGAGGAGGAACCAGAGTGTTGTGGCGTTTTAATAATATCTTAAAATAGCACAGACAGACGTATGGGGGTGTGTTTGTTTGTGTTTGTTAATGTGGGAAAAAAAGATGGAAGATTTTGAAGATGGATGACACAGATTTTGTCGTTTTAAGCTCTATCGCTACACACAAGACGAGAAAGCGGGGTCTCCCAGGTGTGATGAGTTTGAAGGTTGTCTTTTGTTTTTTTTTATTTTTTACATGCAACACTCCCTCCACCCCCCACTAACACCAGCCTGTAACACAACATATCCTGTGATTCATTTAGCACCATTAAAAAAAAAAAACCTCATCAGAAGAGGAGAGCTCCTACAGAGTTTGACAAGTCGCACCTAGAAGCAGGTAGGATTTTAAAAATGGCTCATGCAGAGTTGGAATGTACGCACGTCGACTATGTTCACTTATACACACGTTAGTACGTAAAAATACATTGCTTTAGTTGGTCAGCTCGGTCATTTTAAGGACTGTACATCTGCCGCTAAACGGAAAACAGGTGAATTGAAACTGAATACTGTACATACAACCTTCATTACGTCACATTGTCTTATGTTGTAACAAGGATCGAGACGAGGAAAGTGCATTTATTGCCAGAGGTCATTCACTACAATCATCGTTTTCTCTTTTTAATCTTAAAGAGTCTGTGTCGAAAACATTGACAGCAAGAATTAAAATCACATACAGTTCCCCCTCCAGTGAGTCCTCAGAGGCACCCACAGAGGACAACCACACAAAGCTGCAGCCGGGTTGATGATACAACAGCAACACTTCAACAAGCACACCGATGATGCTGATGAAGACGAACACTGGGTCGATGATGGGCGCCAGCTGCTCGCCGACAGACACAGACAGACGGGTGAAGGAGGAGACGCTTCCCTGAGAACCTGGATTGACCTTTTCAGTCCGCGATGAAGTGGACGAACGAGACCGGGAAGGCTCCTCTTCTCATCGGCTCGCCTTCGATGTGGCCCAGCTGTGAAGAAACACGACACGATGTGAGGACGGAGGTTGATGAACCGGCAGCTACGAACTAAAATAAACAATGTAATTTTAGAGACACAAGGAGGAGATATAAAAACATCTGCCCACTTACCAACATCACACATCTAATGCAATTCTAATATAGTGTATATGACTAAACACAACTTATAGACAAGCTACTTTCTGATGCCTCCACTAAATAAATACACTAAACACTAATAAGAGACACATTTAAAATGACTTTCCCATATTATTTTTACCTTAGAAGAAGACAGTGTTTATGTTTTATGTCCATTAAGTCATTTTAAACGTCTTCTATACCTGGGAAAGAAAAGCTAAGACATGTTTCTACTCCGACAATGTTTGTACAAGGCTCAGTGAAACATGACAAACCACTGAAGGAAAAAAAGAAACAAAACAAAAAACAGAACGATAAGCAATGGTCTTATCAAGTGTTATCAGTTTGATACGGGTGCACCTGAAAACCAGTATAACATCAGGGTTAAAAATGTTTTAAAACAGAAAATGAAAATGTTTTGTGTCACTTACTTTGATCCTTTTTTTAAGAAATATTGTATCAGAAAAGAAAGTAACAATGAAAATGAAACAAAGCGTATATTATAGTGTGTTTTTATTGCTAAGAGACTAGTTTTTGATTCTAACTAAAGCGCCACAGTAACACTGACTCCATCCTCCGTTTGCGTCGTCTCATTACTGCACTTTTATTTCTCTACTTGAGACAGAAAACGAGCGATAACGAATCTGAACGCAGGACGGGGAGGAAGCGTGGTGGGGACCTCAAGGGACTCAAGGGTCCATCAGGGATAAAGAGAGAGAGAGAGAGAGAGTGACTAAATACGGTCATATTTGCAGAGGTGGCTCAGAGGAAAACAAGTTGCAGCTGGTCGACGTTCACACAAGGGGCTCCACAGAGGAAGCAACAGCGGGGCGGAAAAAGAGGAGGAGAACGAGGATGAAGAGGGAGGAGGAGGGTGGGGGGCGTGGGGGTGGGGATAACGGCCAGAATGAGGTCATGGCTTCTTTGCTTTTAGCCACCATGGTTACAGACAGCGTCCCGCATGGTGAAAATGGTATGAGTGGTGTAACTGTGAGCGCTTTGTGCATCTCAGTTCAACTCAGATCGTCAGCGAGTATCAAAAAGACGTGAACGACAAGATACAGACCCACCACTCCTGGTCCTCCTCTCCGTCCACCACGATCACCTCGCCCTCCGTGAAGGTCAACTCATCCGGGTTGTCGGCAACACAGTTGTAAATGGCTTTCACTCGCTTCGGCCTCTGTTTCTGAGACAAGAGACAAAGCAAACAAGTTTTTTAGTGTCGTGAATGTTTGCAGATCTGTGTAAGGCAGATGCATCAACACGGTCACGGTTAATTCCTCATTGTGTTGTTAATCTGAAGACTCTGATCCTAAAACAAACTAAAAGAAAAGATGTTGTTATTTGCAACAAAGGCTAAAAAGATAATTATAAACCTCAGTCTTCCACCATTAACGACCTGAAACAGAGCTGCAGAAACAGCTTCTTTACATAAACTATGTGTGAAGCTCTTTGTGTGAGCGCAGAGTGAGATTACAGGAAGGAAATTTACTTCTGGAAACACTGAGACAACATGTCGACTCTACAAAGGAGGGAATTCGACAACACAGCTAACTTAAATCAGCAGCCAGTGACTCAGGACAGCAGTATCAATGAATAAGCACGTAATTATCTGTAATATGTGGATGATAAAGGGAGGAAGAATAAGAGACTCACTGGGTAGGCCTTCCTCGGCATGGGGGCTGGAGGCAGAGACTGACCTATGGAGTTCTGGGTGCATCCTGGCACTTCCTTAGCTGGAACAGGAACAGGAAATTATATCACAATTGCAACTAAACTTTCCACAGAAGAAACAGGATCTGACAGATAGTAAAACAACTTGTGTGTAACCATCTGGAAGCTGAAAAGACAGAGATTAGAAAAAGTTGGTATTTCACCTTCCTTATCTATTTACTCACCTGGTCTTTCGATAGACTGCGTTCGATTCAGAGGTCCTCTGTTGAAGCTTTTATCATTGCTAAAAAACAACAAGGGGGAGAAGAAAAAAAAACACACTCATTAAGAAATAGTTGTGTAAAGACACAGAAAACTGTCCAGGTCTCTAAAAGTCTCAGCAGTAGATTTATTAAAGCGCTTTGGGAGATAAAAACAGACAAAAGGGTGACTGTGGAGGAGAGTTACTGCTTGACGCAGAACTTATAGCAGGAGCTAATGAAGCAGCTAAACAGTAGCCATGTAATCTCAGTCCTCTTGGGAAAACAAACAGTACATCACCAAAAACAAACATTCACAACAGCAAGATTCACTAACCCCGAGGTAACGGCTGATGTTCCTGTGTTTGTGTATTGAATTTTATGAATCTATTGTCTGCCACTGTGAGATAATGAAGCTGGGGAGACACAATCCTGGACATGTTTCTGGTACATGAAGCCAGTAAGACTACATGAATCTCATATCATATTTGAAAAACTGTGTTATGTTTATGTGTATCTTCTTACCCTGCAGGAGATTTGGGAGGGACCGATCTGGACCCCAGAGGTCCCTGGCTTGACTTGGACTGTAGGCTCATAGCTTCCATCTTTGCCACGGGGGGACACAGACCTGCGAAACAGAAATAAACACAATTACTTAAATGTCTTTCATATACGTATATATGTATGTATATGTTAGTTAAAAAATATCAGCAGACATCACAGTGGGTTGTTATCCCAGAGCCACAGGCTAAATATTCAGATAAATCAATATTAAAATTAAAAAACAGTCGTTAGCTTTCTAGAGGCTTCTCCATGATGCAGTTACACCTGTGTTAGACTGCAGTGAATAAACTTGTGCGGAAATAGGTCAGGAGCTTCAAACACTGGGGAGAAAGAGTGATCTTTGTGACTTTGTTTTTCTGAAACTGCTGATGTCCTGAGATTTTAACAGCCAACAGCCTCTAATAAAACAAACTGGACTGTAAAACTTAAAAAGACGCAGCCTGCTCTGATGGATCTGGATTTCTGCCAAGGCAGCACATGATTGGGTCAGAATTCAGTGTGACAGCGTGAATCCAAAGTGAAACACGTCTTGTATCAAAACTGATGGTGGGTCACTGCTTTGAGAAGTTTTCTTGGCTCCTAAGTGTGACAAGAAAACATTCTCCAAACCATGAGGATTGCCATTAACCACGTTCATTCTTTTTTTTTTTTAAACCATCTTCTAGTGTGCTACTGACAAATCTTCACACATTATGTAATGCAGTCATGTCGACACTGAGCAGAACCTCAGAGGAATGTTGGAGAATCCACGCTATGAAAAACTGAGAGCTTCACAGTATTAGAGCCGTCTCACTATCTTACTTACTTTGTAGGATTTTTTGAATTGAAAAATTTGGGTCAATTGAGCAGCATTGTGCAGGTACTTTCTTCTATTTTTGAGTATATAATCAATATATTCATGTATTTCTTTACATTTTCATGGATATCTATAGTCATTTGTCCAATTTTAACAAACAAAAATAAAACCCTCAAACACTTTGGAAGTGACATAGCTTGACAGAGAAGAAGTGGTGGACGTCTAATCCATACCTCCAGTTGAGGTGAGTCTCATAGGGGGGACAGGAGGGTGCATGTTGGGGGGATCTGAAGACGATCTCTGACGTCCCATCAGGTCTAAGGAACCAGGTTTCCAGCTGCTGGATGCTGGGGACTGACTGATCCCTCCCAGACCGGATAACTGGACTGAGGAAGAGAGACAGGAAGAGAAAGGAGATTATTTTGGATGAAGAGAGAAAGAGAGAGACAGAAAACAGCCTGCACTTTTCCAGAACCAGTGTCCATTTCAAAAGCCATTTCTATTTGAGTGTAATTGAGAGCGACATTTAATGGGGAAAGGGAATGTGCAGAATGTTGAGGCTGGGGGCTGCAGTCAGTCGAGGTGGTTGTTTCTCTCTTGGCGCTGCTCCAGACGGCTGCTAATGTTATTAAAGCTCAACTGTGGTGGGCTTGTCACAAGTCGCTAAGCCTAAAGAACTATGATGATTTCTTTTTATTATCATTTACAACCAGAACATAAACAAACTTTGATCAGATGTTGTTTTCCTTCCCGTCAAACAATATGACGCCTGTTTATGCAGCCGTCTTTCTGCATGCGGCATCACAAATCACTTCTTCACAACCTGAAAATAAATCCAGCTCTAGATTTGAGTTCGTCTGGACGTATGACAAACTTCCCGCAGCGTGGAGGTCAATGATTCCCCGAAACAGCAGCACATCCATCTGTCGGCAATGTGACTTTCCTCTGCCACAGCGCCCGGAGACGTGTGGTGTTAAAGCAGGTCAAAATGTGACTCAGAATCACAGAGTGATTAACAAAAAGGCTCTGGCAATCAGTGACAGTGTTGCAAAATGAGCCTTGACCTTCACAGACACCGCAGAGCTAAAATAGACTCAGTGTTATCAGATTTAACTAAACTACATGAAGCTTTTATTCATCCAGGCTGTATGAGTTCTTCTAACATTACCCAGGTTCCTCGGGGGCAGGGGCGGAGCATTGGTGGTGGCCGGTTGAGCCTGGTTGGTGTTGAGGATGGTGCCGTACGTCTCGTTGTTGACCAGGTTGGGCATGTAGCCGCGTTGTTTGTCCTTGACGAGGCCGACGCCATCGCGTCCTCCAGAGCCGAGGTTGGAGTTGCTGCTCGGGGTGTAACAGCTGACCGGGCGCTCGTCTCTGCGATGTGGGCTGGGCTGGACATTAAGATGTGAGATACATGATTTGGTGATTTTGATTTTTTTTTTTTCATCTCATTTGCTTTTGAATCTTGAAGAAAAACACTTTGTCTATTATTGTTGCTTTGCAGTTTCCTAAAAACAAATATGTATATGTATACATTGTTCAAGTAAATTAGCTAATTTATCAAATCTCTGTAATATTTCAACCCAAAATTCAGAATTAAACTGGCTCAAAACTCTGGTAAGAAACAAACAAACCCCACATGGACACAATGGTTTCCCTGTAGATGAAAAAACACCCTGATCTAAGCTCGTCAGGGAATCCTAACTCTTATGAAATCAGACTTTATCCAAACTGACATTTCTGCTTTTGCTGAAAGACTAAAGGCAAAGTTATTTTTTTTTCTCGGTGTCAGCGTTCGTCTGTGAGCCGCCGCTTTGACATTTCTTCTATTCTTTTCATATATTATTCATTCGTGTTTTTGCACAGTACTTTCTAAACTTTGCTTTTTTTCTTAACTCTTTATAAACACTGCTTCTCACCTTCTCGTCCAGATCCTCGTCACTCTCGTCCAGGTCTTCATGCTGCAGGCACCATTCGTACTCGACGTGGACGTGGGCGTTGAATTTCCCTGCCAGCGCCTGGTTCAACTGCACATAAATACAAATAAACACAAATGAACGTTGTGGTTTCAGGAAGTGACATGTTTGCGAAGACTGAGCTGAGTCTAAACATAGTAAACTCACCAGCTCCTCACACTGTAGGTGTTTGAGCCTCCGAGCGATATCCAGTGGTGTCTCCCCAGCCTCATTAGCTGGAAGCGAAAAACAACAGAAACATGTAATCACTGTTGTATCCACATGCCGCATGAGCACAAAGACACAGCTCATCTCCTTTCCTCCCTGTTTTCCACTGTGACATGAGAAATATGTAATTAGACTCTTTCCCACACTTAACAACTCTGCTCTCTCACCATCGTCCTTCTATATGTATCTATTATCTCCTCGTGTTATTGACGTCAGTGCAAAGCAGAAAGATTAAGGTTGTGAGAAAGAGTTGCCTCCAGCTTTTTGGAAACACTGAAACTTCTGGGAACTAAACCTGCAGGACTTGGATCAAGGGCTGTTTGTGTGTGTGTGTGTGTGTTTGTGTGAGAGAGAAGATGAGAGGCAGTGAGAGAAAGATTTGTGTGAGACAGTGGAGGGAAGAAGTTTGCAAAAACCCACAGCACGGAGGATTAATGCCTTTTGGTTGTGCACATCTGCCAACCGGTCCAGTTGTACTTAGTTCAACAAACACATGAATGTTTGTGTCAGATTTGAAAAAACAACCCAAGGCAGTTTTGAGGCCAAAAACACGTTTCTTGAGATCAAAATAATCCTTTATTGAGTCCAAGTAAAGTGAACATTTGAGATAGAGTCATCTTTGAGATATCATGTTCCTGAGAACTGGACAGACATCTATCTACATCTTAATGTCTTAGTGATTCACTGATTTGTTTAAAAATAAAAACTGTGAAAAATGTTAAAATTAGAAAATCTCCAACAGTCCAAAAATACTCTTTTAACTATCACATAAAACTATGAAAACAACAAAACATTCACATTTGAGAGGATGAACTCTCTGAATCATCTTATTATTATTTTTTTTGAAAAGTTACTTAACTAAGCTAAACTACAGAACAAAATATGTACCAATTAATTTTCCTTACCGATCTCTATGGAGGCCTTCCCTCGCAGCAGCAGCTTCAGACATTCACTGTTGTCGGTGAGACAGCAGTAGTGTAACGCTGTGCTGCCTTTGGCGGTCTGCTTGTCCAAATTTAAACTGTCATGGGACGTAGACAAAGAGAGGAAAAGTTTAAATCCCAGCAGTGGAGGCAGCGGAAGTAGAAATCTTACTCTTATCTGTGCAGCCTCCATGAGGCACTGCAGGTATTTAATATATTTAAATAAAAGACAAACATTTTTTTAAACACGCTTTGTCCAGAGTGTTATTTTTGTAGCTGTGTGACAAATAATTGAGTTTTTGTATTAAGTACAGATCAGGAAATGGTTGTATAAAAAACAAAATAACACAGCATAGAAATACAAACATATATACAACAGGTTATTAGGGTCAAGCATTGAGGAAAATGCTTATATTTGCCTATTTTTAAGTCAACTTCATTGTTGACTTGTGCTTTTTTTCTAATGCTTGGCCCTAATACTCCATTGTATTTATTACATCAATATGAAAACTGAAAAATCGTATATTTGAGTTTCTATCTATCTATTTTTTTTATTCTCTGCACATCCTGATCCATTCCAGAATGATCCATTCTGTCAGTAAAAACTGAATTACGATGGATCCGTGGTTGTTTTCTTGTATTGTTTACCTGTTCTGAGTGAGGAAGTCGACAATATGCAGAGACGTTCTATCCACCAGTCTGACCGCGAGGTGAAGGGCCGTCTCTCCTTGTTCCTGAATATAAAACATAAAACCTTGTTAAGCTTATTCAGTGATCAATCACGGAAGAATGTAAAGAGCAATAAAGTTACAACAGATTAACAACGACTAAGACGTAAAGGAAGAAGTGTTTTGTGAACTGACGTGTCCGTTGGCCAGAGGAATGGGCTCCATGAGGTCGACCCCCTCGGCGTAGACCTGGATGAGAGAGAAAATGTCTCGAGCCTTCACCGCGTCAAAGAGCGTGTGGAGCCGGGACGTGGCGTCAGAACACTTCTTCCTGGCGAAACGTTTCTCTGTGTATTTGGCCGTGATGAAGTCTTTCCTCGCCTGCCTGGTGGAGGACACAAGGAGGGAGAGATGTCTCAAGATAGGGAGACTGTATCATGAATTATTGATACTGCTAAGATGAGACTGCTCAATAAATAGGCTATTTGAACCATTTCAGTGCTTGACTAAGTTTAAATTGCGAGAAAAGCATAAAAATTGTCATTAATTAATGTCTTTCCATCTATTACCTATTATGGTAGATATTTAAACAAAGCGACAATAAAGCTAGTTTGATGAACCTGCAGATTATTAAAGAGGAAAATGTGTGACAAAGGTGCAAAAAAAAACATGCTCCATCATCTGCATCTGTGTTATGTCTGCAACTGATTCTAACACTTAGAGAGGTGACACATCATGTGATCCATCTGCAAATTTCCTAAAAAGCATCGTATCCAAAATATGATGCGTGCCAGAGTTTTTTCCGCCAGGATTTTTGGAGACTTTGGGATGTCGAGATGTGGCAGCGTGTTATGCAAGAACAAGAGAGGAGGCTGGAAAAGTGGGGGAGGAGGGGATGTGGGGAAAGAGGAGGAGATGGAGAGAGATGTCGGGGTGACTTACATGTCACTGGCTGGGTTGGGTTTCACCACATTTTCGGTGCTTAAAGAAGCCTCCATGATTTCATTAAAGCCTGCATTCCCCACATTCTTGGCCAGCTGTGGAGAGCGCACACACACACACACACACACACACACAAATTAAACTAGTTATACACCATTTTCTGCACCACATCTATTAATTTACAAGTCACAAGTTCAACTCTCGGCCTCTATCAAAACTCTAAACTGTATGTGCAGACTTGGAGAACTGTGCAGCGTCTGTCTGATTGTGGCCAACATGACTGGCGTCTTAACACCAAGCAATCATCACTGGAAGTTTTTAATCCCAACCGTCCCACAGGCGGTAAATCTCTTCACCAAATGGTGATTAGAAAAGCCAAACAAACTCTCAGCTATTCTATGTGAGGAGGAGTAAAGAGTCCAAGGATGATGCTATTCACCTTCCCCCTCCCCACTTTCACCCCCTCGTCTTGATTTACTATCCCACTAACTCACCCTCTGTGTCTTTCCTCTTCCACTTTTACAAGATTATGCTGCCTAAAATTCTACAAAAAGGATTTGTGTGGAAAGTCAATACAATGGAGTGATTCAAATCTGGACACAAACGGGGGATGTGAAGAGGGGGGTGACTCAGCGGAGAGAGGACGGATGCCAAAAGTGATTTACCAAGAGCTCTGAGGTGCTGAGTACATCCAGAGTGAGAGACTGGATCCTGGAGTAGTGGACTCCCAGTTCTCTGTGGATCCCAGAACATTCAATACAGGTGAGGATTCCCAGGTTGGTGGACAGCCACGTTGGGTCTGAGAGGGAAAAAAAGAGAGAGAAACTGTCATGAAAATGGAGAGAGGACGTACAAAAAAAGCCATAAGGGAAAAGAGAATGAAATGAATATGGGTGACACACTGTCCTTTGGCAAAAGGCACTAAAGCAGAAAGCAATTTTTGCAGCACGTGAGCCAACTTTGATGTGTCCTTGTGGGAAGCTCTGGAAATAGCTGCCCAACGGGCTTTCTACTATCTCAGGGCAAAGTCAGAGGAAAATGACAAAACCAAAACTGCTACAACTTCATCTGACCTAGACAACGTATGTCTGTGTATATGTGTATGTCGTATACGGTAGATTTAAATTCAAATTTTAGGACTGAAGAAAAATAAAACAGTTTGAAGTGTATCTGTATCCACAAATAGAAAAGGATCCAGCCTGTAAAGGTTTCAGCTTTTTTTCTAAGATGGAGACTTTGAAGACGCTGCCAATGGTTTTTCATGCTTTGGGT
Source organism: Polydactylus sextarius (assembly GCA_016801845.1). Taxonomy (NCBI): domain Eukaryota; kingdom Metazoa; phylum Chordata; class Actinopteri; family Polynemidae; genus Polydactylus; species Polydactylus sextarius. The sequence goes on from CM028919.1 coordinate 10,949,683, forward strand.
TATAACTATGCATAAAAATAACAAATAATAGTTCCAGCACAAATTTTCACAACAGTTTCCTACCTTCCAGACAGTTTATTTATTTTAGTCTTGAAACTGACTTCAAGTAATCCACTGCAGTACACATATCATTGACTTTTTTTTTTTTAACAAAGTCCGGAAGCAAAGATGAAGACTAAGGGATTTCCTATGATTTTAAAATCGTAACATCTTGAAAATATCAATTTCAAGAGCTTATTTTTTTAATAGTAAAGATGCTCTGGAACCTTTTTCCAGATGTTAAAAGAGAAAGAGATAATGGGAGGGGGTCAGCTACTATGATGGAAAGCTTTCAGACACACTGGACCTTGTAGAGGTGAGCTACAGGGGGGAAGGACACTGAGACAGATTACTTCCTTAGTCTTGACCATTTTCTGCTGGGACCTGCGGTTTGACACCTTGCAGCTTCTGTACCAGGCAGCGATACTGATTGTCACAGTCCTTTCAATGGTGCCTCGGTAGAATGTGAATGGGTGTTCACAGACTTGATGATGTGGCTGGAACTGAATCTGGTGGTGTAAGTCATGACTCAGCAAGGTGAACAGGAGTGGGCTGAGCACACATCTCATGGGGGAGGAGGAGGAGGGGGGTGCTCAGTGGAGCAGCACTTGAGATTCGTTGCCTATCAGAACTGAGTGCAGTCTTCCGGCAAGAACATCCTGGATCCAGTTTCAGAGAGGTGAGTTGAAGTCCTGCGTGCTCAGCTTCTCTATCAGCTGTTGTGATACAATGATGCTGAATCCAGAGCTCAAATCTACGAACAACATTTTAACACGTATAATTTCTTCCAGGTTGAAGCCAAAGGATCCTGAATCTTAAGTTACATTTTTAAAAGAAAATTATTCAGTAATAATCTATTTTTTAATTCATTCACTTCATTTTCAATTCATTTTTTAATTCAATTCATTTATTTTGAATTCACAAGTTCACTTCAATAACATTTTTCGCCTCCAACCACTAAAAGAAATACAGCCGCCGTCTCCCCTGCTGATTTGTGAGTTATGACTTTGAATGGCCGGAGAAGTGTTTTTGCAGAACATTATCCAAGATGGCGGCGAACATGAATGCAACGGCTTTTACTCTCCTTCTCATCCCTGTCACAATATAGAAATTCTGCCCTCGTATTTATACAGTGACAATAAAAGTATCTTATCTTATTATTGTCACGGTGAAAATTATGTATATCATATGTTAAATTGTGTCATAATTAGTGTTCAAAATCTTAAGTTATAGTCAAAAACATATTTTATCACATTCCAGTGACCTTGATCTTCGACCACCATAATCAAATTCTTTAACTGTCTTGTGTCTTGTGTCAACAACGATCACTTTAAGATCATAAAATTAGTTTTGATTCTGTTCTGTCAGTCTTTTGTCACTCACTGGGCGCTCCGCAGTCGCAGCACACGTCGTTTCCCGTCATCCTCTTGACTTCACCGAGGATCGCCTTGGTCAGCTCCTGCACGATGTTGTTCTCGCCGACGTGCTGATCGCCTTTAAAGGCCTGATTCAAGGCCTCCTCCTTACTGTTCTGCAGCACTGAGATCCAGCTGGAGGAGGAGGATGAGAGAGGTGAAGGGAGGTGGGGGTGTGAGGCGGGGGGGGGGCACACGGGAGATGTGAGTAAGACACAGATAATGATAACGAAAAAAGGCAAATTAGAGGGAGGAGACGGGAAAAGTCGGCTGACACATCGGAATGGAAGCAGCTCAGACAGAAAGGATTGAGATGGAAAATAGTGGGAGTTTAAAAAAAAAAAGAAGTAAAAGGCTGTTAATGGACAAGAGGTGGGAGGTAAAGACAAAGCCAAGCGTCTGACTGGGTGTGAGGTAGGAAGTGAATGGAAAGTGGCTGAGGTGGTAAACAGGATGCACTTTGGCATAAGCTTGAACTCACACAGGCACGAACAGGAAGGAACAGGCACTTACATCTGACAGTCCTGGTCATCCTCGGCCTGGAAGTGATACGTTCTGTCATCTACAACAAAAACAGAAATGATTGACAGGACAGAAGAGAAGAGAGGATTTGGAAAAGAAAAGAGAGGGAAGACATTAATCAATGAATAGTGGAGAGGAGGTAAAAACTCAGATTATCAAGTGAAGTATCTCACTGACGGGTCAGACTGAGGGTGAACTGCTCTTCTCGCTTTTATCTTCAGATCTGAGACAACTTGATAACCAGGGAGACTGAAGTATTTTTACCACTGTATCTAAGCCAAGTGAAATATGTATCATCTCCAGTGGCTGAAAATTCACCTCTCGCTCTTAAAAACCAGTAATGTTTATTAATTACTGACATAAACTAAATCTTACAGTCTGACCACTAATGACAAATGATTGAAACTGAACATTTGCTCCTTAATTAATGAATTTATGTGACAAAGATGCAGAAATTAGTAGTGAACAAACTAAAAAATGTTAGGTTAACAATCATATTATTAATCACCAATTAGTTTAAATTCATCATTTAATATGCGAACAAGGCCACAATTTACAACAGCCTGGAACCATTAATGAACAAAATACAAAACAAATTAATTTTCTGTCCATCATTAAAGTGATTATCTGGCCAATTATTCCAGCTGTGAAATCTTTTTACTGGCTTATTATTTCTTTGGATTTCTCATTTAAGTTCTTCTCATTGGACTGCATCTAAATGCTGGACTGAGATGTACAGGATTAGTTAGAAACAGCTTATCTCCAGTTTTCTGCTGTGCTCTAAATAATGTAGCACTTGAAGTTCAATCAAAGAAAGGAAAATGTAGCTGATTAAATTGAGGAACTGAGACTGAAAACTACAGAACGGGAGGAAAAAAAAGGGAAAAATGTTGTCAACAAAGAGCAACAACAAAACAAATACTGAACGGGATGATGGAGGGTAAAGATCAGAAGTGAGGAGCAAACTTACGTGATATGAGGTCAAAGCTTCTCTTCTCCTCAGGATTGTGTTTCACCTGACAGGTGAGCAGGTTGAGTTTAGCTGGCGGCCGGTTCGCCTGCCAGAGAGAAAGAGATGAATTGCAGGGAGGGAGGGAGAGAGGGAGGGAGGGTGAAGAAAAACAACAGCAGAAATGGGCGAGAGTGTTGTGTTTAATCATATGCGACTGGCGCCGGAGCCAAATGAAACATTTGATAAGCCGCTCTGTGTGAGATGAACTGTGTTGGCGAGAGGAGTCAACTGGGCCAGAGTTAAATCTTTATATGGGAACAAACAGATTTAAGTGAGACTCGGCCGAGGCTGCGACGTGAGAGGAATGTTAAGTTGCGATCTCTGCCGCTCGCTGTCAATGCATTCATGGCTAATGGGGGAATATAATGAGCAGCGAGGCAGAGGCTGTGCAGCCAGGACACTGAAACTAATGCAGGGATGGTGGCAATAGAGTAAATGAAGCATGTCTGGAGGTCTGTGTTCATGTGAGTGTGCATGACTTTTAATCAGGACAACCCTATCGATCCTGCTTTGTGTTTCTCTGAGTGCAGAGAACAGACATTAAGAGGAGTTCCTGTTTGCTCACCGTGCCGTGTGAAATGGTGAGGTATCCGTTCTTCGCTGTGCACTTTCTCTTCTGCCAAACTTTCCTCAGGCTGAAACACAGAAGTGTGATTTTCACGTCAGATACACAACAGCAGAGCAAACTCAGTCTTAGAGCAGACTGAATGAAATATTTACAGTGATCACATTACTAGTCTGAGTCATGTGTATTATTTATGATACACAGGCTGAGTGGTGTACTTTATAAAGAACTGGTGCTGACTTGTTTTAAACTGAAACTTTTGAATTAAAGCCTTGCAAATGAGAATATTGACTGATTTTCACAATCAAGTATAAGATTAAATAACTTTGTATAAAAGAAGTTGCTTTATGCTTTGCAGAAATATAATGTGCATTTCATTATCTATCAAAAAAAGCAGCTAATAAATATGAATGAAACTCATCAATAACCTGGTTCACACTGTTTTTTCTTTACATATTTAAAGGTCGTTGTTAAAGAATCTTTTATTTATTCACATTCATTATGTGGAAAACCTCACCCATCACTCTTCTTGTAGAGGTATCCACTGCGCTCTGTGCCGTGCTCTTTGTTGCCCTGTGGCTGGTGGAGGCTGTAGGTGGTGCTCTGCCGCACCTGTGAATCCTGTGTAAAGACACACACACACACACACACACACACACACACACACACACACACACACACACACACACACACACACACACACACACACACACACACACACACACACACACACACACACACACACACACACACACACACACACACACACACACACAGTGAACCATCACACACAATAAACAAAAAAAGCAGTTGCCACCTGTAGGATTTGCAAATCCACAGGAGCCAATGAAGTGTTAAATGAGTCTGGTTTACACTCTGCTCCTCTGAGAGTTTCAAGGCAAGTATGAACAACAATGGGACGATTTCTGCTCTGAGTCTAAATTAAATTTAACACATGGCGGTTGAGAGAACAAAAACAGCTTTAACATCTCACAAACCTGGTTGAATATACTCTTATCTAAATTAAATCTTATCTAGATTTTGGATATTTACATTTGACTGCAGCGAGCTCAATAAAGAACCAAACAAAAGCTCAGATTTTTGTGTAACTGATGTCATTTCCTGTCTGGAAATCCAATGGGAAACGGAGAGGATGGCTTGTGAGGGTCAGTGGTGACAGGACTGAACTGATTTCATTGGTGCGTGCTGTTATCAGCAGGCACACACACACGGTCAACAGGATAATCTCAGAAGAGCAGGACTGTGGCTTCAGCTCATGCATTTCTCACTTAGAAGTCATTTCAACTCTAAAAACACAGCTTGGCAATGTCATATTTGAACAAACACATAAATAAGGTGCTGCTGTAAAAGAAATAAATAAGCAAACCACTGCTCTGAGGCTTCAACTGAAATGACAACAGTACAAACACAGGATGCAAAAACAACCACGGAAAAGTTTTTTCTTTTTCAAGAAATCCACTTACTCTCCTAGACTTGTTTCGCAAAAGAAGGAGGCAGCGGAGAAGAAAAGAAAACAATCTTCAGGTGAGACCAGGAGCTGCTGCTGTAGTTTGCAGCATATTTAATAGTTCACTAAGCAAAGGACTGGGATCAAGAAAAACTCTACTTGGTTCTTTCAACAGGAAAAATAGCATCACTTATACACTATATCAAACAAGTAGAACAGGGTTTTCAAAAAATATATGATGAGGAGCCCAGTCCTGAGCTCGTGATAGATGAGACCAGCATGAAGTCTCACATATTGTCTCAATGAATGCTGAGCACTGTGTGTGTGTGTGTGTGTTACCTCTTTCTGTTCCACCTGCAGCGCTGACTTGAGGACGTCTCGTAACTGAGTCAGCTGCTTCCTCTCCTCGTCCTGTACCTGCTTTATCTGTGGAGAAAGACGAGGGAAGGAACATGTGGAATGTGTGAATCAGTGAGGAGGAAAATATGACGTAAAGAAAAGAGAGAAACTGTGGTTCTCACTGTGTGCAGATCTGTGGCCAGTTTCTCTATGGAAGGCTTCAGGTTGTCCACTGCTTTCAGACCATCCTGAAAGAAACTGAACAAGAAGCACGTTGTGTTTTATTTCATTAAACTGACATTTTTAGGTGCTAAATAAAGAACCCTATATGAAGTGCATCACATTTGTAAACCTTACTTGCACTGTGCGTGGAAGTACTTGATGAGATTCTGCAGCAGGTCCACCCCCTTCTTGATTTTGATCTCATTGACTTTGAGAAGATACTACAACAGACACATTCAGACATTGTCAGGAAGAGATGGGTCACAGGGGAAGATAGAGAAGATAAACAAGGCACAGACAACACAATCACACTAAATATTCAAACTTTACCCAAGTTTGTCAAGGAAACTCACACTAGACATTAGTCTAACTAACCTCACACATCTGCAACTGAAAAAACCTCCTCTCCTTCTCCATCTCTTCAGCGATTTCCGCTCCACTGATTTCCGTCCTGATCATCCCGTGCTGCCTTGCGTGCTCCTTCTTCTCCTTCTCTATCTTGGTGCTGGCAGGAAGTGACATCACAGAGGTCAATGAGCACACAAACGCATCAATGACAGCACCATAAACACACATATAAAAGTGTAGTATTGTGTAAAATCAGCCCTGTTGTCAATGTCTGGCAGACTTTGAACTACCTATAAGGGGAGTTTTAATAGGGCTTATTGTTTTTGTACATAGTGTTTGATCCATGATAGTACCTCTATATCCCATCCCAGGTCTTTAAACATTTAAGGTGGTTTAACGTTAGAGGTGTTTTTTATTCTCAGTCAGTTGTCAGTCACAGATGAAGTTTAAAGTTTCTACCTGTGTTATAGTCATATTAGTGCACTGCCAGATGTTCAAGGTAATGAAGTAAACACATTAAAATTGCTCTGTGAAATTCTAATTACACAGATAACATTTGAGAGAAAAATTTGTTTGTGTTATTTGCATTTCTTTGATCAGAGGAAAAATTTTTTTTTTTTTCAATAAAGCAGATGTGAGCCAGTAAGGATGGTTGGTAAACAACCACTGATTCAGACTCTGTTATGAGATCTCAAGAGAAATAAGATTTTTATGTATAATTAATGCGTTTGGTTATGTGTAGACAAGATGATGGGTTTAGTTAGTGTATTAAAAGGTCAGGATTAGGACACAGCCGATGAATTTGATTGATGTAGCATGCTGGGGTCTGGTTCTGGTAAAAACTTTCACATGCTACAATGACTGACAGTCGGTACTCAGAGCTGATTTTTCACAAAGACCATAAAACTCTTCATACAGTATCTCCCACAGGCAATCAGGAAAACACGCCACACAAAAGAAGGGAGGAACCAGTCCATGCAAAAGGGCATTCTTCTTTTCATATGCTGTTTTTCTCCGACAGCATATCCCTCACAAAAAGGATGCAGTGTTTTTTTTTTCTTTTTGTTCTTGTGAATGTCAGTGCCGGTGACTGAGAGCTGTTTCAGAGCGGTTCAGCCTGGTTCATGTGCATCTACACAGACGGAGATTTAGCCGAGTTATCAACGTAACAGTAGGTGGTCTCAGTACAGTTTATGACAAACACAAATAAATACTAAGAGCCTCATCTGATGTTTAAAAGATTAAAGAGAGATGACTGAAGTTGTGTGACTGCCTGTCTGAAAACATTGTGTTACGATATAAAATTACCAACTACTCATCAGGGAATAGTTCGCTATTTTGGGAAATATGTTTCCTCACTTTCTTGCCAGCTGGTAAATTTGACTGATGTCATGGTGACGACAAAAAGCTCCAGGAAATTATGGATCTTCATAAAAAAAAAAAAAACATCACAATTTTAACTAATATCATAATTTGTATAAAGACAAAAGAGAAACAATATGTTAGTTAAGGAGTTTTGGGTCAGAACTAGACTGACTGTGTTTCTGGTTTTTATGCTAAGCTAAGCTAAACTAAGCTAAGATAAGCTAAGATAAGCTAAACATCTCCTGGCTGTAGCTTCATAATTAAATTGACAAACATGAAGTGGTACAAATTTTCTCATCTCACTTTCCAAAACCACCTAACTTCCTTTCAGACTCAACTTGTTATCCCTTTATATTGGGACCATGATGTCACGAAACTTATGGAAATGAAGGAAGGGGAAAAAAAATGAAATTAATTCCTCCATTTTCATTTCTGTTGCATAATAAATATCTTGTGTCCCTGATGCAGCAAGTTGTCTCTACTCTTTAATACGTCTGACTGCACACCTTGCCCTTGTCTGGATTTCAAACCAAAGTCACAGTTGTATTGTTAATGCTCATTGTTATGCAGGCAGTCTGCAAGGAATAAAACAAAATCTGGCATCTTCTCAAAGACTCTGTGACGTAGTTTTACTCTGTGGACGAATGCTACATTTCATTTATTCGAGTTTTCTTTGTTTGATGGAGCCAACTGCAAATTGCAAACTACTGCTATCCCAAAAACCAAAAAAATAAAATAAATAAAACTTAACAAATGCTTTTTCTTACACATGATATGAAACTTAAATACACAACCTAAAGGACAGCGACAGTAACTTCCAACAGTTTTTACTTTCCATTATAAATGTGCTATTTAGCCAGAGTGAGCGTGCCAAATTTGATTTCACTGAGAGGACACTTCTGGCCGTGAATCTCCAGCCCTGACAGCATTACAGCATCATCAGTGCTGCGACTAACAGAGAGACACATGTTTGCCAGGCTGTTTGGCTGCCGGCCAAACGGACAGTTGTTTGACTTATGATGAGGCAGAGAATCCATTCACTTTCAGTCCTGTCACTTCAGGAAGTGATTCACCGCAAGAATACGAGACTTTTTGAATTTTCTATATGTATTCTGCATTTCATTTTAGGAGGGGGATGGGCCTGGGTGGGGGTCTGGATTAAGTTCAAATTCCTTCCTGACGTAACAGCATTCAAAGTGAGATGATCTCCAAGTCTGGAGACTTATAACAGAAGCCAAAATCGGGCATCAGATGCAGAGAGCTTGCAAACCAAATTAGGAAAAAAAAAAAATCAGAAATCAATACCATGTTAAAACCAAATGATTTCATCTCTCTCTGTGCCTGTGATATAGAAAAAACAAGACTGTTGTTGTGACAGCAGACAGCAGAGAGATCACGGGTGATCAGAAGATCAATGGGAACGAAGAGCAGCAGGTTGTGTGTGGTTTTTTTTTTCCCAATCAAGCAAAAACTGGACTGTATTGATAGTTTCATTTTACCATCAATAGAGTCAAATGAATAAAAAGAATAAGTTGGGACGGAGAAAAACAGTCACATAACATCCGGCTGAACTCTCGAAGTCAGTACAAAGTCCGTACTGTTTGATCGACACGGTTCGGAGAGAAGATGTATTACCCTTTCAGTAAAGAATGTCCTTTGCAGCTTGTAAAATATATGAAAGTGCTATAAAAACTCATGTGTTCTTTGCATGCAAAATGACAATGGAGCGTGAGTGTGGAGGTGGAAAGGCGACAGTGAGGACTGGTTATTCACATTATCAGGGATGTGTTGACAGATAATAACAAGGAGGAGGTTAGAGGGGGAGAGCGGTTAGTCGAGACAAGTCAGACAGAGACATCACACAAACTGAAGACTTCACTTTGATGTACAGTGCTACCTCACAGACTGGTCAAGAAAACAAAGACTAGTTTAAACACTTCAACTTGTAAAGTACAACTAATAAGAACTGTGTAATCACTTGGTTTTAAGCATCAATTTGTTGCACTTTAACTAAATCTTGACCTTTACATAAAAAGTTGATTTGACTGCATATGTTAAGATTCTTACACTTTTGTTTCGTAGTCCTTCCAGGCTTTGTCAAAAGGCTTTTTTAGGTCCTGTGGAGAAACAAAAGAAGAGAGCTTAAATTATAAATGTCAGTGGGGAAAATGGTAGAAATGATGAATTGATCTATTATTCAACAGCAATTGTTGATCTGTCTTGTTGATTTTTTTCATTTCCAAGGTCAAAAATGAATTTCTACTTTCAACAATTTTTCACATTTAATGAACTGTTAAGTCATTTATCATTGCTGGTTATAATCTCACAAATGTGATTATTTCCTGTTTTTCTTTGGGGTTTTGAAAATGCCACTGTGGTCTCTACAAACTTCTCACAGGAATTTCTCATCATTTTTTACATTTTACTGACCAAAGATAGGAATTCTTCAACACTCTGTGACAAACACTTATGCAATTTTTTTTCAGATGAGGGAACGGACACTGCTTTTATATTTGAATGGTAAATACGAAGCTTAGCTTAGCTTTGTTACATTTAGATAGACGATAGCTAAGTCTCTTCCTTTTCCAGTCTTTTGTGCCTGACAGACTCTTGCTGGTAGCTTCATACAGTGTTAGAAGAGAAATGAGTGCGATTGACCCTCTCATCTGACTAACTGCAAAATCAACCATGCTAAAAGAGTCTAACAGAAAAACAGAAACAGAAGAGCTGCGGTTTATGACCAAGATACTAGGTTCAAGGCAAGAAATAATTACAATAATGCAAACAAACTAAAATCATCATCAAAGCAACCACAAAGATCACAATCGCACAGATGTCACCATCATGACAATGAGTAATAAGTTACTGTGTAAACGAGTGTGTGTGTGTGTGTATTTCATCACAACATGAATCAGAAAGCTGAATCATCCTCGTCACAGTTGCGGCCGGCAGCTGTCAGATCTCTGTGAGTTTACATGGAGGGATTTTGGGAAAGCAGAAGCACGTTGTGATTTGTTTTTGGCATTTGGTAAAACAACTGCTCCAGTCACACAGACGACAGGCAACATTTTTTCTTTGTTGTCACGGTCGTTGCTTTTAACAGCCGCGTGAGCAAAACGCTTGATTAAACAATATCCCCTACCTCTACGGTGCTGATTAAAGGACAATTAGGACGAAGAAAAGCAGACATTACTCAGTGCAATAGGCTGTATCACATCCTAAAAAAAAGAAAAAAAAGAAAAGGTATATAGCAACATTAATTTGACGACTACTACGAGAGCCAAGGTGCCGAGGAAATCTGCTCAACAGCATGTAACGAAAGCAAATAATGATGCATTTAAGTCAGCTAATCCCCAGGACTACAATGAGAAGTTGCTGAAACATGGCAGTGAAATGAGATTCTGAATGCTTACATTTACCCACTAAAAAAGGTCAAGCAGCACTCCTGGCCAGCTTACTGTGCATTTCTGTCCAATAAATGTGAAAAGCACACATATTTATGTTCAACAGGCCAGACATCTTATGGCTACAGTGCCATTTTTAGAGCTGCAGAGAGGTCTGTGATCCTGCTGTTCAACTCCACTTCAAGAGGAGAGGAGTGGCAGGCTGAACCTGTCAGTCCAAAAAGAATCTGGACTGGTTCACTGGGCCAAGTCAAGGAGCACTCAGTCATTTATTGCTCAAGGGCAGAAACCACCAGGGGTAGCAGAGCATAAAAAACACCAATAAAAATGCAAAAAAAAAAAAGCCTGAAAAGCTGAAAACTAAAGTGAAAAAAATGAGCATGTGAAGGAAAAGAAAAACACAGCAAAGGAGGAAGCAGCTAAAAGAGCAAACTGTAGGTCAAAACAGAGCCAGAGAGAAAAGAGAGGGTGAGCGGAAGGAAATGTCAAAGCCAGAGAGGAGAGAAATGGTAACAATGGCTAAAAATACCAGACACAGGCATCGCTGGGCAGTGAAGGGGCAGAGCAGAATAGGCCAACACACTGGACAAAACTCTGCCTGAGAGAGGAGAGCTTTTATCACCCTGTCTGGATGAATCTAGAGGACGGTGCGGGACGAATGTCACACCCTTGATGACGGTTTCACTCCATTTGCAAACTTATCACCTTTTACTACCCACCACACGTGTCCAGGAACAGCACTTCCTGTTACAAAATCCTCGCACCTTTTCCAAACGCTGCACTAAATCTGTAACCTGGTCAACAGCAGCAATGAAGGAAAAGCTGCTATTTGAGAAGTCTGAGTCAGTTGGAAGCAGAGTGTTGAGTGAGGAACAACCTGCGTCAGTGATCAAACGTCAGTGGTTTGTGGACTTCACATCCCGTCGAACCACAGTGAGGCGGGACCCTGCTGGACTAATGTCGCTCAGTCCAAAGGCATTCGAGCACGGGACCCCCTCCCCTCCTCCTCCACACACACTCCTTACTTACACAAACACACAGTATATTCAACCACAACTATCCAGACACTGTGACTGAATACTGATAAGCTGATATGACTCATGGTGGGTTAAAAAACACAGACTGGTCAAAAAGCTTGTTGGATGAGAGGGTCCGCTGCAGGCATGACATCATGTTGGCGTCCAGTGTGAAAGTCTGCTGTTAGCATAACGGTCTCGTGGACTCAGCACTTTCCATTTTCCACAAGCCTGCAAGTGTGTGAGCGTGTTTATCTTCAGCAATAATAATTCTGGGTCTTCCCAGGACCCCGCCCTGGGCCGTTTGTGCTAATACTGCAGCGACAGAGCTGTGTCCTGGACAAAGACTTTTCAGTGAAAGGTTTCTGACAAATATATTCTACAGTAATTACCTGCTTTTAGCGTCCCTCCTTTCAACACTACGCTAAGTATGAAAATGAAAAGGTGGGAACTGAGGCCAACCTTAAAATGGCACAGTCACTTTTCTTTTTACACATGAGGTGAGGCAAGCGCGGAGGTAGATGAGGTGGAAAATGGCAGGTTTTTAGCTGAGTAACAGCGGTGACAGGCTGTTAGATAGCAGTCCTCTAATCACAGAGCCATTAGGAGTTGCCTCCCTCAGGGGTTCGCCATTCACACTCGCTGCTAAAGACAGAGCCGGACGAATATTAACAAGCTTGGAGGGAACAAGGCCACAAGTTTGTCGTAAGTCACGAGTTAAATTGGAAGAACGGGGTAGCGCTGCTGCCACACAGACGCAGCAACTGCAGTGATTTTTAACATATCAGTTTGCCCTTTTTTACCAACATCAAGCAAAAATAAGAACATTGTGTTTAAGGTTATGTCTGACATCGTCCTTTTATTGCATCCATTAAAGTATTTAACTTTCTTAGCTGTAACTTGGCTTCTATGAGCACACTATCCCTGACTGCAGCCTTCTGTGGAGAGAAATGAGCTTAATTTTCCATTTATTTAAAAATTACTCAATACATGTGCAGGGAGCGACTGACACGTGTTCACTAGATTACATTTGCGTGTGGAATTTTGACTTTTTACAGCCTCTGATCCACAAACGCATGATGGGTTTATGTGGTTTTTTTAGCACGTTCATGTGGAATTTCAAAGTGGGTCAGGTGTTTGTATTAGTTTAGGTGTTTGAAATATTTTTACACAAAATATTCCGGTGTCATGTGATTTTAATTTTGTCGCACAAGCTGACATTGTCATATAGGTCACTAACTTCACAAAAAAGTATCTATATATATTTTTTTTTTGTTTCAAATATTGCAAACCCCTCACTCAATTTGATTTTTAGTAAGTTACTTTAATAAATTATGAAACAAGCATTTGTCACCAGTGCTTAAATTAATTAATTTCTCCCCGCAGATCTTTCAATTACATCTCTTAGTTTTATGAAACCCATATCAAAACATGACTTGATCATAACCTCCTTCCTCTTGCCCCTGTAGTCTAAACAGTCTGTCATACAGGTCTGGACTTCTTCCTGCTCCCCCCCCTCTCTTTTAACAGGTACTTCCCCTGGGAGAAGACGGGAGCGAAGCAGCCAGATAATGACAGAGGAGGAGACTGATGATGAAGGGAGGGATGAGGGAAAGGCCTCGGGCTGTGGAGGTGAGCAACAGGTTGTGAAGGAGGAGGGTGCAGCTGCTAACTAAAACAAGAAATAATCCATCGCTTTATTTCTGGATGATTTTGTGCTTTCGTCATTACTGTACTTTTCCTGACACAGAGCGCCTGATTTCTGAGTTTCTTGACATTACAACAGTGGTGACATTTATAAGAATGTGAAAATGTGCCCACGTCCTGACGTAGAAAATAACCAGCAGCTCATTAGCCCCATGTCATTGGGGTAATGAGAATCATCCAAGGGCTAATGAGCAATAAGTGGGTAAGTATTACAGATGTGACTGGCTGCCAAAGTCGGGCTGCAGAGTGTGGGGGTGGGTGATGGGCACAGACTGAAGGAGACAAGGGGGGACGGAAAGCGAAGAGCTAGTGGTTGAGTCAAGAGAGAGGCATGAGGACAAAGAAAGGAAGTCGTGGAGGAAAAAAAAAAACGGCAACGGAGGCTGAAAAGAAAACACTGCACTTGAGAAACAAACAAAAAGAGCAACGGAGGAGAAAGGACACGAGAGGACAAACGGTTCAGAGGTCGAGATGCAACCAAGTGGCCAAAGGTCATGAGGGCAACGGGTGTTACCAGGGCAACCGACCTTATTAGAGAGCTGGCTTAATCGCATCATACCTCAGTGAAAACGTCAGCCAATCATGTGCCTCGAGAGGGAAAAGGTCACAGATCGCCACAAACAGTAATGAGCCCTGATTGTATTATAGAGACAGTGTCTGTCTGGGTTTAGTCTAGTTGATAAACACACATGACCAACTGGTTAATCAGTGTGTGTATCAAAACCTCTGAATACCAATGAGAACTGATAACCTAAAGTTGGCAGAAGATCTGGTCAGATTTGTAATCTTGTTTACTGACTCTTAATTAGATCTGATCAAATTTAGCCAAATTTAGACTTTTTATTTTTTAGCCAAACCGTAAATGAATATCAAAGAAATCTCTCTAAAGGTTTAATTAATCAAATATGAAAATAGATTCTGAGCTGCTTCTTGAAAGTATCAACAGGTTGTTTGTCTAATACGTGGCGGTAATTTCATCCAAACCTTCAGCCTCCACAGCTACAGTCTGCTGCTTCGCTGGTATGGTTGGCTTATTACTTAGCCTTTTTCCACACATCCACACAGGTTGTGTGCTAACACTTCAGTATTCAGCATGTTGAAGAAATCGTAGACTTGTGGCAAAACCTAAGGACACATCATGTTGAGCGGTGATAACCTCCAACTGGTTAGTGACGGGTCGAGTTTGAGTTTTTACTTTGTGGATTGTGGTAAAAGTGGCCTCAGGTAGATCAAAGCAGTTCACAGTGCACCAAGGCAGGCAATGACTGTCAAGTAGTTTCTTCAAACCAATCTGAAGCAGCAGCATGACTGCTGAGGCTTTCTGACTCTTACTTCTGTTTTCCTGTGGGAAGGATTAAGCCAGAACCTAGATAAGCATTACGTTTATATTGAATTCTATCTTTGGTGTATTATTTTTCACTTTCAAATAACTCATCTCTGCAGATCAGAATAAATTCTCACCTTGTGATTCAGTGCTTGCATGAGCTAAACAAACACTTGGTAAACACTTGGACCACTGTCTCTTTCTTTTCACTGTTTTGTTTTGTCACTTGTCTGATGATTCAACACACAGCTCGACTTTATTCGCATATTCACAAAATACTTCCTGTTCAGTTGCAGTTGTAAAACCAGACCAGACCACACTGCATATTGTTTTCTTACCCCTTTAACTCCCTTCAGGTCTCCTTTCAGCAGGCTGTCCAGGGGAAAGGTGATGATGTTGTTCATGTTTTGGAACTGGAGGAGAGTGAAGAGAGAGTTGAAAAAGGTTACATCAGAGAACTGAAACCTGCAGGAGACTGAAAGTCCCTGAGATGTAATTCTGTCAGTGTCTGTGTGTGTGTGTGTGTGTGTGTGTGTGTGTGTGTGAGTTTTCAGCTTTTTTTAACATCAGTTAATGCCATAAAAAGTCATAAACGAGTCATAAAAGGATGAATGAAATAAAAAAAAAAAAAAGAAAAGTGACAAATAACAAAAGGAGAATTAGAAATTTACATTATTATAATAATGGAGAATAGTGAGTTCAATCATATTTTGCTAAGCCTCACTTATATCCTAAATGTTTGTACCCTGAGCCCCTGAGCCCCGTCTGTACCATTTTAATTACAAAAAAATTTAATTTTCACTTCATTAAGAAGGAAAATATAAAACGAACCATTGTGAAACAAAGCAAATCTACTCCGCTAGTTACTGTTACATGTTGTCTCAGTGTGTTAATCTACAAATGTTCAAGCTTTGCTAAAGCTTTAGGGAGATTACATCTTCACATCCAGGTCAGGAAGCAGCTCATATTTCTTTAATATAAGGTGTTGAGATAACAGTAATACAAAGTCTCCAGCTCCTGGTTTCAGTGTGATTTGATACAGTGTCCGTGGGGAGGGACAGACCTCACATGATGGTGTCAGATTTTTGTAATAAAGCTTTGGCCTCAATACAAACCTGGCTTTAACAGAGTGGGATCAGGAAGAATTAGATCCAGCAGATATTTGGTGTTTCACCCAGTCTTTGGCTTATTTCAGTGGAAAACTAGACCTACCTCCAGCAGGCTTTAAGTTCCAGCTGGACTTGTCTGCGTTCAGTGTGTGTGTGTGTGTTGTGTTAGAGAACACAAAAAAAAAAAAAAAACACACACACACACACAATGACTCAGGGGGATTGAGACAATTAGGGACAGGATGGAAATCTTTCTTTGTCCCAGGGGGTTTTACCCCTCCCAGCTCAACTTGTTCAACCAATACATCCACACATTTACACAAACACGTTTCACAAAACATACAGCGTGGACTCACCAGGTTTTTGAAAAGCGCTGTGAGCTCCTTGGTGAAGACGGAGAACTTGAGGAAAGCTGATCCAAGATCCGGATCGTCTCTGTAGACACAATTTTCTCCAAACTTCTCCAGGGCCTGAGTGTACTGCTCCTCATTCTCCACATGAGCTGAAAAACACACACAAACACACACACACACACGGGTGGATTAGCCTTGACAGGTAGCAAACAAGAATCAAACCAAGGTCTTTTAACTCTCTGATCATTGCAAGTCAGAAAATCAATCACTGTGTATAAATAATAAATGGTAGCCTTTCAAGTAAACAAAAATCCTTTTCCCCAAACGGATTTATCCTCAGATTGGAGGTTGTTAAAACTTAGATCTTTTGCTTTTATCAGTCCATCTCCTTCTGAACTGAACCAGGCAAATCACCTCGTAACCCTGTTGTCATCGTCTTTACTCAATGCCGATTTACACAAAATACTCTGTTCCGCTTACATAAAACACGTGGCCCCTGCAGCACCACGCCTCATTTGCCCTTAATTTGGCATCGTGTTTCTATGAGACAGCAGAACCTGAAATGTATTTTCTATTCCACATTTATTTCTGGCCAAGACCTGGCACATACATTACCCACAATGCAACTTGTCCTTAGACACATCAGTCAAAGATTCAGTTTCAGATAATGCAGCTTCTAGTCTCAGAGGAAATAAGGAGCAGGCTACAGAAGTTTGATAAGCTCACATCTTTCTAACTCCACTCCATTGTTTTTTTTTTTTTTGTATTTTTAAACTTGTACTCTTCAGACCTGGCACACACCGACTCAAGAGACATTAATTAAGACAATTTGTCAGATTCACACTTCTACATCTTATTTCACACATGCAGCAGTGCTCCCAAGACACACAAACAGACTCATATTTGTAAAATTACCATGTTACTCTTTAATTAACCTATTAATATTATGTCATAAATGTGTAAAAACTTTTTCTAGCATTATTGCTTTTTATATTTTAGGCAAGAAGGGAGTATAAAACGCTGCTGATAAACCTGTGGGTTTTCTCAGTAAGGTGAGTAGACTGTGTCATAAGGTAATAACTTCTCTCATCTTACATTTCTTTTTATCTTAGGTGCTAATGGCTACAAGAAAGACTGGCAGTGAAACATTATGTTGATACTACACTGTACTATGAGAAGATAATGACAACACTGGAGACAGAAAGAAAAGAGAGGCAGCAAGAGAGAATCTGCGAAGGAAGGAAAAGAAAGGAAGGAAACATTAAGTCAAAGACATTAAGGAAAATACACAGACTTGGGTCCTTGGGGGGTGAGGGTTGTGGGGGTGGGGGTGCTGTAAACTAACTGTGACCAAAGTCTCCCAGCATGTCCAAAGTTGGGCTAATCAACGACGAGGTTAGGCCTAGATGATTCCACTTAATACACTTCATGCCAGTCTAGGCAGCCAATAACAACTAATACCACTGGGACAGTGGTGGAGCGAGGGATGGAGCGCAGGGAACTGTTACTATGACGACTAAGAGGTGACGCAGACGAGGGGGGGTATTGTTGAATGGTGTGGGGGTGAGGGAGGCAACAGAACAACGGAAGAGAGGAGCAGGGTGTTAAAATGTGAGGATGTACACTAATAGACACCTGATGCCACATCATGAGTCTTTTTATCTGACACACACATACACTCACACTCAACCCAGTTACAAAAAAGAAAAAAGAAAACAGCCAGACACTGGTTAACAGATGTGGCAGGTTTAAAAATAAAGTTGGATAAGATCATGTCTCAGCTGCAGAGATATCTATCATGTTATTAAAAGGGGGCGGCTGAAAGCCTGAGTCACTACCTACAGACCTCACCTCACATCAGACAAATCTAATTTAAGCCTTGAATATCAACTGATGCATTAGGTGAGCTGGATGATAAAGTTCCTATGAAAGAGAGGGTTGAACTGCCTCTGCTATCAAATACCTAAGATAATAGGTTTAGATCAAAGCTGTAGTTCATTGAACTCTAGAAAATATTAGAAAGTAGCCAAGAAAATGGAGATTATGAGCTTCATCGCGCCCAAGAAGAGACCATTAATGTGGGTAACTGATGAAATGATGTTCAGTTATAGCTCTGTTACAACTGTTTCTGCTTCATAACAGTGTGATGTGTCACAAGAGGTGTAATAATCAATCAATGGAACGTGTCAGAAACCGACTCTCACCGCACGACCGCAGTCTACTGTTTACGCATCAGCTCCAGCTGTTTAGTCGCGGCTCTGCCAGGCTCAGAGCTAACAGGGCGGTGGCCACCGTTGTTTTTGAAGTGGTCCATGAGAGCTCTGCTATTCAGCACCGACACACAGCACAACCACCCACACACCCCCACACCTCCACCCCTCTGGGCTGCTTAGTGAGTACATACGTATTTGTTGTAACATGACCTAAAACACATCACACATGAGGTCTACAGAACACAGCAGCTTTGAAGCTCAAAGGGCTTCATGACACGCTGAGCTGATTTATAAGTAGCATGGCAGGGAAAAGCAATCAAAAGTGAGACATGAGCTCAGTGGAGGCCTTTTCTATAGTTTTATACCGGGTTTCGAATACACATAACTGGTGGTCAGGGCTTCTCTTCAATGCTACATGCCTTTTATTGATGCTAGTGTTTCATTTTGATTCTAAAGTTTAAATATGATCACTGGTTTCAGACCTTTTTAGCTTGTGGTCCCTTAGAACCCTGTGGTCTCTTATCAAAGTTTTGATTTTCTTTATTTGCCAATCTTTCACAAAAAAAAAAAAAAAAAAGATTTCATTAAAAATCCGTAGGCTTTTAAATTGGACGATACAGGGAAAAAAATCAAGCTGTTATTACACGTGAGTGGTGAAAGACTGTCTTTAGATTGTCCTCAAAAGAAACTGACACAATCTGATTTACTGAATGAAGTGTAAAAAAGCATAAAGTGCTCAGGATTATTAGTGAAATAAATATAAAGAACATGTCAAGTTCTACACATGCCTTGTTAGACTTTTTCACAATTAAGGTCAAGTTCATTGAGTGGTTAGCAATCTTTCAAAATAAAAGCCACTGATACTTCTAAATTGTTCTAAATACATTTTATAACTTTTAAATCTAGAAAGCTCTGGGTTTATTTTTCCTTTTCCCTCCAAAACTGCAGCATTTCAAGGTCTTTTGAGCCATGTTGCTACAGAGAGAGAGAAAGAGAGAGGATTCCTGTTGCTTGACCTCCGGATATGATGACCTTGTGTTTACTGAAGGACGGAGGCATAACATTGTTGCACACACAAACACACACTTTAACAACACACACACACACACACACACACAAAAAAGGAAAAACATAATGTACAGCTTCCAGGCATCTGCTGAGGATTATCTAACATCCTAACAGCCTGTTTTGCAGCTTCTTCTTCCATCTCTCACACACACACACATACACACACATACTAACACAGGGTTTAATCACCAGGTAGCAGAATAGCCTCTGCTTCCTCTCTCCGTCTCACACACCCACACTCATTCCCTCACACATGGCTCCATCGGGCCCGGTCAACTGACACTCCGGCGCTCACTAACACAATATGCAGCCGACCTCGGATCAGCTCCATATCTCTCTACAGACTCTGTGAAAACAACACTGGACCCCGGGTCCAGTTAAAGATATGGCCACCGGCACACAATGAATGAGGGGAGTGTTTGTGAAGAGTTACAGAAGGAAAATTGATACCACTGTCATATTTATAAACAAGAAGCCAGACAGATTAGCATTAAGTCTACAAACAGAGGAAACAGCTAGTTTTCTGTCCAAAGCCTCCAAATAGACAATAGAAATAAAACTTTCTTTTTAATTTTTTTGTACATGTCATAGCAACAAGTCAGAAATTGTTTTTTTTTTTACCCAAAAAAAGATTTTACTGCCTTGAACAGAGCCGGCTAGCTGTTTATGCTAAGCTATGCTAACTGTCTCTGTCCAGTAGTTTCATATGTATGGTATGAGTGGTATCGATCAACTACCTAAAAAAATAATATTTTTTTATATATTTCTCAAATGTCAATTATTGCTTTAAATGATCAATTATTATGAATAGAAGTGGCCATGTCCTTCATTTCATTATGCTTTCCTTTAGTGTTCTTTTTCTGGTTTATTTCACTGTTTTTTTTCCAGCAGACTCCACCCAGTTTAATACATTAGTGTTTGTGAGTTTGTCATTCTTTCAGTTCCCCTGGCAGACAGGACAGACTTGCTTGTATGTCTGCTTCAGCAACTTGGAGGACATAGTCACCAAAAAACGCCATCAAATTCAGTGATTTCCTGAAGCAATCCGGGCCGAGTGCTGCATAATTCAACACATTCATCCAGTCATCCTGCCCAACTATAGGTCCAACAGCTGTAAGGCGACATTCACTCGTCCGCCTCAGGTCATTATCTGTTCAGCAGCTCTGACAGGTCCGTCCTTGCAGCTCTGCTCTATCAGCTCCAGCTTCTTCAGGGGGTTGAGATGCTGCTGCTGCTGGTTTATTCATCAAAAAACCACAAGCTGACAACCTGACAAGTCCCTGCAGCAACGCTCATCTATAGCTTCCTCTGCATCTCACTTTCACACCTATTTCTCCCTTACTTACTACATCTTCTTCATTCTCTCAGGACAACCCATAGACTATATATAAAGAAGTAATATCTTACATTACTTGCTCAGCCACTGAGCCTCTCAGGCCTCTCCCTAGTGTGATAATCTTATTTATTTTTCCACACAAATGTAACCAAACCTCTAACATCACCCTCACCTCTTTCTATCCTCTACTCCTCTTCCGTCTTAGCCTCAGAGCCAAATATATCGTGGCAGGGTTTGGGGCATGACAGCCACTGACACCACTGTTTTCTCTGAATGTTGAGGCAGTCAGCGTTGAGGCTCCCTGATGTGTGCCTCATTATTCAGTCTTTTTTTTCCCAGCATCCTCTCTGGAGAACATTAAGAAAACCCTGTGCTTTCACTATTTCACTCTTTCTCTACACATACAGACGGCACATTTGTTTAGATACTGAAGCTTCACTGCCTCCTGCCTGGGTCACATAACTCAGACAAATTTAAAATGTCTAATGAATGGAAACCACAGGATGTCAGAAATGACTGGAGGAAAAAATAGCAGCGTTGTTTAGCCACTAGTGGTGTCACAATAAACCCGTTAGCTTATTTCAACATTTAGAAAACCTGTCACAGGTCTCAGGTTGTCCAACAAGTCCTATGTTTGTGCTTCATATAGCACTGTTTTGGTTTCCAACGCTCCACTGGGGGGAAATATCTGCCTCTTTGTCCACGTATCATTTGTTACTAAACAACCAATGAGCTGAATGATGAGCTGATGATTAAGTGTCTTGCAGAGCTGAGGAGTGTGAATATTAGGTAGTCAGGTAATAGTTATCTGTGAATTTATCCTATATTGTATCTATTTGAGCCATTGCTATTATAGAAACATAGATAATGCAGCTTTAATAACACAGTGTCATTTCCATTCATGTACAAGGTTTTGTCTCAAGGAGAGATAAAGGTTACAATAGAGGGTTTCACAAAGTCTAGACTGTGTACAAAACAGAGCAGAGACTGGATGTTTTTTCATAGTAACTAAAATATAACAAACGGTGACCTAAGGTTAAAGCGGGTTGCTCATTGTGGACCAGTAAATAATAACATTTCCAGTGGCATTTTCACAGATACATCAATGTTTATATTGTAAACACTGAAAAAGCCAAAGAGGTTGTTTTCATTCTGCACTGCAGCAGATTATCTTGTTCATAATGAAAACAGATCGCAGCCACCCGAAACACCTCTACCTAACCTGCTGCACTAAACACACAGATACAAATGAAGGCAGCTTACTGACAATAGGAACTCTTATTTTTGGCAGCTGAACTATGTGAGATAACCAAACAGGTTCAACGTCTGAATGTGCACCTGCAAACAAACAGTCAGGACGGACACAAAGAGGCGATCTATACAGTATATGTTGTATGTAAATGCATGTTTAACAAAGAGGTGAGGTGAAACTATGAGTGTGTATCCATGCCTCAGCACCCACACACAAACACACAGTGTGTGCCCCTCCCCAGCTGTTCCTCTGGGGGTCTGGATCAGACAGCTGTCCCTCGGGTCTGAACAGAGCTCACACTGTTCTGAAAAAGACATGCTCAGCACATTGTTCAGAGGTCTCTCTCTCTCTCTCTCTCTCTCTCTCTCTCTCTCTCTCTCTCTCTCTTTCCCTTTTCTCCAGCTCTCAGCAGGGTTCTGTCAGACAGGCCAAACAAAAGACACTGGAAACACCCAACACTGGCACAACCAGCCACCATGAGCATGGTAATAATACCCACAGAGGCAAAAAACAACAAAAAAAAAAAAAAAAAAAAAAAAAAATCATAAAAATCCAACCTGACAACATCTTTGAAGAGTGCTCCTTAAAGTGAGAGAGGAATGAAAATAAAGACTCACCTAGACCAGATGTGTAGATGGCTTTCACAGACTTTTTCATCTTGTAAAGAACGCTGCGGTCCACATCCAGAGCCTACACGGACAAAAAGAGGGAGACAGTGAGACGAAGAAGTGGATATAAAAAAATGGGGGAAATCAATCAAGTGCCAGTCAGTCAAATAACTTCTGGTAAAATGAAGATTTGTTTTATCGATGGTGAAACAAAGTGTATGACTGCTGCATGTGCAGAACAAAAGAACAAAAGACGCAGCACGATAATGTACGATATAATCAATAGCAAGCTGCTTAGAGTTTGTGTCTATATTCAGTAGAGCTATAACACTAGCCTGGGGCACATAAGTTATACTTAAGATGTACTGTGAAACAACATCTCATTAAAAAAAAAACAAGTCAATGTTTGTGTGTTAAATTAATTTTAAGTCTATGTGGTATTTGTTATCTGTCTGACTCAAGCTTCAGTTGCCATGGTGGCACACAACACCTAACGATGTAATGCTGATTCAATCACCTTGGGGCCTGTAAACTGTCTATACATCGTCAGGGTCGTAATATCTGAGGTTGCAGTTTGTGCTGCTGCTGATTTAATTCCTGCATTGTTTGTTGTTCCTGTTATTCTGCCCATTCTCTGAATACGTGCCTGCATGTGGTGGGTACAGTTTGAATGTGTGTGTGTGTCTCCATGCCATCTCCGCTCTGGCTGCAGGTAATGTATTATTCAAGACAAAGCTAAGAATAGACCAGAGCTCCCTTGTCAGTTACTGTGTTTGTGTGTGTAAGTGTATGTGCGCATTTTGCGTGCATCTGTCAGTATAACAGGTTGTAGAACAAAAGCACTGAGCAACTGAGTCACCTTACATGAGGATGAGTTTCATGAGCTGTATATAGACTTGAAAACGATATGCACAAACCTACGAAGAACCACACACACACACACACACACACAATCTTGTATTAAACTCAAACAGTGACCAAAACAAACACTGACAGTCCGGTGCAGATAATGCACCACTGTACCAGTGATGCGTGATAGAGTCTCTTGGGATGAAGGGGAATTTATGGAAATTAGTTTTCAGGGACTGTATTAAATACGTCCAACGGGGCAGAAGTTGGCGCCACTTTTCCTCTTTTCATTTTGACTGACACATATCAGATCCCCTTGATCCTCTGAAAACAAAAACACACAGTGGCTCCTATTCAGCTGCAATACACACACAGATACTGTACACACAGTTACACACACACCCACTAACTGTCTCTAACAACAGTCAACATCAAAACTATAAATTGAAGCTATATTAAAATCTAAGCGATGAGCGGTTTGCTACTGCAAAATAGAGGAACCACTTTTTCCCCCTCAGAGTCATACTTCATAAACGCTCAAACACACACACACACACACACACACACACACACACACACACACACACACACACACACACACACACACACACACACACACACACACACACACACACACACACACACACACACACACACACACACACACACACACACACACACAAGAGTAACAGACAGAGAACACAGAAGTGACTTTGAAGATAAAGTGACAGATAAATTAAGTGTCACTGCTAGAGAGACGGGCAGAAGGAAAAAAAGGAAGAACACAGAGCTCAGAAAAAAAGAAGTCCAAGAACAGTCACAATGTGCTCTTTCACTCTTCTATCAGTGGTGGTTCACAGGGGGCCACCTAAGAGTTATGATGGGGGAGGAACCCAGGCAGCCTGTCCAAGAATACAGCTGCACATGACTACATGAAATGTACAGAGTATCTTTAAAAAATATTGTGAGAAACTGAAATTGCATTTATGCAAGAAAAAACTTCTGGTAGAACATGCTAAATAATTTAGCACATGCTAAAAATAAAAGAGCATGTCATTTAGCATAGGAAGTGTACAAATTAAAAGGCGCCAGCCACAAGCTACTTGTTCCTTTGAGTAAAACTGGGACTTTCAGTGCTGTGGTTTTAGTTCTTTCAACTCATCTGTTAAATGACTCATCTGCTATATACGCCACTATCCCATTAGCTCTGTCTGGCTCAGCTCAGACAGACTGTACCCATCTCAGTTCAGACCCCACACAGACACACAGCGTGTATCCATTCTTGGAAAACAGGTATTTTCAAACCTAACGCAGAGACACGGACTGAGAATAGTATAAGCTGCTCTACAAAGCAGCAGTCATCACTCTGCCTGTCTGCCCCGCCAAACCGATCCAGCATTCCCAAGACTCTTTAGGTAACTGGAGACGACCACTGAGTGTTTTCTTAGCAAAGCTGATATCACCTTTGCTCTAAGCATTAAAACTACTCTCAGTACTGAGAGCCAAAGACCTAATGAGAGCACTGAAAGCATTTCTGAACTTCTGTTGGGATGCAGGGGGCCTTAGCTCTAATAGGAGAGCTACATGATCTTCCAGTTTAAGAAGAGTTTGGAGTAAATGATCACATAGTGTACGACTAATATAACAGATCTGTTATAACACATTAATTTGAAGACTGTTTTCTGAATAATCCATTAACTGTTTGTTCTGTAAACCATCAGATGTACCCAAGACAGTGTCTTCAACTGTCATTTTTTGTTTGCCCAACTGTACAAAATACCATAAAAACGCAAACATGCAGAAAATCCTCAATGCTGTCAATCTATTTGCATTTTTCCTATTGTAAAATTTTGTTGTTTGACTGTATAAATATGAAATTCTCTGGATACTCTATGAAAATGACTCGACTGACTGATCTCTCACAGAACTGCATAACTCCTCTGCATGAGGACTGCATGAAGGAATTTCAAAACAAACCTGTAAAATCCTTGTGAAACCGCAGCGATTTAATTATTGAAATCTGAATATGTTTGGGCACAGATGACAGGGACTGTCATCAAAAAAAGAATACTGGTGTATGCGACTGGTGCGCCAGAGGGCAAAAAAAAAAAAAAACATGTCAAGACATGTCACAATAAAAATAACTATTATTGCAACGGGTCTTTCAGTTCTGGCGGCTGTCTGTGCTGGAGTAGCGTAAACACATCTCCACATTCACATTTAAGTGATGTATCGCTGCTGAGTTTATCACAAACTGACACTAATATGACAAAGGAAGAGGCGAACAGAAAAGCAGCACGCTCCCTGGCAGTGGCATGACTGTTTCTGTGGAGGAGGACGAGCCAAATGGACAAGAGATTTACAGCAATCTGTTCAGTTTGTACTAAAGCTTTTGGTGCATATGTTTCATCAACACAGTCAGATGGCAACTACATATTTTACGCTAGTATCAACAGTTTTGATTCATCCTCCTGCTGCATAATACAATGCAACACTTCATCATACTACCTCTACTTGTACTCATACAATTTTAATCTTGGTCCCAAAATACACCTGCACAATTTACCACCAAGCACCTAAACATAATTGCATCGTACACAGACTTATGTGAGACAACTATAACACCAGGTTCATTAAAAAAGTGTCACATATTTTTCTCTGTTCTTGTTGCTTTGAGGCACCAACAACCAGAGCACTTGGCATTTGTGTCGTTGCACGAATCTTTCGTGTCTCAGGTGAAGTCTTAGTAGACAAGAGTTGCTTTATTAGTTTTGGCATTTCTCTCCACCAGTACAGATCCATCTGCCATGAGCTCATATGGTGATTTACCACAAATGTGGTGAAGCAACACTTTGTTATATTGACGACAACATTGCACAGTGGGTGATCTAAGCCCTGAAGCCTCACACGCACATTGACATGGACATCACAGCTCTGACACGAGGTCTCCCCTGCTCTCACACAACACACACATACACACAAACAATCAGGCAGTATCACGCTCCAGCAGACACTTTCAATTTACAGAGAGTGGTCTGACAGGGAGGCGGGGGGGGAACAAAAAGGGGGAAGAGGGGACAGCCAGGCAGGGTAATAAACCAGCTGAACACAACAAACGCGCCATCCTAAATCACTCTCACATGTACTCACACTCACACACACACACACACACACACACACACACACACACACACACACACACACACACACACACACACACACACACACACACACACACACACACACACACACACACACACACACACACACACACACACACACACACACACACACACACACACACACACACACACACACACACACACACACACACACACACACACACACACACACACACACACACACACACACACACACACACACACACACACACACACACACCCAGGACACTTCAATCACTTTCACACATTTCCACTCTGATGTTTGTCCAGGGTTGAGCATCGTGACTCTCCGTCGAGCACTGGGCCACCTTTTGTGTGAAGCCCACTTGTTTATAGCACAGGCCGCTCTAAAATTAGACACTTTTAACCAAAAAAAAAAGAAAACTACTGACTAGCGAGAGGGGGAATTCCACTGCTGTGTAGTATTTGAACGACACAGGACTAGTTGTGAATCCTCATACAATAGACCCCGGCCTCTGAGTCTGCTTCACAAGCACACTTCATATGACATTACCGCAACGTCAGCATTTTTTTCCTCCTGATGGCGGCTCACACAGTAAACTAACCCACAGAGGCTCTTTTCTCCTGCTGCTGCTGACCGTAGCTGTCTGAGTGGGGGGAAAAAAACCCAAACTGAATTGAATTAATCCACCTCTTAATGCATGACATCATCATCACCGTCATGATTGTGATTACAATCAGGCACCATCTGCTGCAGCACCAGTCTACAGAGACTATCAAAACGCTGTGGGGTCATGAAGGTCGTTGCCACAGCGATACGTGCACTTATGGTCCTGAATTGTAGAGTAACGTGTGTCAGGTTACTGATTTCCGTGAGCACAGAGCAGACAGATCATATCTCATGTGTGTTCAGAGGAAAAGAAGATACTGTAAGCCTCAATGATATTAACTACATTACAGTAGGAGTTCAGGTTCATAGGCAAGTGAGTAACAGTCTCATCCTGTCAATAAAATACAACAGTTTGGTCTTTATGAATGAGAATATACCACGAATATGAGAGGATACGATATGAATCAAATATGAGGGCAAAATATTGAGAAAAGTAGAGAGGAAGTTAATCCTTCAGAGATGTGCTTTTTGCATCCTTCACAACCACTTCCTGTTAGCTTGGCGGTTGCCACAACTAACTTTGTCTATAAATGTTTCCTTTTTTTTAAAAATTCAATTCTGAGTCAACGCTCAGCTGGGTCAGCACAAAGTTCAAACTGCAAGGAATCAAACCAGAACTAATAACTCCAACGTGTTCAGTCCAGCATCAGCCAAAGTGTTCACAACCAAAATAAAGTGTTCACAACCAAAATAAAGTGTTCACAACCAAAACGAGGAAATAAGCGAAGAAGGTTCACACAGACGTTTCACAACGCAGCATCTGTCCACTTTCTGAGCAAAACACTGAAGTCCCTTTATCTGACTATGACCAAAGAAGAATGCAAAACTAATTCAGGATGCCAAATAAGGTATATGCTAAATAAAGAAATTTGTTTTGGATTGTTTTTCTGTTACCTATTTTTGATGGTGATACAGTGACATAAGAATCCTACATTCACTGTTGCAAATAATAACAAGTAAATATAATTTAAGGCCACTAATCTGCTAAATACTTTATCATTTTGTTTATAAAATGTCAGGAAATAGTGAACTTCCCATAGTCCCTCACAATTGCTTGCGTTATCTGGTCAAGATGTTCAGTTTACTATAATATAAGTTAAAGAAGAGCTGTTAAGGACCCTCAAAAATCATAATCCAGCAAATTCTTGATGCTAATATCCATGATAAAGTCAACACAAAGAGCTCATGTCAAACAAAGCACAGGGGAAAAGATCAAGACGCCGCTGACTACAGTGAATGTGAGTCTAGCTAACAAGCTTGTTCTATTGCGTCGCTCTCTGCATCTTTCTCTCTCTCTCCGCTGTCTGAAGAAGAAAGACATTCCTGGATGATTGCATGGTAGAGTGACTGACAGACAAGACAGAGACCCAGCCCCATTGTTCCTGCCGACGAACTGTCTGCTGATGACAGCATGTCTGCTTAGCAAGACGCTTTCCCGCTTCTCTCAGAGGTCGCACAGCTATATAACACACAGACACACACATATGTAAATCTAAAAAAAAAAAATCCTCTCTGTCTGCAGTATTACTATTGTCATCACCACAACCAACTTCAATTACAGCTCACATGAAGAAAAGCATCTCCAGACACCAGCAGCTTCCTGGTTCCATTTTTACTTCAGCCTCTAATGAACAGATTTACTAAGTTAGAGTCAAAATGATTTTCCTTTTCTATACATCCTTGATTCGACACGTAGGGATGATGAGAAGGAAAGGGTTTTAAGTCGTGCTGTTAATTTTGTGCAGATTTCTAATGTTCCCTGCATGTGCCAGCCTATTTCTTTGTAGTTGGTAAAAAAATAAAATAAATAATAATAAAATAAAGCTCAAAAACACACAATGCCTGGTTTCTGTCTGGTGTCTCTTCATAACTTGTCTCCTAACCCTGCCTTATCCCTTTAAGTCATCCCGCTGTTACAGTCATTCGAGGAAACAGTCAGCCACATACAGTGGAAATCATGCAAGAAGGAGGCAGCAGCCTGGGATGTAATTATCCAATTTATTTGGTGCGTGTGTGGTTACAGTATCTGTGATGGCAGCGGTGGAATTTAATCCATGTTTCATTGGGATACCAGATGTTACACGATGAAATCAAACAAAATTTAAACTCCTCAGAGAAAACTACTAAAACTTCTAAGAGATTGTGTCAAAAAAAAAAAAAAAGAAAAAAAAAAGCACCAGCGCTTGTGTAACTTCCACACACACACAGCAGTTCATAAATAAAAAAGCTTTGGTTTTGATGTGAAAATGGTGGGAAAGATTTGACATCATGTTAATCATATTTATTTCACCACTGTGTGGTGTGGTCAGCCCACACTGGTTCACTCAGTGTGACCGATGTAATCCGTCTTCCTCTTTGATTAATTCTCAGATCTTAAACAGCACGTGGACGATATCTCTCCACCAGACGTCGACCAGCAGCCAAAATATTACAGATGAGCTGTGGTATTTAAAAAAAAAAAAAAAAAAAAAAAAATCACCAAATGACAGCTGAGTGAAAGCAGATAACTCTAACCACACGCAGTATATCACGATATGATGAGGAGTTATGGGGTCATTTCCTTTTTATTTATTATATTAGCTGTAAAGACGCCACCGACAACCTTTGAAACCTCAACCTCAAATACTTTTTAAACATCAGAAACTCAGAAACCTGTTCCTTTAATAATAAAATAAAAAGTCCCGTCTCAAAGTCACAGTCCATTACTGGGACAGTTAAGTGGTCTGCCTCCTCCGCTGCCTTGCTCTCTTCTATCACAGCAGCATGTGGCATCATTGTGAGGTGTTAACGTGTAACAAGCCAGTAATGACACGCTGGCGTGAAATGTTGATGTACAGGCCCACAATTTTGTTCTGTATGTCTGCCAATAGTTATGGCAGGGTCACCTGAAAGCAATCTGTGGAAAGTTTTGCAGTAGAAACATAAATCACATCACATCATTAGTAGGCAGTCTCGTCCGTGACATTACAGAATGAGACACATCAGCGTTTCTTTTCTGCAGGTGTGGCGTTCGCGGTGCGGCCGCCTGGTCCTCGCGTATTTTCTGCTGGCTAACACTCAGACCAGACACAGAGCTGCTGTCTACAGCTCGACATGTGGTGCAGTCATGGTAAACACAGGAAAGGCGCTCTCGCTCTCTCTCCCTCCACCTCAACATCGACGCAAAAAAAGCTGTGACTCATTCAAAACATATGTGAAATATACAGTACAGTTCATCCCCTCAGGCGTTAAAGAGGAGGCAGATCCTTGTTGGAGAGGTGATGAAATCAAGCTGTTCATTGTAAAAAAAAAAAAAAAAAGTCTCTGTGTTACAACAGTTACATTTTAGAGGCGTTAGCTTAAGATAACATCACTGTGAAACTGATTTTTAACTATTTCTTTATTTTTATTCAATTTAATGGAACCAAAACTACCAATTCACCATAAAATTCTATTAAAAAAAAATCTTTTCAAGTGTTTCATTCACAACTTCTCTCCGTACTCAGCGTGTAAAGTCAATATTTAGACAGAAGTGGGTTCCATTCAGGCGACCGCTAACAGGCCATGGTTGCAGGGTTTCTCTGTGCTCTCAAACAGCTGAGATGTGTGTAGTCAGCCTGCCCCCGGGGCAGCATGGAAAACTCCAGCCTGCAAGTTCAGTGGAAGTGTGGGAGGGAGGGAAAACGGGGCTTTTTACTGTGTCATAAGACTGTTTAACACAAGCTCATTAATAAACATGCACTGCAGCACAAAGCTTCAAAACCTGTTCGAGTAATGAAACTCTTGACAAACTCAAGAATGAAACAAAAAAGTTCTCCTCTTGGACCTTTGATGTTTGATTCTGACCGTTATCAACCAGTGGGATAAAACCTTAAAATTCTCTCTTTCTCATCTACCTACAAGCCTTCTAGTGCTTTAACACTTTGTGTTTTACAGCTCCTCAGTGAACACTACAAAGACCACTGCTGGACCACAGTCTTGACTGCCAGCTGCTAAAAATCACACTAAAGTGGCAACATCAAATGCTGTAATTTCAGTGTTAAAGAAAACAAACTTTCATGTGAACAACGAGGTGTTTCAAGATATTTTTTGTATTCAAAGCAGACAACCTAAGGTTTTCCCAGATGGTTGCGCTGCCTCATAGTTAAGTTATAATATAATAATATATATTAGTGTGTCTAGTCATTGTTCTCAGTAAAAGATTAGCACTTTTTGCTACTTGTGTTTCTTCCTCCTTTAAAATGGAGAATCACATGAGGAGTTTGCTCATACTCGACCTAACATCAGACCACAAAGCACAACTGGATAAAAATTTAAAAGGGCGCCAAGTTTAAAACCCTGTTAAAATGGTCTCCCTCCGACTGTGAGGAGAGTCTTTATTGAAGTTTGTAAACTAGCAGGAGGCTGATCAAAACACAGTTTGAGGGAGGTGCTGGGAAATAAGGACCAAATGTGTTACTCATTGAGGGGAAAATCTCCTCTGACTTCACTTTTGAGTTTCTCTTTGGCTCTTTTCACACAGACGTATGTGTCAGCCTCTGGGTGTCAAAGCAGTAATGCCTGAGGCAAACTGCCCAATGGTTACCATGATAGCCTGAGGGAGACAGAAAGAAAATGACCTGCTTTCATGCATGAAGGTATCTGTGTGTGTGTGTTTCTCCAATAAACCTAGACAATTTGGAGAACTCGAGGAGAACTTGCTGCATGAGCAAATTGGAGAGGGTATGACTGTTTTTAGGGTCTAAAATTGTGCAATATGAGGAGGGAAGTTTTGGGATTTGGGAATAATAAAAAGATTATCACAAGTAACAAAACCCAGGCGAAACTGAAATGTTAATGAGCAAGTTTCCTTAACTTGTCAGTTTAATTCCAGCCACAAACAACTTGTTTTTTGTTTTTTTTCTGTTTGTTTTTTTTTTGTCCCATATGAGTTAAAAGCAATCAGCCTAAAACTGCCTCAAGAGCCTCCAAGGAGTTTTTGTTTAAACATTTCCCCCCAATAGAGAAGTAGTCCAGGTCTGGTCTCTGACTGAAAGTGACAGCAGGACAACACAACTGTGAGGATTCACCCCCTTCACCCCACCCCAGCCCCAAACAGACTACAAATCAATGGCAGAGTTCATTAATGAAGAGGCAAGGCCTGTCAGGGAACAATACCCGTCAACAGGAGCAGTCTCAGGCAATCTGGGCCAGGACGCTCTGATGGATGAGAAGCGTTTCAAGTTCCTATTTACTTCCAGTGCCCCTCGTGTCCAACCCCCTAACCTCTGTGGAGGGACTGAGAGCAAGAGACGTCTGTCCCTTTCACCATGCTGGACTAGGATTTCATGTTTTTCACCCAGACATCTCGACTTCAGACAAAACACACTTACCAAGCTTGACCATGGCTAATGAGCTTTACTCATTGGTAATCAATTCACTACCATGTCCCAGTGCATGCACACACACAGGGAGAGATGATGCACAAAAGTGAATGAAATCATATCACGTCCTGACAGTCAAAGCCCACATTGGGGTGTAAAAGAGATCATGGTTTTGAATCAATTGGGACAAGACCGTGACCTTCGCCCCTGGTAGATCCATTGGGAGGTCTGCTGCATCATAATGAGGACCTGGTCAGAGTCTGTCTCTGGATGATAATACAAACACAAAACAGCATTACCAAGCCCTAGAGGCCTAGAGAGACACCTCTCGTTTCAAACAGAGATCCCACGGGAACAACTGAGGAAGCAGTCGCACAGAAAGGATGGAAATGGGATTTGCGTTTACCACTGGCGCCATCACATTAATATTCCACTGAATCTCACATTAGCTCGGCTCATCAGTTAGCATCATCAGTACAAATGAGAGGCAACTGCTGGAGTTCCTGTGTCATTCATTTGGGATAATTATGCTCATTCAATCTACACCCCTGCCAAGAACACAATATTAAAACAGATGTTAAAAAGAGCTTCTGCTCCTTTTTGATGTTTTGCTGCACACGATGAGGGACTTGATTATGAAGCTCAAACATGAATGCAACTTGAACAATTAACTGAGGAACCTCATCAAGGATTCTTACATAAAATCAAAGTGATCTTGTTCAGTATTTGGAAGAATGTGAATGTAGCTGGCTTTGCTTCAGTGTACTTGGCCTACTCTGATGCACTAAGCACTGTAAGACAAAGTCTTAGAGGACAGCAGGGACAGCAGATGTAGAATGAGGGTGAAGGGAGGGGACGGGACTTCAGTTATCCTGCCAGAAACTCCAATTTCAATTAATGAACGCATTAAGCTTCTTAGGTGGTACACTGAAGACTGGCCAGAGTGGCTCTGGGTTTGGACAGTCCACTTGGGAGTGACTGCTCACTTTGGTCATATGTACGTGAGAGCCTATAGATCTCACTGTGCACTTCTAAAGCTATTAGATATGGATTGTCCCCGCGTCGATAATCCTACTGTCTGAGGCCTTGTTAAAACTTTCCTCCAGGCCACCTGTTCCATGAGGGGCAGCTGTTGTTTCCAGCCAGGCCGCAGCCGTTCCTGCCAACCGTGTCTGCAAAGGAAAGGGGAGTGAGGGGGGAGGTGAGGGCAGAGGAAGGCCAGACCTTCCCTTGGCCCGGGAACAACTCCAGCGTCAACACAAGCCGACAAACTGACACTTGGAGAAGAGTTACGAGAGCACGTTTGCCTTCAGATGTTAACACATCAGCCATAAATTGTTTCAATTTAAATGAGACGTTTCAACACAAAGCAGTCATACCAAAGAGCACAGCAAGAGTGTTTTGTTCTGCAACAACTGGGTACGCAAAAATAAGATCTGCATATCCACTGAGGCAGACGTGCATTAGATGAGATATCATCTTGTGTTAACACAAGATAAGGCTAATTGTCAAGTTAAAGCATACACCCAAAACAACTAGTGGCCTGAGATTAAGGTTAGAGGTGTTATTAAGAGATGAGAGACTAAAGCTGCTCACAGTAGGCAGTCATCAACAGTATCACTGAAAATCTACTTACTGTTTCATAAGCTACATTACCTAGCTACATAACAAGATCTGGTATGGCTGGTACGTCCTGTCCAGTCGCTGCCCACATTCACAGATAGATGTTATGAATACTTTTTCCATGCCATCCTAAAGTACTAATAATCTCTCAACAAAATCAAGTAGCAAGGCAACATGCCTCCCAAATGCATAGCTGGCATACCGGTGTGATGGCGGAATAATAGCCAGATGGAAGACTAATGACGCTAGCCTTCAGGACTGAGGCGCCCCCAACCCCCTCCAATACCAGTAATGGGCCATGAAAAGCTGACTTGACTATAAATAACCATTATTCATCTGCAAAAAATGAATAAACTG
This sequence comes from Polydactylus sextarius, assembly GCA_016801845.1. NCBI lineage: Eukaryota > Metazoa > Chordata > Actinopteri > Polynemidae > Polydactylus > Polydactylus sextarius. Next base: position 10,984,352 of record CM028919.1, read on the forward strand.
GACAAAGAGATATGGGACAGGGGGAGAAGTCTAGTTGGTGGGCGAGCGTCTGGCGGCACTGTTAGAGATAATAAAGACAGTACAGCAGCTCTTCTTCTTCTCTACGGGTAAATACTTGTGATCTACAATAATCAAGCAACTTAAGATGAGAAAACATACAAACTTGCAATAAAAATGTCAACAATAAGCCAAAAATAAGAGTTCTGCATTTCCATAACCTGAAATTACATTTAATTTATGGATTAAAAATGAAGAAAAAGATATAACACATACATAAAATACAAATGTCCTAATTTAAATCCAGGCTAAGGAGACAAGTTCCAAGTTTATGTTTAAATGCATCAGCAGTTTGAACTGCCCCCAGATGTTCAGGCAAATGGTGCCAAAGGCTCAGAGCAAAAAAAAAAAAATAAAATAAAATAAAAATTTAAAGTTGCCTCATCTAAAGTTTTTATCCTGTACTTTAGAACAGCTTAGACCCGGAGGACTCGAGATACTGTGCTAGTTTATACAAAACGGAGGGAAGCGTGTCAGACAAGTAAGCTGGGGAAAGACCACGAACCAACCAATACACTCATTTTAAAACAAAAATAATGTATTTTCTTCTCCTGGTTCTGGTTCTGGTAAGCACTTAGGCAGCAGTATATTCTGAATCAATAATAACTCATTTACAGCTTTTTTTGGCCAAACCAGACAGGAGAGCATTAAAATGGGTAACACATAGAGGTGAAGAGTAGAGGCCCTAAAATCAAGCCTTGGGGAATGCCACGAGTTATTTTTGAGGCTAGACTGGACTCAAGTCCGTGGTTACGAAGCAGAAATAGATCTAAACGTTTTTTTTCCAAAAGAGGCTTAACAAGCACAGGAAAACAAAGAGCTGTAGAGTCACTGATATCTGTTGGGCCCTGCTCAAAACTAGATAGAAAAAATAGAAAACTGGGTCACAAGTGCAAGTCAAAGACTCGGTTACTACTTTCCTTTTACCATCAACAAGGTCAAAGCTGTGTGAAGCCAATGTGGCTTCACACTGTGTATTGGATGTTTCTAACACTGTTAAGACATTATGTAATTGACAAATACCAGGGAAGTGACTGTCTTCTGTCTTACGTAATCTACAGATCCCTCATGTTCAGACGTAAGGAAGGTGTTTGCCAATTTCATTAGAGCTGATTAACAAGATGAACAGCTGTGTCACAGAAAGCTTGCGGGTTGCTTACATTAGAGTATATCACATTAAAAATGGCCTAACAGGTTTGAATTGCTTCATTTTTATTTTTTTCTCTTTATGCAGATGTATTTCTCTAAGGTAATTTCAAACTCATCCATAAATACATAACCTGGCCTTCTAGATATTCAGTGTTATGGTAAATTGGAGTTTCTTACTTAGTAATTTGTTAAATCTGCAGGGAATAAAATGTCCTTTCTGTAAAACACCCCATGGCAAAACACATTTTATTTCACATGGTGATGGAACTCAAAGGGAACCAGGAACAGAAATTTGACAATTACTGTTTTGTTTTATGCTGTTTTTGTGTACCTATGCTTTACTTTATTCACCTTTGCATAAGGGACACATCTATGGCCCATTTATGCCCATACAAAGGACAAGCTAAACGAATATCAATTTGCATGTGGACCAGAAGAATCTGAAACAACTTCATGATACTTGTAGTCATGCAACAATAGCAAGCTATGGTGAAGAATTTAGCAGAACTAAGCCCGTTAAGAAGTAAATTACAAAACCGCTGTACTGTCATGAAACATAGAGTCTCTGTCTGCGCAACAATATGCAGCTGACAGACTGATCAAAGGGGCTACACTGCTGACAACACAAAAGCTTGTCTTGAATGTCAAGTAATGACGGCTGTTTTGCCTCGAGCCCCCAATACTCAGCAATCTTCTGTCGTCTAAAGTATGAGTCAGATCCAGTTTTATACCCATTGTATTCAGTGAATCGACACTTTAAAGGGTTGTTGGTGTAATATACAGTGATCCAAATAACTGACCCGCTCTGGGAGAGAATTAATACACCATTAAAGTTTTAAACGCCTGCCACTACCACTCATTGAGTGTTACTGTTAAGTGCAACACTCTACAAATGTGGCTATCGTCATTCCTGATCTAGAAGTGGATGCACTTGAAATTTATTCAAGGAGACAACGATATTGATTGATCATGTTAGGAGTTTCTTTCTGCCTCCTGGCAGGATTCAGTAACTGGGGCATAAAAAAAACAGTCACAGATGCAAAAATAGACCTATGACGACAACAATGTGTGCCAGTTTCTCATCTCAGACAGACGTCCTGCAGACACCCTCAAGAGTTTTTCTTTGGTGACATAAAAGCCCAGGGGTATTTTCACCCAGATCAGTACTTAACACTGAGGTCAGCTCTGCCTTCGAGGATAATGCCTCCTTCCAATGGTTTGTGACACAGAAAGTTGAGCACACAGTTGGCTTTGTATTAAAGTGGTTTACCTCATGAAAACACTGTTGTTAAGCAGCTGACAAGAAAAATGGATGGTACCTCTTCAAATATGGAGGCACACTTGAACCAGAAAAGAGCACTTCAATGACAAATGCTTTTGTTACACAAGCCACAGCATTTGAATTTGAAGAAATCTCCATTTCTCAATTTCAAAAGTTATGGAAACCACAACAATGGGTCAAATAAAAGAGCTAACTTCAGTTCAGAAACAGGACAAATCATTATTGTCAGAACTGGATCACAGTATCCATCAGTTATCACTACTTGCCATTCAGTTAGTTTTTTTTTTTTTTTCCAGTGAAACTTTGAAGAGAAAGCAGATGCCTCGAACTGTTATTGCCAAAAAGTGTGGACTTTTCTCTTGCCAAAGGAGAGTCAACACAAGTGTGGAGGAAGAAAAGCCACATTTTAACACTGAGCACAACGGGGGGGTGTCATGACGCAAAGCCCAACATCCTCTTACTGGATAAACAGGTTTTTATTACTGGGGTTTAACCAACATGTACACACATGTACAGACACTCTCATAATAACCACCAGTTTAAAAAACTAGTAACCTAGTTAGGATAATGTTGAATGAATGTAAGGGAAATATGATACAACACAACATTATGTGACCTTTTACTTTAACCCTCTGATTCCTCGAGTCCCCTCTCCTGTTAACAGATCATTAGACAGAATTTACATCAATAATCTAAAAAAAAAAAAAAAAAAAAAAGAAACATTATCATTAAAGGGGAAAACACCAAATCCACTTTTATATCCACTTGTTCACCTGCTACACAAGTGTGTAAATGACTTAAGAACATTACTCTTATGAAGTTCTTGTCTTGTTCTCGCTGGTACAAGGATTAAGGAGCAGAACGTATTTGTAATTTGTTCTGTAAACCTCTTAAATTCTGGAAAAGCAGTTTTTCACATTAATAAACACTTTTCTACCGAGAGAAATTAATCTACCTCGTCACCACACAAAGTTATATGCGCATAAAAAGTTCCAACGTAACAAATCAAGCGTGCAAAAAAATAAGTATACTGTTGTACATCACACTTTTCTATTTCTTGCTGATTATATATCATTTATTCTTGAGCAAATGTTAGCTTTATACATATATCTAGTAGGAACACTGGGAGACAGAGTGAAAAAAAGTTGTTTGAAGTCAGCAACGAAACAGTCAGCCCCGTTATCATAACTCAGAGGTGCCAATTCACAAAACACGAGGCATCTCATGAAAAGATACACCAGTCCACTGTAGGGTTACACAACACGGCGCTGCTCCAGTCAGCCTGTCCTCACCTGACAGTTCAAGGTTAAAAAAAACTAAGGAGTGAGTGCTTATTTAACAAACTCCTATTCTAGAGAAAACAAAAATCAGCAAAATGTTCGAAACTCAGCACAATGCTGAAATCAGCAACGTCTGATATTTATATTTTTCATTTAGTCTTCATGAATATATAGTTTGCAGACACATTATCATAATACTCAAGGGTGAAGGAGTCATTCCCTTTGTGGTTTGGCCCGGTTGCACGTTATGTACATATGTAAATGTGTTTTTGTTTGCATGCGTGTCTTTGAGATTTCAGGCGGCAGGACGGCGGACAATAAGTGGAAGTGTTCTCCGTCCACTGCAGTGTTTAATTGGTCAAACAGACCGATGTGAGCGAGGTCTTGTAGTCCAAACAATGAGAGCTTGTGTTCCCTGAGTCTGAGCGTGGGGAGGTCAATGTGAAAAAACAACACGCTACTCCACGTCTGTGCAACAACAATTCAGCAGCTTCAAAAGCAGCAGCCGAGCACTAAAACAAAGCTGTTGAATTGGATTCTCCACCCAGCAATTCAACCTCACAAGCTGGCAATTACTGCTAAACTATTGTTTAAACGGAGTAAAATCCACACACACAATTTTATTACCTCTAAAGGAAGAAGAAGAAAATAAGAAGCACATTCCAGTCTGAACAGTGCTTGAAATCATTCTCAACACCAGAGTAATTGCTATTTGAAACAGCAAGCAGCAGCAGCAGCAGTAGTAGTAGTAGTAGAGGTTTGAATGAAACGGTGTGTAGCAAGGTATGTAACGCCCATGTGAAGCACCTGCCAGCTTGAGCAGGTGTACATCTGGCTGCCTGGCTCAGTCCTCTACAAACACAGGTTAAAAATAAAACCACAACCGTCGCCTATGTGTGGAGGATCAGAGAGCTTAAGGTGAAGTTGACATTGAGCCCAGATGTGGATTAGTCAAACACACATTAGACTGCAACAACTTAACATCTTTATATATATATATAAATTCATTCATACACATATTTTCATGATAAATAAGGATTGAGGCACAAGACTGTCTATCGAGATTCCATCTGGATGATAATTACAACTCTTCCTCTTTGAAACCAGGAAGAAATTATCCACTTCCTCGCACGTCACCTACCATCTACAACTGTAGCTTAACTTAGAGAGCAGAGACACACTAACACACATAACACACCGAGCGGCTCATGTGGGAAATTCTATTTTTACCAACAGGCAGGGCGAGGCTCTGCCATACAGCACACAAAGTAGGGAAACTATAACAAGGGAGGGAGGGAGTGGAGAGCTGTCAGGGAACAAAGCGGAAGCGCCCTTCCTCCTGATGACCTGCAAGTTAAAGGAGGAAGACAAAGTGCTCTCTGTCAACATACAGTGCAATGCAGTGGTAAACTGGAGCATATGCATGTTATTTCCTCTTCAATCTTTAACCCTGGGAATAATCATTAAACCAGAGCACTGGGAATGCCTGACAATGGAAAGTAATGTATATGTAAATAATCCTTTTTACAGTCCAACATGTACATTTCTACTATTTACTAAATATTGTCTTTAAATCTCCATTTAGTTTTACATATATTGCACTAAATTATGTGTGGCAGTAGTTTCCCCCTCATCCAGCTCAATGGTTGCATGTTGTACAGATTGTTAAGCCTTTGAGGCAAATTTGGATTTGGACTTGCTGGCTTATCCGAGGGGTGGAGAGAGAGGGGGTAGAAACCAAATACAACTTCGTGATGAAACCTACTTTATAATGGCACACTTGAGCTCACACAGTAATAAAAACCTTAATGAACCATGGCAGAGCTTAGAGGAATACTGAGTGTGGAGCATGAGAGATGGATAGAGGTGTATTAGAGGGCAAATTCAAAAGGTGACCTACCACTCTGAGCAGGCAGAGATTTACAACAGCTTTTCTAAAAAATGAGAAACAGGATGCACATAGTTTTACTCCTTATTCTTTGGTTTGGAGGTTTGTTTTATTTTGAACGGGTTTTTATATGACATTTCCACATCCTAAATATATTCAGGCTTAAGAAAATATTAAGGTCAGGGCCGTTTAGATTGAAAATATGTCTCTTTAGTGGATATTTGCCTCATTAACTCATGTTTATGGAAAAGAGGGGAGACAATCCCAGTCCCACCAGTCACTCACCTCCTCCAGAGCAGTCACTGTATTCCTGCAGTGGGACATCCTGGTGGTGAAGTTAGAGGCGGTGGGGGATTTATAGTCTTCATTCGTCTCTGCCACAAACTCTGAGACTGTGATTTGGTCCGGCATAATTAATCCCTTTGCTGCTAAGAAGAAGAAGTAGAAGAAGAAAGAAGAAGAATCAGAAACACTTTTGTTAATCCTCTCCCTCTGGTCTGGACAGTTTTAGGACAAGAGAAGTTCACAGCAGTAGCAGTAGGAGCTGTAGTGTCTCTGAAGGTCCCCGCGGGTAGTAAACCATCTCTGGGTATGTTTATGTCATTCCCCTTGTTTGCTCCCAACACAAGTCCCGTGTCGCACGTTGCTGGCTCGAGGAGTTTTGCAGCGTTGCCGCTCGCGCCCTCGCACTGCTTCCACAAGGTGATGGATAGGTTATATCCCTCCTTTCTTTTTTAGCTCCTCTACTTCCTTTCCATGCGGCTGCACAGGTCGGTTATCCTCAAGTCGCAAAGGAAAGTGAAGCTTCCTGTAGACTTTCTTCCTCTTTCTCGCTCAGTTTTCCTTTCACCTCGGACGGAGCGGAGCGGGCAACTTGTTCCTCCGAGCCTGGGGAAACAACAGCCAGACGTTTCAACGGGAGCGCAAGAAATTGACAAAGGTAGAGGAGGGGATTCAATGGACGGGCAGCAGCCAATAGGAAGCGCCAGCTGGTAATTAGGAGCCAATCAGGATTCATGGAAGGCTGTGAACTCGTGCTGCCTTCAGGAGCTCCTCGGAATCAACACTTCCTTGTCGTAGTGGGAATTTCTAATACAATCTACACTAATAACCTCAAAAAAATGATAATAATCTCGGCATCTTTTTCTTCTATTAACTGATGCTAACGCAGCAAACCGTGTTTCATTTAGTATAAAGCAGATATGGCAGTGAGCACACTTTAATACTGTGTATTTAAGATTAGGTCAGTGCAAAAACAACAGTTTAATGGCAAATGTCTTAAATGGAAACCCGTCCAGCAGAGTAAATAAAGAAAATTCAGTATGATTAATATATAATATTAAGTCAATACTCTGCTCAGTCTACCCTGGGTTAGATGGTTATGTTATGTTGTAAGTCTGGATCCCAGTGAAGGAAGCTTTTAGTCCGAACATCCCAGCAGCAAACATCATTATCATTATCATGTTTTCTTTTCAGATTGATAACACCAATCTTCCATGAAAATGTGCATTTGAATCACTTTGGTAAGAAATTACAGCAAAAAAAAATATCCACACTACACTATAGAACATATGGATTACTGTTTTTTAAAGTATACATTAAAAATTAAAATGGATATTAACTTTATGTTGTAGAACTGGGAAGAATATAGTCAAAGATATTCAACTGTTGTTTGTATGTATGTAATGTCTTATTTTTCATATATTTCTGTCCATCTGACACTTTTGTTAACTTAGTAATTTCAATAAAACTTATATCTGGCACATAAATAAACAACTGGCACAATTCTCACCATTGACTTAACCCAGGGCAGTTCAGGCAATTTGTATTGGAAATATTTCCCACAGTACTTAAAAGCAGCATCTTGATTACAGCAGCACTAGTACTTTGTGTCTTAAGGTGGAGATGAGAGAAACAGATAGGACATGTAGTGATGCAGTGTGGTTTGTGTGTCTGTATACGTGTGTCATGTTGTCTGTTATGTTAAGTGTAAATGACACAGCGCTATAGTGTTTGATGTGTACACACATGCTGTGTGTTAGATGACTCGCTGGGAAGAAAAGCTGTAAAACCCATTGTAAATGTACAATGACAACAATATGAGACCAGAAAAATGTGATTTATTTTTATTCTTTATAACTCTGTTTTTTTTTTTTTTTATTCGTATGTTGACTCTGACCATAAACACCATGTATCCAGTTAAGCATCGGCAAGACCACAGCTCGATGTATGATGTGAGAAAGTGAAAAAACAAACCATTGGCTTTCATTTATAAATGAAATAAAACATTTGACAATACAATTTGATTGATTATTGTGAGACTTTTTGTTAAAGCTGACTTTCCCTTCACTTTAATATTAAGCAAACCTTTTACTGTGAGTTTTTAAGATAGTTAATCTCCAGAAACGCAGCTAAGATTTGACTTAGTCTAAATTCTGTGTCCTGATCCTTTGACATTTTCTTAACCGCAGTGTAGGTCCAATAAACTCTATCTAATATAACCTTCTCATTTGTAGAGAAGTAATTTATATTACACTCTTAAAAAGAGTTAAACCTTAGCAAGATCAGCACTGACACTTGTAATTACACCCAGTATGGTGCTATCACAACGTACCAGATACAGTAGGTCTGTATACGATATAGTAGTTTTGTGTCTGTATGAGCTCAGCTACTCAAAAACTGAAGAATAAAAAAAAAACTGTACCTTAAAAAAAGGTAGAGGAGAAAGAAAATATTCTGTCATTGAGCATCGCTTGAAATGCGTGAAGACTCTCTCCCATGCTTGAATTTTTGTCAACAGGAGTTTAAAAAACAACAGCCTCCGCTCCCACAGCTCTTGTGTTTTTTTCCTGCTTTGCTTTGGGATGAAAAATCTGCTGATGTTTCCCAGCTCATTCAACTCCGGCAGGACAGCTACCGGTATAAATAGTATCACAGAGGCTGAGGCGAAAAAAAAAAAACCCATGAGCAGACTTTAAATCACAATCTGGGCAGTGTTCACACATTCTTTCAGCTCTGCAGCGTCTCCTGGCAAGCTGCTAAATGAAGAGCCCAAAGACCCAGGCTGACCCTGACTGGCTACTCAGGCCTCAACTCCCGTATGAAATAAATGCACACACACACACACACACACATATACACACACCACTCATGGACACACACTCCCAGTGAACATCTGCTCTCCAGAGACACAGCAGCAGCTCAGTCAGGTCTGAGGTCAGCACAACCAAATAACACCAGCCCTCCTCCTCACCACTGACATGGCTTTATATTTTCAGTGCCATCTGCCTCTAAATGCAGGTTTAAAACTTTAAATCAAGACTGAACCAAACTAAAAATATCCACAGTGTGAATGCTGCATCAGTTTCATTTTTGCTCACTGCACTGGAAACCAAGGTGAATGGGGTCATCCAGCAGGTACAGGCTGAGAGCATAACCTGAAAAGCGTATTGTTTTATATTTTATATGACGTATAAAAACACAGATAGGCTTATCAATAAATAATCATAAAAAAAAAAAACATAAGCCAGGAAAACATGGCTCTATAATGTGCCATGTTGTGAATATTGCTTTTGAATAAACAGTCTGTATTTTTATTGTATCATATAATCATCCGAGTTTTGATTCTTAAATTTTACAAGCAGGCTGTATTTGCTGAAACCAACGTGCCAGAGCAGAAGCTGTCAGCTGCTTTATTAAACCAAACAGAGGCCTCATTCACCAGCAGAGCCCATCCTCAATATAGACCTTGTTTGCATGCAAATAACTTCCTCAGCCTCAAGTAACAAGTCAGAGTGGTAGTTGCTGGGTCTGCTTCGGTCGTAGCTACTGTATTTGAACGTCTTCGAGTGCTTTAGAGAACCACGAAAACTGAAAATGGTCATATTGTTCACTGCTATGATGCAAATGGTGTTATTTTCACTGTCTTTAAAAAAAGCAAAGCTAGTTCTGGTACTGAAAGAAGAAAAAAAAAAAGACTGCAACCAGACAGCTGCAGACAGAACAATAGTCAAAGCAGATGTCATAACGTACACAGAGGCACTCACGGAAAAGCTGTTTGTAATTTGTAATTGTGAATTTCACTCGAAGAGGAAAGCACAGGGTGTGTCAGTTCTTTGGTTAAAATGAGCCACAAGCATCCAATATAGTTTTACTGATTTGGCTCTTGAGTGTCAGCAGGAACAGACAACATGTCATAGCAATAAAGGGTATTGGGGATTAAGTAGGAGTCACTTTTTCCTAATTACTCTGCTATGACATCATGATTGTGTAACAGGTGGGATAACCTCACAATCCACTTTCTAATGTTTCAAATAAGTGGAATGAATGGCTTCTTTGTTTAAAATCATTGGCAGTTAATTCTAACCATCCAGCAGCTGAAACCTTTTAAACATATAAGTGGATGAACTGGGTCAAACTCAGGTACACTACGGAAACACTGCAATGTGGGGAACTTTCCTGAACTTCTTCCCAGATCATTCACTAACATTGCAGACCAAAGGCTGTGTACACTACAGAAGAGGCTTGTTACACAAATGAGGTAGCTGCATGTTGGCAGGAGCTGAACAAGCAGTGCCTGGTGAACCTGAGCGGTAGTTTGTACGCACTGGGACTCCTAATGGGAGAGAAATAAAGACAAGAGGAGGCAGGGGGGAGGACACTGAGGGGAGGACAGTGAACTGTAATGAACCTTACTCTTTTCTCACAAACTCTCAGAGATGAGGATCAGCACTTGGATCAGGACTATATTGTCTATATTATTGAAATGTTCCTGTTAAATGATAATTAAAACAAGTTATCACCATTTAGTGATTTACTCTAGTATTTCAACATTGGTGCTAAATTTTTCATCAGTCACTCAGACTCATTTATCACCTTCAGTTGAGGAGAAAACATCAATAGGGTCAAAGGTCAGCATTAGAGGCAATTACACATTGTTTGGTTAACAAAGGAAATTCAATTAACTGGTGGAGATAAAAAAAAATCTCTGGCCCAAGCGACTGACTATAATATATGACCTCAACACTGAAATGTGTAATTGATTGTGCTATTTTTTCTTCCCTGAATAGCACAACAAATAAGGCCCATTTTTATATTCAAATTATCTGAATTATATAAGATATTCTTACTAGTACAATGAATAAAAATGATCATCCCATTTTTCACACTTGAAGCCCAAAGCACAGGGTTTTCGATCAGTAACTCAATCTGAACTTCAGCCTGAGGAATCTCCTCATTCATGGTTTTCATTTAACCTTGCCACCTTGAAGGACGACCAAGAAATAATGTTCTGTAAAATAATTGCCTACCAACCACCCCACCACACACACACACACACACACACACACACACACACTCATCTGAGTGACGATGGCTAAGAGCTGGGGGTTAGCAGCTGCTTCACTAGCATCATTAAAAGCAAGTGGCTTTTACAGTAATTATTGTTCCTCCTAGGATTTGGCCCTGTGCAGCTGAGCATATTGAATGTCCCTGTACTTCATTACAACCTGACAGGCAGCTTGTCGACCTGTGTGTGTGTGTATGCGTGTACATGTGTGTGTTTTTAGATTTCCTAGTTACCATAACTTAAGATGCTTGATCAAGCATTTCACTCTCACACTTTCACTCTGCATCCCTTTAAGTAAAATCTCTACATTGCGGTTTGTCTTGCGTACTGCAGCAAAAACAAGTTCCAGTCTTGTTTTCTTTGTATAGTGTAGCATCCCATTTTATTCAGTGTCCCTCCCCTGGGATGATAAGAGAATGAGAATACCTCCAGTGCACTCTCACCGGCTCCTGAACTAATAAAAGGTCAGTGGCTGTGAATTCTCTCTTTGTGTGTATTACTAATCATCTCCTCTGGTCCCCCACCAATGTAAACCACAGGATATTAATTGTTAAACCACAGGATGAAAACACAAACACACACGGAAAAATGATTAGGATCTCAGATATATATTAACAAATCATTCGTAGTGCCCCTGTGTTGGGAATATAACGCTGCTGTGTATTAAGCAGGTATACTGAGGAAAACAGATAAAATGGCATCGCAGTATGCCACATAAAGAAATAAAGTATAAAAACACAATAGTATTACACTTTACAGGTCATTGTTTAACTGTAACAAGGTCAGCATAGATACTTGGAGACAATCTGACCATACAACCATCTCCTGTATTGCAGCATCATCTCTTTTTTTCAATTAAATATTAATTCTTCGTCTTAACATCCACTGGAGTGGAGTATTGATATTCTCCCTACTTGCACATAAAACCACAATAGTACAAATACATAGAAATATACAAAACACAGTGCTCCATTTGTTTCCTTATGATTTAATCTTTAACATTGTGAGAGCCAGAAATTGTGAGAAACCAAACTACTTGTTCTGACTGAATCAGCATTTCTCTGCAAACCCGAACCAGCCTCTCTGACAGTCCTACAAACTCTCCCCCAGCGGATGCTGTCATTCCAGGCTGCATTGCATCTGTTCTGACACTTGAACAGATGAATAGAAAGCCTCTCAGGCTTTTGAACTAGTTGTGTTAAAGCTCCAGATTGAGGATCTCATGGTGAGAGACGAAGAGATGAAATTATACCTCAGGGGTCATTGTCTTGCCTCAGGTGGACGACTAACTTTACAATCTTGTATCCAAATTCTCATATGATTGAGGCTACAGTGCTGTAGTGTGCCACAGGAAAGAAGCTGTACAGTAAATCTGCGGGTTTCCTCCTGGGAATGCTAATGGAGGGAGCATCGAGTTCAGTCCATGTAACTCAATGATTGCATCTGTCCTGCTCTGAGTGAACAGCTTCTTCTGTGGAGCCTTCACATCCATCATCCTCATCTGTCCACGATACAGGATAAAGCTGAAAAATGGAAAACCTGTACAGTATATATGTATATGACATTTACTCCTACAGTAAGTAAAACACTGCATGAATGGAAGAGAGAAATGGAAGCTTGACGTCTTTTCTGTCAGATCAATACTCAGAGCCAATGAGGACATTTTGCATCCACCACAATTTGGTTATTAAAAACATCCATCATGGATCACTTAATTTATTTGATCAGGTTAACCAAGACATTACACTACATGACAGACATCAGCTGAATATCTATAAGCTGCTGCCTTGTTGGCCTATTGATTTTAATGTTAAGTCACCGTGAAGAAAAAAAAAAAGCTGATATCCATTATTAATCTTATTCTGTTCGCTGGGGGTAGTGGTAAGTGGGTAAAAACCAACACTGCAACACTGAGCATCATGCACTGCTGCTGCTATTGTTTATAGGGCAATTTAGAGGAATAATTAAACATTTTTGGAAGATACTGTTGGGATATGTTCTTATGCGCACAACTCCTGAATAACCACGGCATGTCATACTTTCTCTTTTTGCTTTTTCAGGTCAAAAAACAAGAAATAACGAGTTAATTAGTGAACTTCAGAGCTGCAGATAAGCAGATGTTATCTTCAGAAGGAGGGCAGAGCAGCTTTTTTCCCCCTATTTCTACTCATCCATTCATTCACTCTATGCTAAGTTAAACTGGTGGTAGCTAATATTTACTGTGCTAACACAGAGACTGGTGTTAATCCTCTTGGCAAGAAAATTAAAAAACGTATTTCCCAAAATGTCAAATTTTTCCTTTAATTCTTTTTGTTTGTTTCTTGAGGCGCTGAACTCATATTTGTGAAATTATCAGTAGAAATCAACTTACCAGTAAATAACCAGTAAATATGTGAGTCAAAACAGGCCTCCTTAAATTCTTCGGCGCCCCCTCCCATTTACACTCACACAGTTACACCATTCTTCCCCTCCCCTGCAGCCTCTATTGTGTGTCTTCTTTGCAAGCTGCATTGTTTCTGTAGAGCTGCCAAAACTTACACAGGCCGTGGAGTGACTATCATCTTTAATCCGCACAAGAAAAAACAAGTTTTGCATCATATTCCAAGTATAAGTGTTTTTTGTGCGTATTCGTTGCTAGAAACAATTGCAAATACAGACAACATTGTTTTTAAGCAATAACTGACTTGAAATGACTTTACTCTTAACATTGTTTGAGCATTTACACTTTTATGTGCATCATTTTCTTACATCACCTGGAAAAGGTCAAAGATTCTGTTGCCTCCTTCAATTTAATGAAGCGATATGTGGACAGAATAAGGCAGAAAAGAAAACAGAGAGAAGCACGAGGACATATAAGGTCAAAATGTAAGTGAGGTAAAAATGAATGATAGCCCCACCCTTCAGGCAACTGTGGGGAGAAAGTGAAATAATGAGCTGAGACAGCTCATGTTTCTGCCACTGAAATAGATGGTTATAGTGGATTTGACTCCACACCTTCCACATGTAGTTATAGTTTTCTGCACTCAGCAGTCTTCCTGGGGGGGTAGCATGAAACTGATTTTAGAAATTATGAACGCTTCTCGTCTTCTCTTCTTCACGCTGGATAATATTGTAAAAGAAGCTGAACACTTTGGCCAACACCGATAGCAGGAGGCCTTCTTTTTTATCATTTATTATTAATGTAAAACATGAGTAAAACATCTCTTTCTCTTAAATTTTTAGTGTTACACTACACTAATCCACTAATTCAAAGGATATTTTAACATATACCCTCAGGAAGTGTTTACATTGATATTCCCAGTTGAGATGTTACCAGTGAGAAAAAGAATATTGATTAAACTAGTACAGTTTATTGATTGGGAAATATGGCCCTGCTCTTAAGCAGTGTCTCGCTCCCCCTCAGTCCCCTCAGGTTGTACTGCAATACTATTTTCAGTAATGATGATAATGTACTCCCAGAAAATTCCCACCGGGACGACAGAAGCATTGGAACGGCTGAAGAAGTCTAAGTCAGCTCTGTGTGTCTGCCGGCATCGCTAAACCGAAAGAAGACAGAGGAAGGAAGAGGGGGGTGAAACACAGTGAAATGAGAATCATAAGGATGGTGGGGGCAACTGAACTGTACATGTCCATCTCTGAGGACTTGTTCTATTTAGAGGAGCCTTGTGCGTTGGGGAGACTCGATGGCCTGACCAACAACACAAAGACACTTCCTGTCTGATCTGTAAAGAGAAAGGCTACATGCCCCAGGAGGAGTAAGCTTGAGTGCAAAACATGAACTATGGACTGCTTATGGACTTTGTCACCACAACACAGATCAGACATACAGGCTAGCCTAAATCTCTTGCAAACAAACGTCAGTCACTTTGTGATTTTGAGTACTTTTTGGAGGAGAAATAAAAAAATCCTCAAAACAAAACAAGAAAACACAAGAGATGGATGAAAGCAAAAGACTATCACAGATTTGTATAGTTTTAAGCTGGTTGGCTCTTACTATAAATGAATGGGAACTCATCCACCACTTGCATGTTGCTACAACCATTTTTAAAAAAAATAGATTAGCTGGGGGCTTTGTCTCTCTCACTGTCTTCTTTCTCTCCTCTAAAACATCCCTCTATAGGTGGAGTATCTGTCTGCAAGAGGGGCTGAGAGGAAGGGGATGTGGTTGCCATGGAGATGCCAACTCAACAAACTGTGTCTGTCTTCATGATTGCAGGGATTAATTGGATATCATTGAGGAAGAACAAAAACGCATTTGAGCGGAGTGACACGGGTGCAATGAATCTCTGTCGAGCTGTCTGCCCGTCTTAATGTCACACTGTCTCCCTCTTATTTCAGTTGTGAATGATTAATGGGGATTATATAAGAGCTGTATGTGAAATACATGTAGTGATGTTGTCCCCTGAGGAACAGAGAAAGGGATTTCCAGAGACACATATAAATAACTCTTATTAAAAGGAGCAGACATGTCATTTCACATGCCTTCATCTGAATGAAATGGTTTATGTATTTATTGACAATTTATCTTTTTTTTTTTTATTCTCTGCTCTCAGAAGTAATCTTATGTAAGTTACTTTGGATGGAACTTCTTTTATTCTGAATTCACTATGATGTTCAGCCTTAAAAAAGGAAAAAACTTATGAAAAATGAGTGATTATTAAATAATTTAACATGCCCATCCCTCACAGACAGACACAAAATGTGATGAGTCACTCTTCCACATAAATGACTCGGATTATAAAAAAGAAAAAGAAGAAAAAAAGAAAAGAAAGAAAGGATAGACGGGCTGAACAGCACAACTCAAAGAAATCAGTGAAAGTTCAAACTGGTTTACCTTTATTAAAGCACAGCAGGCAGACACAGGAAAAAGCAAACACCAGGCGAGGTCAGGGCGTGGGCAGTGGTCGGTAAAAGCGGGACTAATAAAACAGGCAAAAAGAAGCAGGCACAGGCAAAATCCAAAATTAGGTAAAACAAAACAGACAAGAAGGAACGGCTGGAAAACTACACAGTGGTAGTTATAAGCACAAGAAACAAGGATGTTTTTGCTTTTAGTTTCTTTTATATTTACACAAGTCACATTAACAGAAATAGGTGTCTATACAATCTGGTAGAGAAACATCTGTTGGAAATGGTCCAGTATAAATACTGAGAACTGATTAGGGAACAGGTGAGTAAACTTAAAGGGAGGAGTCAGGTGAGTGAAAGAAAGTAAAATAGAAAAAAAGGCTGACAGAGAATAACTGAAAACAACAAGAACAACAAAAAAGCTGCAACAAAACTGCAATTAAAGCAGAGTTTTGCTGTGATGCACAATTACAGGCTCAATTACCACTGGGACAACAAGCACTAAAAATATGAAAAACAATAAGGTGAGATAACGCTGCCAAAACACTGCTTGGTAAAGAGAGAACATTATCTCTGTAAAGAAGATGATCCCTCAGAGACACAAAACATCATTATGAATAATAATAATGATGATGATAATAATCATGTGTAAACAGTTGAGCTACCGTTATGATCCTGCCTGGTTTAGGATTATTATCTTTCCTCTAAAATGAAGAATTATTGGTGCACTGTCGCAGGTTTTGTATTAGACTATATATATATATATATATATATATATATATATGTGTGTGTGTGTGTGTGTGTGTGTGTGTATGTATATGT
Organism: Polydactylus sextarius; assembly: GCA_016801845.1. Taxonomy (NCBI): domain Eukaryota; kingdom Metazoa; phylum Chordata; class Actinopteri; family Polynemidae; genus Polydactylus; species Polydactylus sextarius. The sequence continues at coordinate 11,001,025 of CM028919.1, forward strand.
ATATATGACAACAACAACAGCAACTCATCAAGCATAAAAAACAAACAAACAAACAAACATAAACCACAAACACATCAGTAACTCTGGTAGTTTTAGCTGGAGGATAGAACATCTCATCAAGCAGTTTGTGTTCACTTGTACTCATTTAACATTACATAACAACCACACAATAAACAAAAACAAAAACTAAATTAGAAGCCATTGTAATCTAACATAATCTTTTTTTATTATTATTATTATTTTCATTATTGATAATGATTCTTCTTCTAACCCTAACCCTTGTGTTGCTCAATGCCCTGATGCCCTGCAGCAGCTCTTTGGATGATCTGGATATTTCCTCTCATTTATTAGAGCTCCACTTCATCTTCATCTTCTTCTCTCCTCCTCCTCCTGATGACATAACAACTGGAACTGGTCCACTGACGGCTCCTGAAGATCTTTACCATTTATTTCTCCACTGTCTCTTTTTCTTAGTCTTCATCCTCCCTTTAGTCTTACTGGTTCACCACTCTTTGACTGTGTCTTTTTGCAGAGATTATGTGTTATATATCATATTATATATTATGTGTTTATACTGTGTCCCCAAAGCTGCGTTAGAAGCAGTAATAACTTTCCTGTGGGAGAGATGATGTTTTATAACATCATATGTGGTTTGCTGCCAGCTCTGGAGTCTTTTTTTTTCAACCATGACGTAATGACAGCACAGAGGCTGACGTAAACCTCACACGCACGCGTTTGAGCACAGCAGATGAACTTGAAAGGGTGAAACTGCAGGATGAGCTGTTGTTAATTAGTAAGTGCTGCCCTCTAGTGGTCACTATGACGAGACGCACATTAACAACTTATCTGCTTCGCACAAAACATCGCTTAATTAAAAGAAGAAAGAAACAAAGGGAGAAAGAAATATAATGACCCCTGAAAATGATGTCGAGGTCACGTAACAAGTGCGTGCCTCTGCAAAATAAAAACAAAAACAACCTTTAAACAAATAACAATCATTTCTGTTTGATAAATTGTGAATGTGGCGCAAATTCTCCTGTATTAACATGTCCTCGTGTAAATTTCAACAAAGAAATACATAACATTTATTTGCTGTTATATACGTAGGGGAAATAGACATTGGGAGAAGAACTTAATAAACCAGCAGGTGGTGCTAACAGACAGTAAAGACTGAAACAGGATGCTGCTGCTTATTTGACTGATCCCAGTAATTCATTCAGTAGTTCAGTGGTTCAGTTTCAGACACAAACTCTCGTGATCACTTTGTCCAACTTTATTTTAACACGTGTCCATTGACACACACACTTGAAAATAAAAAAGTTTCGAGTGTATCACTTTCACATGGTCACATTCACTCTTACCTTTGACCTTTAAACGCAGTCTTGTCATTGTAACTAGTAGAAAACAGAGTATACTTCATATATCTTGCTTTTTTTTTAACAAGGAAAAACTAATGTGCATTTGACATGAAATATATTCAAGAACGTGTAAATTACGTAACGTGCACAAATAGCTCTAACATTATATTTTCACCGAACACCAGTTTAGTTTCTACTTGTATTTCATTCCTTATTTGAGGCTACATTTTCCATTCCATGACTAAATATATGTAATCATAGATGAGGTCATCTTTTATGTAACTAAAAAGACCTGTGGACCATCTCTGGTCTCACTGAGGCATGTTGACCCCCCACCACGCGCACACACCCACCTTACGTCACACTTTTCCTCCTTCACTCGTGGAATATTCTGGGAATACTGTACATTTTTATTGAGTGTAGGGGGGACATGCACCACTTCAGTTTAAATTCATTTGGCCTTGAATTTTGTTTATAACCCCTCAAACCTCCTACAAAATAAAAAGGTTATTACGGTGGGCAGGGTCGTCATCTCTCCACCCACACGAACATATTTTTTTTTTATCGTCGACAAAGACACTCTGCTGTCAAGATAGTTCACCTCTTACGCTGACGTAACTGAAACTGTTGTGTTCGACGTAGGTATCGTGTAATTAGCAAAGAGGGAAACAATATATATCACATTATATATATTTTTCATGTACATGAAAGAGCGTAAAATTGCTCTTTTCGTGTAAAAATAACCGATAATGCTAAATTTAAAACCCACCGGATATCAACATATAAGGCTCATTCCTATAAAAGAGCGTCCGTTATTTAAAAAAAATAAAACGTCAACGCTTTGGTCGATAAACAGGGCTAACACATAAAGAGACCCTTTAAGATAAATATAAATATATGCCATATATTTCATAGAAAAGTTACCGTAAGCCACTCTAATCGACTACTAGCTACAGAAAACAAACCAAAAAACACGATCTTTTCCGAAAACGGACGTAAGACGAAACAGGAAGTGGTGGGGAGGTATCCTCTTGGCTGTGGCTTTATAGTCTTTGATGGATGTGAGCTTTAGTTGACAACCGAACAGTCCGTCGCAACAACAGCGGCAGCGGCAGCTGTAGCAGTGTATTTATCATCGCGGCAGCCGAGGGGAGCGAAGTGAACCGGAGGAAGGAGAGAAAAAGATTTACGGATCCCGACCGACCAAGCATGGCTACCCAAACGACAGCATCATGCACTGGATCCACTCTGTTGCAGCCAATCAGCGAAATTATCAATCTCCCTCTCGATCAGGTATGCGTGTTTTTATTATTATTATTTTATTTTCTTGGATGAAAAGAAATGAATGAAACCACCTGAGCTGAGAAATGTATTCCACACCGCATATATATCGTTGTTAGCTAGCATATGTGCATACATCGTTAGCAGAGGTTGATGATGATGACCGCTATTCTCCCCTCCCAAAAAAAAAAGAGAAAAAGAAAAAGAAAAAAGCCGTTAGCTTAGCCTGTATACGTTGCGGATTGATTTAAGAAACCAAAGCTCAAAAATCACAGTCGGTGTGTCGCTATCACCACCAGCCTGTACCCTGTCAGGCTACACCACAGCTAATGTCTTTTGTCTCTTCCTTTCGATGCTCGGAGCCTAATCCAGCGGTTAGCAAACCAGGAGGAGGAGGTGGAGGAGGAGGAGGAGGAGGAGGGGGCCCGAAGACCCTCAGAGATCCGTAGATTTGCTTTTCATTAGTGAAATCTGGGATTAACAAGTCATATTTCTACTTGAAGTTTAGCGTCAGATATGAGTGGATCGAGGCCGCAGTGATCAATCTGATGTTATTTTAACCGTTTCCTCATTGTGAAGAAATCCAACACAATCCAGTTATGTGAGAAGAAAATGTTGAGCTGGATTATGTTTTCTTAAAAATGCAAAAAAAAAAAAAAAAAAAAAAAACAGACATGTGAACCTGTTTTCATCTTATTAGAATGACATCAGATTATGGAGCCGGTATGATCATTGTCTCACATCTAATTGATATGTTATGTCCACAGCTGAAATGATCATAGATTTACATGCTGTTATAAACCAAGTCAGACCAAATGATAATTAAAAAACAAACAAACATGTTGTTTATGATGTTTAACACATGCCCGGTCATCGCTGCTCATCTATAATAACAGGGCACCGCACCTTCTCTGTCAGTCTTTTCATGTCTTGAAGCAGCACTGAACTGGGTTGGGGATCTACTGTAGGTGTGGTTCATCTAAAATTATGCGATGGTATCTGGATTTTATTCTATTCTATAGTTTACTTACTTGTTAGTTTCAGGCGACATAAACAGAAATATTTGTTTGGTAAATATTTATACATTCCTTTTACAAACACCACACCCACCAACAGCCACCACATGCACGTTTGCAAAGAGCATTTCCATAGCATGAGACCGAAGCTTGTTGGTTGAAGATTGCTTGTGGCTGTGTGTGGAAGCGTCAGGTAATGTCAGCATAGATCAGCTGATTAGACGGGCTTCTCCAGAGACCAAATACCCTCCCTCCCCCACCCCCTTCCCCTGTCAAAACAGTAGTTTCTTCCCCTTTTTCTGCCACTGCCTCAGCTGTTGATAGACTGATTTGTCTTAAGTGTGCTTGTGGCTTGTCTGAGGAAAGTTTGAAGTATCCCATGTTAACCACAGTGGTTTCATTTGAACGGCAGTGTGATTTTAGTGTTTTGTTTTTTTTGTTTTGTTTTATTTTTTTTTTAGGGTGGAGGTTGAAATTATTGACCATAAAACCACTGTGCTGCGTTTCTTGTGTTAGACACAAAATTACATATATTGTTGTTGTTGATTCACTGATCGATTCACTGATGACGTTTTTTTTCTCTGAAAGCACATCGTGATATTTAATGCAGTTTAAATTCCAGTTTATATGTGAGCTTAAAGGTAAAAACAGTCTTGTTCCTTGCCAAGATGTCATTCAAATCAGTGCCCGTCTAAGATAGCGCACCATCAGAGTAAAAACAAATACACTTTTATTGTTCTTTCTATGCTGGTGTTGCTTTCCTTCGTTCCTTTGGTTTTTTTTTTTACTGTGTTATCAGCAGGAGGATCAAATGTTCTTTTCTTAATTTTTTTCTTATCAGCACTGGATCACATACGGATGAGCCTGTTTCCTCCATCCACCAACCACTTTAACACGCAAACTGCATGACATGTTTATTTTCCTCATTGGACCCAAATAAAACCTTGGTGAACACACCTGGGTTTATTTCCTGCAAGGTCATGTTATTTAACTCCCCATCTCACTGTGTAGTTCAAATAAATCACACATCATCCTACCTGCATGTGCAGACTGGAATGTCTTATTGTGTCTCTCTCTACCCTGAAGTGCTCCAACCATTGATAGGAATGTTGCATGGCAGGAAGAATGAATAAAAACAGAGGGAATCAAGATACCCTGTGCTTTGTATTTATAATAACTATGATACTCAGTAAATATGTGTTTTAATAAGGCTGCTACGTGTGTAGAGAATATTACTGCCTTACACAACATATTTGCTGTAAGAGCAGCTGTTGGGACCTGAAAATGCCTTGTAATCTTAAATGTTTAGCGTTAGTCAACACCACACCTTTATTTAGTATTAAGGTAGCTACAGTCTGATCACTTGCAGTGTCTAAGCCCTTTTATTTTATTGTCATAGCAGTGTGTTCAGATAAAGACTAACTATCGTTACACAGAAAATGAGATGTCACCCACAGAGTCATGTATTTGTTTATTAAAATATTGGTATGGGCTCTAGGAGTTAACACGCCTTCGACTGTACTTGGTTGTTACTCTCCATTTGAATTAACCGAGGAGTATGATATTGTACAACACTACACGTAATCAAACATTATCAAGCCCCGTATTACTTTGTTGGACAGGTGTCACCCTTGTGACAGCGTGGTTTGTTAGCTTCCTGCCAACTGGGTGCCCTACTGTGCCAGAGCCGCTGTCAACACCACAGGAAATCAATACGGTCACTCAGATACAGTATGATCTGTGTGTATCGCAGACACTGACACTCACACAGTTTTATGGAGCTCTTACAGCGTTCTACCTTACTGTATGTTGTTAACCCATGGGAGAGTCAGGGCTCTGCACCGGCCTGTGTCAGAGCTATAATGGGAGCTGTGAAATCTGAACTGACACTATGCTTCTGTCTCTGTCTTCTTCTTTCTCTTTCTCTCTTACATGTAGCCTCCTTCCTCTCCACAACTTGATGTTACTACTTTGTTTGCCTATTTGAAAGGCGTCCTCCTGAACTTTTACCTACTTCGGTTTACAGCATATGAAATTAAAAAAGATGCTTTTAGAGGTTACACTTCCTTGTTGTGTGAATTTGATATCCAGTCCTAGTCTTGAAGATGTGGACCTGACATTGTTTTATCCAAAAAAAAAGAAAAAAAAAAGACATTTTTTCTTTAGTTTTAACATTCACTTGTTCAACTATCACTTTAGATCTAGTATCTGCCAAAGACTGATTTCAAGTTACCAGTTCTGACAGCATTACACAAATGTGTTTTACCCGGGAGATACTGTGTGTTACTCATCACTCTGTTGGTTATGTCTCAGTATAACATTGGATATTATGCATTCACTTTATTAAGCAGGGCTGCCTTGCAGATTAACTAGCATTGCAGGAGCAGTGTGCAACTGAACAAGGTCCAGTCTCTTCTGGTAGAATATTTTCAGCCAGAGTCAATGGTGCATGTCATTGTCACATTGGTATGTTTTCCATGCCGTGACATCATTTGTGGTCGGGGCACAAGTTTTGATTACAAGTCTGCTTACTGTGTTTCCTCAAAAATCCTCCAGGCCTTGGCATCACAAAGCACAACGTCAGATTTTCAAAATAAAACACTAGCTTTACATTATGTTCATTTTGTTGACCTAAAAACTGTGTTTCTGTCTGAGAAAGGACTTTTGTAACTTGCTTGTACCATGAGCTGTGAAGTTGCTCTACAGCTGCAGCTGTTTCAATATACAGCAGCTGGACGCATCAGTCCACATACAATGGATCCTCACAACCTACTGTTTGTTTATGCATTCCTTCATTGTCTTGCATTTTGATGTATTTAAGTGGATTTGTGCTCTACAGGACAACAGGCCCCAGTGTTTTTATTTGATGCATAAAGGACGTGATTGCTGTGACTCATACGTCCTCCAGTATTGTCAGTTCAGTTTGCATATTGTACCTTTTGTTCTTTGTATTAAATTAACTTCACATGATAAGGTTTATTGCATTCTGCAGGTTTTCGCCAGTTTTAATTAAAATATATTATTTTTAGTTATGGTTATTATGTTGACATAACTAAATGAAACAGATGTTGTACTTTTCATGTCAGCTTTACCTTAGGAAAAAAAAACCCTATTTTATATTTATGAACACTGATGCTTTTCTCAGTTGTCCAGCTTTCTATAAACATGAATATCTGATGCAGACTGACTGAGTGTTGAGGTTACAACATTGGTCACCTTTAGCAACTTCATTTATTTATTACAAAACAGCACCAAGTGAGATGACAGCGCAGCTGCTGTTGACAACGTTGAGGTTATAAAATCAGGGTTTTACCTGTGTAGAGCTGGAGCTCGTTTATGGCATTTGAAGTGAGTGCTGGTTAATACGTAGACTTAATGAGGCTTGTTACTGTAACTGTTTTATTCTTCCTTTGTCTGACAACAGAAATGGATACATGTAAATGGAAGCAGCTTTAATAGCTGAATTAAAATACCATACATGAGAAAACAGGAAGTGTGAGAGAAGCAAACAGAGCGAACGACTGAATATGGCCAACACCAGACAGAACCAGCGTCATTTTGTGACTTTTTGAGCAGATACTAGTTACTTCACTGAAAGGGTTTTTGTTTTCAACTGCATCTTTAATTTTGTTGTGATTACTTTAGTTTTTATGATCTAAACTACGGTTTGACCTTGTCTTGTTTTATCTCCAAATAGCAGGACTGTATGAATGAATAAATATGCATTTCTGTAGCTCATTGATCAGTTCAGTGACACAACAGTGTTGGGTATAAACCTGCATCTTCATACGTACCAGTTCACAGTGCAGAGGTGCTGCTGCTGTGTGCGCCTTGATCACAAAAGACTTGCTGCCCAGCTGTACAATCACTCCTCTATTTATGTGACATATTGGATTGCAGTTTGTCACAGTCGACAGCCACATCTTTTATCATGATAACAAGCCTTCTTTTGTTGTTTGCTGCCGCATTTTCCACCAGGCTATTGTACTGTAGGTCTGTGAGCCCACACAGTCCCACAGCGAGGGTTTGACTCTTAGCTCTCCTTTTATCCACTGACAGTTCCCTGCTATCAGTGATACAAGTCTAATACTGTAATGAACGTCTTGGTTCAAATCGTTCGCTCAACTCAGTCAGAGTTGTTTCTAAAATGTGTGGATCCTGGTAAAACAATCTGAATCTATTTAGCTTTGATAATAAGAGGAATCTTATGGTGGCTTCCCTCAGAGGACTTGAGTCCCTGAAGCCCTTAGCTTGGGACAGCTGATCTTACTTTTAAGCCCTTGGGTCTCGTCAGAGTTTCCCTACCTCCCCTTTGTCTTTAATTGGGCCGCCCTCTGGGGAGTTTTATCCCTCCAATTGATTTCTCTTTTTCCCCCTTGGCCCTCTCTAATGGAGTGCTGCTGGATGCTGCCATTATTATGGTGCACAGTCAACAACACAAGCATGTGTGATTCCTCCTGGGGACTATAGAAAGATTTTGGCCACGCTGTTAACGTTACTGGAAGCTTGACAACACAGTGATGCTTACAAATAGGCAGATCTTTTAAAGTTGGCTAAGACTTTACAATCATGTGTTACACAAGTGTTGTCATTTTCAAGAGTTTATTATAATATAATAGTGTATCACTGTCCGACAATCAATCCACATGTTTATCCAGCGCAGTTAGCACTGTGCAATATTTTGTTTGGGCTGAAGATAAATCTTCTCTATTGGTCTGATGACTGTAGATAACTTTGTGTGTTTAGTCTGCTTTCGTAAACCCTGTGAACTCATTTATTGATTTATTTTGTAGCATTTGACCCAATTTGAGTTAATTATTATTGCAATTTTGCCTCTGTTAGCCTGATAGATCATACTTACAATGCTTCAATCCAGTATTGTCAGGGTTAAAGCATCACAGTAAAAATCTAATGGGCAGGAGTTTATTTCCTGCAGACATGGTATCACAAAGCTATTACACTAAGAGCATCAATCAAATGTCAAAAAAAGGCCTGTTTTATATTATCAGAGATATGGGGGAAAAAGTAGTTTCTTTATCTCGTGTCGTGCTCTGTCCTGTGTAATCGGGCGAAACACTACAACAGGCGTGGAAATCGTGCGTGTCTGTCATTCTGCTTCACTCTGAAGGTGCTATGAAAGTGGATCGCCACATGACTCAATCTGCCGACTTCTTTGTTTTGTTGGTAATGGTGTGTTTTTATGAGGGCGAATCGGATTTTTGTGTTATAACAAGCACGTACTCCTCCTGGACTCGGAACACCAGTTTGTTCGCATGTTACAGACTTAAAGGCTGCAATATGTACAGGCCAAACCACAAGACATATCTGATGCTGTAGATTATAGATAAATGCTAACAAGCAGGGCGGGCTTAAAGATTTTGCCTGTGGTTATGTTATCTCATCTTTTATTTTGATAGCTCTTAGTCAGTCTCCAACGTGTTTAAAGAAATACGTTGTCATATGTGCTTCTGTTCATTTTCAGACAACAAACTTCTAAGTGAAGACGAAGCCGAGGCTTGTAATTTCTCTACTAAACCATTACATAACGCGCAACAGCCGTTCCTTTCTGTTTTATTCACCATGTTTGGCCAAGAGTCCAGTGGGATAAAGGAGATGCATCCAATATAAATGAAAGGACATGAATATTTATCAGTGTCACTTTGCGCCGGCTCTTGTAACTATATCGAAGTAAGTCAGTGAGGGCGTTCGGCTAAATCACCTTCACAGGAACAGATAGACCCTGACACATTCACCAAACCTTGTCAGCTTATTTTTCATTGGCTCTTTGCTCCAGTAAATAGTCTTATGTGAGTATCAATCATCCCTCGCACAAGTTGCGCTATCATCTGAAAAGTCAGCCAATGAATTTGGAATTGATTCACAATGTTTACTCCTCAGGGCTCTCTGCCACACATTCCCTTGAACCGGCTCACCTGTGCCACAAGTGACTGTATAATCTGCTTAAAGGAGTATACCGCTCAGTTTAATGTTTTATATTGGTTCTCTAGCCGATCTGAGCAGTTTCCACCACCTGTGTATGCCTGATTCTTCATAATGGCAGAGTGATATGTGCTGCAACTGTAGATGCAGAAGTTAGAATGAAATAACGACTGGACAAAGTAGTTTCAGTGCCCTTTTAGTTTTTGACTGTTGACTGTTTCACACCTCACACACGAGGTGTGAAACAGTGAGAGTCTCGTATTGTGTTTCCCCATCTCATTAAATTACATGTCCTCTCGTCTGCACGTTACACTCATCAAATGGGTTACGGCTTCAGATGAGAGATCTCGCCCTGTGCATTTCACCCTAGTTGACGTCGTCAGTGGTGACATATCTGGGCAGGACCACAACCACGGAGCATTCACTCGGCCAGAAAATGGCAGTTACTTAACATGCTTATGTAACGTTTGCCTTGCAATTTTCAGTCTTTTGAAGCAGGAAAAAAAAAAATCTACCTTCGTGTTCAGTTCTGATACTTTAGCTTCATTCTAAAGAGGTTTTAAGTGGATTTTATTTATTTATTTATCATTGTGAATTGGACAGTATCTGTAAAGCCTCCACACTCAGCTATCAATGTCAACATTTGAGAACTTGAGTGAAGATTATTGCCAGAGTGCTAAGTCACTTGTAAAGATTTGAGGTTTAAAGGTTGTCTCTGCGGTCTCAGTGCAGCACAGAGGACTTTTTACATATATGGTCAGATATGTCCGATTTTTTTGTTCTCTTTTTTCCATCACAGAAAAGCTTAATGACTAAACAAACCGAAGAGCTAATTGGGAAAAATCAGCGAGGAAATAAAACGGAAATACTGATGGAAATTTCCCTTTCAAATGCTAGATGCATTTATCATATGTTTTAAATTCCATGACTTATTGATGAACTCATTAATATATATATATATATATTTAATTATGTACTTATTGATTTGATCATTGGATTTTGTAAATTCTATTAAAATTTAACTGATTATTGACAGATTAATATGGCATTTGCTAATACTTTCTATAAATCATGTTTTATTCAGCCCCCATCTCTCTTATTTATTCAATATATTTACTTCTAGATGAATAAAAAATTAATTAGGAAATTCCTGTTTGTATTATACATTAGATATAATACTTTAATATTATTTCTTGGCATCTGTGGGCCTCTGTATTCAGAGTATAAGAGGCCCAGTCTTCATCAGTGATAGTTTTTTTTTTTTTTTTTAGTTCAGTTTATTTTTAGTTCTGCTCAGCACGTAAGGAGTTACAGTGTAGTACCGTTCTCAGTTAGTCATTTCAGAAAGGTACATATTAATAGCTGAAAGCTGAAAGGACACAGTGAATTAGTGAATTTGCCCTGCGTCGTTATTTGAGTCAAAGCGCGTTTGTTTGAGACAGGACGACTCAACATGTGTCCTCTTTGAACCTCTGTCTTCATACGCTCCGTGTCGAGGAGCCACAGCTACCGTCTCACGTGGGCGGTAATTAAAGTTTGGTTTGAGGCTGTTTCACGTGTTACTGACAAGATCCTGGTTATTCTTCATGACTAAAAGGATTTTTTCCCTCTGCTCCTCGATCAAGAATTTGAGACAAGACTTGAACTCATTGGTTCTCATCTAAGACCAAAAAATCCACTAAATGATCAATGACGAAGTATTTTGCGTCTGGTTTTAGGTCTTTTCTAAGTTTATTGGTGTGAGTTCTTTATTAATCATTTGCTTTGCACGAGGGCCACAGCACTTCTCAGCTGTAAAAACACAACTCAGCATCATTCTCTACCGACGTTTACATCATCAGCGTGTTGCAGCATATTCAGGCTCATTCTGTGGTGTGTTCAGACCTTTTTTTTTTTTTTTTTTTTTGGCCAAATGTAGCAGTACATTCTGGATTAATTAACGACTCGCAAATGATTTGCAGGTGGGTTTTTATTTATTTATTTTTATTTTTGGATATATTTACATTATCTGCCTCGCTTTTTTGACTATTCCTCTTTTACACTGGCATAAACTGTGGGAATCATTCACTTTGCCGATGGCTTAAAACCAAGAAAATAACAGTAATAATAATAATTATATCCACTGGCAAGTCTGGCTTTGCTCTAGAATTCTCCAGATTTCCTTTTACAAGTCTCTTTCTCTGTGTGTCTTTGTGCCAGTAAGTTGTATCATAAATCAAATGGCTGCACTGCTGGCAGCTGTTTACTAAGAGTTATGTGCATATCAAAAGTGGATGTCAAACAGTTCTGCTTGCTTACAACTTTATGAGTTCACATTATTTAGCACTGTGGTAGAGACATGTGTCCATAGGCTACTGGGATAGATTGTATATCTAATGGGCAACATAATCAGTCAGCAACAATTTCGTCAATTTGTCAGTTTATAGCAAAAAAAAAAATTTGTCTCCTCTCTCATATTAATCCAAAGTTTGGTAAATGTGATGTTGAGTCCAATGAGAAGCCAGATGGTTCTGTTGCCGTCATCTCTGCAGCAGGTCCTGAAATGTGTTGGAGATTTTTTTTTTTTTTTTTTTTCTTTGAAAATGGACGACCGCGTCGGCTCTTCTGGGATCCAGGTGGAGCTGGCGTGCACACGCAGCACATATAATGTTCGCCATTATTTTCTACAACATCATCATATACGGCATGATTAAGCCCTTGCTGGCTCCGTCATCCATCTTTAAAATCTACGACACCTCTCAGGTCGCGGAACAATCTGCCCTCTGATTTGACAGCTTTGGACACAGTGTGAGACGTTTTTCCTGCTTTTTTTTTAGTATTTTTTTTTTCTCTGCACAGTTTTCACCAAAGCATTTTAACATCATCGTTCACATTTTATTCATAATCCAAAACAGATAACACATGTATAAAATTGATTTTTCTCATGCAGTTTTATTTTATATGCTGATTTACATCAACAAGATCTGGAATCGTTTCACAAGCTCAGAATCTTATTTTGACTTTAATTTGAGTTATTCATTGCGGAGTAATTGTGTTCTGCTGTGATAACATTACTTCATTGTCATGGTTTCACATAATCATAATGATAATGATGACTGCTCATAGGACGGACTGGGTTGAACAAAAACAGCCCTCTAAGTCTTTGCACGGGTCGTGTTTGTGTTTGTTTGTTTGTTTGAGTTTCAAGAAAGTCACGCACACACGCCTACATGCCCACACACACACACACACACACACACACACACACACACACACACACACACACACACACACTGTGTGCTTGGTTCTGGCCCAGTGCTGCTGGCTGCCTTGTGGCTGATTGTTTGGCTATTAATAGCCGGTCTGACCGTAGTGCCTGACTGGGATCTGTGGATCAGCTCTGGGTGTGTGTGTGTGTGTGTGTGTGTGTGTGTGTGTGTGTGTGTGTGTGTGTGTGTTTACAGCAGTGTATGCTTCCTTTGGTTTGCTTATATCCCCGTGTGGCTCTTTTTTCTCATGATTTCCAGCATCAACACTATCAAATTGTCAGAGTTAAAGACTGTAGTAAATCTGCTGCTTCCTCCACAGGAAAAAAAACCAAAAACAAAACAAATGCAAGACAACTTACCGTGCAAAGAATGAGAATAGTGTTGTTCCCATACTGTCAGTGTGATCTAGTTTCACTGTGGATACACACACACATACACAAGTCAGTTTTCTTTTTCAGCTGTGAGCAATTGTGTCATATTTATCAACCAAGACATTAGTAGTCATGACATTGCCAGTGTCTTTGTCTGGCTGCAGATAGCATGTATATGTATGTATGTGTATTTACAGTATTTTCTAGTGTGTGTTCACATGGTTCAACGCTGTCATTTTCCACCTGATAATGGGATGGGAACTGATAATATTTTACTGATGTCATTGCCCTCATTGAGTCAGTGTATTGGTCTAATAGAGAGAATATTAACTTGAAAGTAAATAAAAGATTGTAGAAAATATTGCAATGAAACGGCAAGAAGAAGTATGTGAACATTTTACGAGTGACGCAGTCTTCTGCGTTAATCACTGTAAATAAAATGCAAAAGAAACAAACAAAGAAACAATTAGAATCTTTCACGTTCTTTATTAAACTTCATTAAACATTCACAGTGCTGTGTTGAAATAAAAAAGAGAACTGTTGGATTTAATAAGTCGGTTGAGCCTCGTTTGGCAGCGGTAACCTCAAACAATCTCGTCTGGTAGCTGTGGATTAAACCTGCAACAACACTCGGGAGGAATTTCGGGACTTTGTTCTTAGAGAATTGTTTGATATTCACACCAGATGACTGATGTGAATGGCTCTCTGTGGTCACTCCACAGTGTCCGTATTTGGTTAAGGTCTGTACTCCGACTGGGCCGTTTCAGAAGGTGGACTTTGTGAGTTTGAGGTCCTACTGTATTTGATTTAATTTGAAGTTGGGTCATTGTCTTTCAGCTTCTTTTAAAGTCTTTAGCTTTTACTTAAGGGCCGAAAGAAGATTCTTTTCTGCTCCACTGAGCATCTGCGCTGTACTTTTAGTCATCTGATCTGACTTCTAAAGTAACCGCAGAACTAAATCATCTCCATTTGTAGACAGTTTGTCTAACTGTGAACTGAGGAATATGTAAACGCTTGAAATGACTTTGGGATCTTTTCCAGTCTCGTGCAAATCAACAAGTCCTTTGAGATTTCTTTTTTGCAGAAGATGCCTCTTGTGAATTTCAAGTTTTTTTTTATAAATTAAAGTCGTTCTAACACACACCCCAATCTGACTTCATTGACTGGACTCCATAAACGTTTGCCCTTTTACATTTTTAAATGAACAATACTATTATATGCTGTTTTATGTATGCCTGCAGAGGATTTCACTCTCATGGTTTTTTTTTAGTTGGTCATGACCAGAAGAAAAGATTCACTTCATTGTGTCATCGTGTTGTAAACACCCACACCCGCTCTACCGCAATCAGGGACGCAGGGCACTCGTCAGACAATTTGGAACCGGTTTTCAACCGGTTGTGGATTCCCATCCCTAAGTAGCGTTTTATCTGTTCTCACAGTTGACCTTTCTCACAACATACTTCTCTTTGTGTCTCTGATTTAAAACAATCTCTTTGTAATCAGTCATTCAAGTCCCTTATAAAGTCTTCCTCCATGTAGTGGGCTGCGTACGAAAATCCCAAATTCTTGCTCTTCCCTGCCTCATCCACACCTATTATAACACTTGCGAACACTATTATAATCAGCTATTTTTAATCTTCTGTGGGAATGAGGCATTAATGCTCTTTCTAGTTCTCACCTAATGTGAAAACTGCTGACAACACTGTCTTTGTAGTTGCTGTAGTTCTCCCAAAGGAGGATCAGGACACTATATGTGTAATATACTGTGTGCTATATAAGCTCCCTGGCCACTTTAGGTTTAAAATTGAGGCTGTGAGACTAGTTGAGTTAAACTTCAGGCCTTTGATTCCCTCCATACTAGCACCACCAGCACCACCAGCACCAGCGCTGTAGATCTGCATGAGTCATTGTAGACCACAGCTGATGTAAATGAAATGAGACCGTGCAGAACGGGACTGTAGCGTCACATTTGGAGATGTGTGTGTGTGTGTGTGTTTGTGTGTGTGTGTTGGGTGGGGGTGTGACTTAATGACATGGAAAAAAAGGTTTTATGCTAATGACTGTCTAAATTTATCTCCCACTTTGTGTAGACACAAACAAACAGATGCAAGCACACATGCATAGACGGGAACCCATTGAGTAAGGCTTAGAGGGAAGCGTTCACTGCTCTGTGCAAAAAAAAAAAAAAAGTAACTATTTTAGTCACTCTGGGCTAAAACGGAGACCATGCGCAGGGAGTAGAGAAGGGAAGAAGACTACCATTGAAAAATTATATTACACCCATATGTGTGTGTC
Source organism: Polydactylus sextarius (assembly GCA_016801845.1). NCBI lineage: Eukaryota > Metazoa > Chordata > Actinopteri > Polynemidae > Polydactylus > Polydactylus sextarius. Next base: position 11,016,534 of record CM028919.1, read on the forward strand.
TGTGTGCTGTTACTTTGGGAAAGTCATTACCTAAGCGAAGAGCTCTCCCATGGGAAAGACTTCCTGCACCTATACCGAGCAAATCAGACCCAACAAGCCAGTTTTATGGAGATGTTTATCTGTCTCAGTGCCCCAAGGGAATCTACTGTTTTTCCCGAATCTTCTCATCATACACATGCCGACGCAGACGGCTAAATAAAGGTTATGGAGTAACCAAGATCTGATGCAAATTCTCATTTGCCACACTTACTCTGTTGTTCGAATCCCGAGACGTTTGTGATCTTTTTTTAGACTACTGAATAATCATTTTGTTTCTTTCTTTCATGGCTCCCAGATGATTTTGGAAGAAAAATAAAAGAGAGACCGAATGAAAAGACGGGACATGACAATGACATGAACAGGAGCGGTGCTGTAGCCCTGAGGGGTGGGGTGTTTTGATATTTCCCTCCGCCACCCTACACAGACAGACGTGCACACTGTATTTCACTCAATAATAAGCTTCAGGAAGCTAGCTTATCTCTGTCTTACACTGCATCCACAATAACTTCCTTCCTCTCCTTTGGCTTCTCTCTCTCTTCTCTCTCTCTCTGCCTGTGTGTGTCAGTCTGTAGAGTAGCTTCTTAAAGCTGAGCTGAGGCCTGTACCAACGCTTCCAGGAGAAACTGCCTGACAGCTTATTGCCCTTAAGCGCTAATCGCTTACTGGCGCTTGCTACTCATCAAAACATCTGCATGTGTGTCTCGGTCCATCATGCAGATGGTCTGGTAGAGAGATAAAGCAGGAGCGTGCTGAATATCAGGGGAGGGGAGAGTTTATTCAAGAGTATAAAAGAGCTTTTTGAGCAAATATTGTATCGGTGTGGTTTGTGAACACAGGTGAGAGGAAACAAAAGACTGGAATAACGTCTGTGTCCTCTGCCAGTAAAGCATGTTTCCATCTTTTGTTTGCTTGTAATTGCATTGTTTTATGTTTTGAACCAAAGTCGCACTCAGAGTTTGTTGAGCGTTCCACTTAAATCAAGTCTTTTCCCGTGTCTCTGTGTGTTTTTTTTTTCCCCCGCACAGGAACATATGTCAGTCGGTTTGCTGCAGTGCATTTAACAAAACCTGTGGCTTTTCTCTTTGTTTGTCGCTCCCCTTGAGTCTCTTACAAACCGTCCTGCAGCACAGATTCTGCCTCCCATTCTGAAACAACGCGAGTCTCGTACCTCAGGATAAGGTTGGCTTCAGAATGAATCAATAATGGAAGAGAGAGATCCATGTATTATGAATGACGAAGCAACGCGCCCTGGCACCGGAGATTGTCTGCTGCAAAATGTTTATTCAATAAACTTGTATTCCAACTCTTGCGACAGGCTCAGTGAAAACACATTCATCCTTGTCTTTTTTAAACCGCGATATTATCTCTTTGTTTTAATCATGTAGCACATTATCTGTTGTTCTTGCGTATACAGAAGGAGTTTGAAGTGCAACATGTGCCCATGAGGTATCTGCGCTTGCTACATATCCCACGATTCTTTAGATTTATGTGATGCCGTGGCGTCAGTTCAGTGTAAAATCACATCTGGAAGAGAAATGTAGCAAGTCAACTGGCATGTGGTCTTATTATATAACTGCTTGTCAGGCAGAAGAATTGCTCTGTTTACTTTAACAGTTTATTTCCAATGTCGGTCTGCTACATCACAAACATTTCGTGCAATCTGTGAATTTAGCTCCTTTCAAAAATCATGATAAAGTCCTACTTTAGTGCTCGTAACCGTGAACATATGACATTCTCGGTGGCTGATAAGAGACCTTGAATAATTTCAATAGCTGGTGTCATCTAAAAAAAAAGCAAAGATCTCGTCATTGACTTCCTTTTATTCTTCTTTGACACTGACACATCGCATAGAGTATTGAGATACTGCAAGATGTGAATTTTCAAGTGATATGTCACGGGTGTTGACACTTTTAATGTAAATGTTCACTACTATGAATTGTAAGTAAAATAAGTTGTTTTAAAAGCAGCATTTTTCATATTTTAGGCATGACATGAAAAGAAATATAACTATAAAACTTGTTTTTAAAAGATTGTTACCAATTCATTAATAATCTATGTTTTCTACGGGACAGTTTGTCGATGAGTGCAGCTTCAGGGCATCTGAGAACAATAATACACCAGACCAGTGATCAACAGGTCCAATTACAACCCGCACACAAGGAGACAACAGCCGACTGTTTCATCATCACCATATCTCCACTAAAGATGGCTCAATATTCCAATAGACGGTTTTTATTATTTTGTTGATGAGATTATAGCTCATAGAGGGTTTTTTTGTTTCCATGTGTTTCTGTGTGAAAGCAAAGCTTGTGTCCAGTTTGTTCCATTTATTTCGACTCAGTTGCTCTTTCCAACTCATTTTTACAAGCCGTGCACTGTGCCACTTTTTTTTTTTTTTTTTTTTTTATTTGGACTGAGGTGTGTGGTTTTGGGGCAAACAGGATCAACTTCATGATTTGAATTTGCCCTTTTAAGAAAATGGGCGTGTATAAAGAGGCAAAAACCGGTATTTCATTAAAACATTTGCTGTTCTTGTGTGGTTCCTATTTTACTATAATATGCTTCATAATCACATGTTTGCTAAATAAAAACGATTTGCATTTGATAAATCATAGCTTTTGACCCACATTCACTTTTGATGCAGTCAGCCATATCTCGACTTTTGTGAGGTCTTTGAACAATGCAGTTCCTCAGTCACGCCCATCCACTCTCCCACATGAAATTCCTTCCTTACAAAGGAGTATGTTGAAATCCAGGGAGCGGCTGCTCTCATAACTTTCTTCTCCCGGGCTATTGCAGAGACAAGTTCAAGTTCATTTTCCGTTTTCATTTAAGGACAATTGAACAGTAGTTAATAACCTGTTATCTATGTATGACCTAATAACCTGTATTCTATTTTTAATTCTTTTAACAACGTGTCGTATATGTACATTTGTCTTTGGTGTAATGATGCATGGACATGAATATGCACAGAAAGACGGTCTTGATCCTCATGCTGTAACCATATAACTATTTTAAATTGCTGGCTATTTTTACTTCAGTGGGTCGCTTTGATAAAAAAGTGATTATAGTAAGTGCGTGGTGTTTGCTGGTTTGCAAATGAGGCAGTCAGTCACTCTGTGGGCAGACACACAGGCTGGCAAAGTCAGCTTTTCATGCAGCCAGCCAACCAACCAGCAATGGCTTCTTCAGCAAGAAAGCAGCTTGAAGTAATCAAAGCATGAAATGACATCCAAAGCCGCGTCTTGGCTTAAGGCTGTTTGAAAAGGAGGCTCGCTTGAGACGAGGGAGCTGAAGGAGATGTATTAGATATGATATGATACACTGTCATTACCACAGTGTCTCATTTTGTCTTTAGTACTTAGGATTTCAAAGCAGAAGGGGACAATTTGTAGCTGAACATTGGGCTGGTTTTACCAGATTTGTTGCACTGTAGAGACTGTCCAACCCTCATCTCCTCACATCAGTCTTGAATTAATTTAGACTCAATTACTTACTGTTTTATTCATGGTTGAATGATGGAAATAGCATCCGGTGTCAATAAAACCTAATCTTTTTTTGGCACAGAGCTGAGTTGGGTTGTGTGGCTATAATGAATCCATAACAGATAATGTGGGTCATCCACTAATCGGGAGGTTGAAGGTTTGCAAGTCATAGTGTCCTTGGGCAAGATAGTGAACCCCAAATTGCCACTGATGGCTTTACCATCAATATTTGAGTGTGTGTGTGAATGGGATTTATCAGTGTCGCTTGTAGTATAAAACATTTTGAGTGTCCGATAAGACTAAAAAAAGCTAAGTGCAGTCCATTTACCGTTTATAGATAGATACATAGCTGAGTGGTAGTTTGCTTTTAGATACCATAGAAACACAGTGTGTGGCTAAAATGACACGCCTTGTTAGAAAATAAAAGCTTATTGGATCGCTTACATCTTGTTTGCTTTTGAGTTAAGCTCAGACAGTAGCACGGGGACAAACTCTGAGTCTTTTGTTTAATATTCTCCTGCTGGATTATTTGTTAATTATACTCATTTTGGTCCCAAGTGGATTCCTCCCTTGAACAATACCAGTACCTAGAATGGAAGAATAAAAGAGGCCAGCTCCTGCTCTTTTGGGTAAATGTATATGTTTGTGTTTTCACAAACATGAGAAAAACAAACCTCCGATATTATTCCCTGCCAAATGCCGTGTGATATGATACAGCGGGGCTAACGCCGTTGATGATTTGTTACTACATCTGTTAGTCGTGCAGACTCAGAGCGCTGACATACTTAAGGCTATATCTGTCCCTTTCTCTCTCTCTCTCTCTCTCATTAATCATGCAGGTTCCATAGATAATGGATGTTGCTCATGGTGTCTCTGGCCTTTCAGTGCTTAGTGGCCAGACGGATCTGTTAACATGACCTATATACGTGGACGTACCATTGTGTCTTCAGTCATGCACCATTTAATGTGAAATCAGACAGTTAAAGGTTCTTAGAGGATAAGTGTTCATTTTAGCATTTACTGCATTTTTCCCCAATTAACTTTGCATCTGTGTCTCTGTTATTCCACAAAATACTGATCATGAATGACTGCAAATGCGAGGTGACGTCTTTGAAGCTTGAGCATTGAAACAACTCTTTGTATGTTATGTTTGTGTCTGCGTGTGTTTGCATTTTTAAAGAGAGACCATAGAGAAACAAACTGGGAAGCATTTACTTTGTTCTTGTGTGGAAGTGTTCAGCGTGTGATGGTGATGAGAGCGAAGAATAGATTATTAATAGCGAGAAACTTCAAACAACACCCCTGAGTCATCACTCTGCATGGGTTGACAGGACACACACACACACACACATTCAACACTTTGTGTTACATACAGCAACAATGTCAGTGAGTGATAATTAAACAAGAAGGGTTTACAGATGGTTTTTGTAATGGCAGTGATTGGTGGCAGTTTCATTAAAAAAAAAAGTCTTATAACATCGACAGATTAGCATGGCCCACTCTGATCAATAGGACGTAATGTACGTGGCCTCTGGTCTTCAGGATGAGTAGAGAAAAAGTGTTGGCAATCAAACAGAGAGGTTTCCATTGTCCTCTCTTTGATGGATCCAGTCAATCTCACCATTGTCTGGAGTAAAGCCTCTTTGCTGTGCCATTTGGAGACATTAGCAGATGAAATGAGGTCTCAAACACCCCGTCTAACCTGGCTTTACAGTAACCTGTCGGACACAATGGGCTTTACCATAAGAGATGTATATACAAATGTATAATAAACAATAAAAAAAGGAATTTCTTTTGTGTTGTTGTTTACTGTTCCTCTAGGAACAGTACATCAAAGGATCATCTGTTTCTGCATATTATCTGTTTTTATATAGAGACCAAAATGACATTTATGTGGTTTAAATTTTCACTCACTTGTGAACTTAGTTGATCGACCTTTAGGGTTCTCATTGGTCTCATTATTTGTTAAATATCAAATAAATAGCTGCGGCTGTCTGTCTTTTTAGATTTATTTTGATTTCATACATCTGTAATCTTTCTGTGCAGGTTAACTTTGTGGCATGCCAGCTGTTTGCTCTGCTGATGGCTGTCTGGTTTCGGATCTACCTCCACCCCAGTAAGACCAGTCCCTTCATCAGACATGTGGTGGCTACCCTGCTGGGTTTCTACTTGGCTCTCTTCTGCTTTGGCTGGTGAGTCACTCGTTTGTTTATCATCTCTTCTCATCAGTACCCTATTCTACTCTGCCCCTTCCTTCTGTCCTTGTAATTTCTTGTTAATGAGTTCCTTTTCCCGCAGACTGAAGCCGTGTCCGAATTTGATACTATTGTGTTGATACCACCACAATAAATTGAGCTGTATCGTTTGAAACGATATCGTTATTCTCATTGTTCTGTTATTAGCACATGATATCTTACATAATGGTCGGTAATAAAAATGAGCTATCACATAATAAAGACCACTGAGTGCAAATTGTTGAGTAATTAAAGTTCACCTGAGGTGATGTATATGTGCAAATAATAAAACAGTGAACATATAAATCCAATGTAAAATCACTTGTATTTATCATGTCATATTTAAATCCCTTATTATAATGGCTAGCTGATATTTTTAAGCAGCATTTTACTGCTTATATGTGGGAATTAGAAATATGTACAATTTAATTAGATCATTTAGTTTTGATTGTAGTTTGCTTTGACTTTTCACTCACACTTTCTTTTCAAAGGTCACCCCACTGAGTTTGCAGTTTCTTATTGGGTTCTTATTCTCACGTCTTCACCCTACACCCTTCTCCTTGTTCTCAGCTCGTCTGCCATCACCCTGTTTTTCTCCCCTCACTGTCCCTATCCTTGTCATTCTCTCTCACCCTGTCCTCATTCTCTTCATCCTCGCCAAAGCAAATGGGTCGATCAGATAGTAACTGATATCCAATTAGAAAGCTATTGCCCAGTAATAGACAACCCACTGTATGTCTGGCAGAGTGCCAAGCTGTGTGCCACCGTGCACTTGTGTGCGTATAAAAGAGCGAACCTGGGAAACATTAGCTAGACATTCAGCTAATGGGGAAAATGCTACCCATGTGAAATGTTACCTGGCCACAAGGTAATAGGTGATGAGAGGTGAGATGAGGGCTTTATTTGACAACATGGCAACAGACGGTTCGCGTACACAGTTCACCTGACACTGAGCTGCAGCTCGATGAGATCATTTGTTGTGGCTGGGAGCGCTAATGTTGTAACATGTTACAAGATTGTCTATATAGTCAAATGGCACGATAAAGGCTCGTAACAAAGAAGCATGGACTGATATGAAAAACAAATTATACAAATGCACACTATCATCTTTTCAGATAAATTCACAGAAAAAGGTTGACTGTTTCTCTTTGTATGAGCAGGTGTCAGCAACATTATCATGGATCCAACTGACATAATGATATAAAAGAGGAAAAAGATAAATAGGAAAGTGCTGAGGATGAGGTAACCATACATCTTAGCAAAATGCAAAACATATATGTATAAATATGTAACGAAAATTAGTTGGTCACAACAGAAGTAGAATAACTATAATCTGAGTTGTGAATGGGTAGTGGTTCATATAACTCAGAAAGAAAAGGAAGCTATATTGAAAGACATAAAAACAGAACATGTATTTTCAGAGTAATGTAAGTTTCTAAAAAAACAAAATAAAACACAGTTCAAGACTCCTAAACTTCACGGGCCGATCAGTTTTCAATTCATCCTTTATGTTTGACTCAGACATGACAGCCTCTTTGTCCAAATGGTCTGAATAATCGATAACTGAATTTTGTCTGTGAAAGTCTGCCAGCCAGTTTTATTTGCTACAGTAATTAAAAGCCCATAAAGGCACATAAATGGCTGTAAGTAGATACCTTTACAACCGTGATATATGGTATTTGTAGCACTTGGCTCGGAGCTTCAAATGAACTACTTTTTGTTATATCATCTAAATTACACACTTGTTTTTAATACTTAAATGTCTGACCTCACTATGTAAAGACACGGAGGTTGGACAGTGACTTTGCATCTACTTGTGTATTTTCACACACACATTTCATTTTAATTTCAACTTTTATTCTGCTATCACACATTGTTCTGCCTTTGAGGACACCTGACTGCAGGTCCTAGAGGATCTGCCTCACAGATGCTGCAGACTGTTGGTTTATTTTAGGGTGTATTCCCTCTCTGTCAGACATGCAAGCTTGTTATTGAGTGTCAGGGGAAAAAACGTTTGGAAAACGTCAAACTGTTTGAAACCTCAAAGGGGGACTGACTTTTTTTTTTAAGGCTTTTTTAAACATGAGAACAGATTGTCGTTTGTTTAATACTTCCCAAGTGAACAGGACAGAAGTAACAGGACAATGCCCGCCCCTTTTTTTTCATCAGGCAGTTCATTTAACTCACCCGGCCTTTGCTCCCTTGTTCCCTGCCAAGCCACGATGCCCTTGCCCTCTTTGTTGACTCACTGCTAACACAGTGTGGCATCTCTTCCTCTCCTGGAGGGCTCGACATCGACAGCATCACACCCTGTGCCCTTCAAAGACCCATCTGGTGGCTGCTACTTCTGTTGAAGTGTGTGTTTTTTCATGCCCGGCACTCGTGCTTCACAGCATCGACACGGACGCACATTTACACACAATTGGCTATAATTATACACGGCATTAGAATCAGTTGAGAACATAGTGTGACGGCGATCGTCACCATCCTGTCCTGTGACTGCAGATGATGACACATCGCTGGGTGCTGCGTCACATGGCTGAGTCTGTGGATTTCCTTTTTCTTGATGAAAGTATGAGATGACAAAACAGAATGTTGATCCTAATACGGGGGAATAAACCTAAAAATCTATTAATAGCACTGTTATATATTCTGGTCTAAGCCAGAGGCACATGTCTTTAAAAAGACCACGTTCACTAGCACACAAGAAGCTGAGATTGAATGATGTCAGCAATATGCTAAGCTGAGACAGCATTCAGAGACTCTAGGCTTAAACTTAAGCAAACATCAGACCCATCAAAATGTTTTGTAGCAGCAGACTGAATATTTTCCAGCTTCTCCATATTCTCATTTGCATCAGTGATGTTTTATTTATGTTGTTTCTCTCTACGCAGGTATTCCCTTCATTTTCTGGTGCAGAGTGGTCTGTCCTACAGTGTGATGGTCTTTGCCGGCCTGGAGCACATGCACAAGTAAGGTCAAATGGAGTTCAAATGCAAAACTTTGGTTTTAAAAGTGCACAAGTTGTTGTTTTTAACCCTAAACTCTCATGGTGAAGTAGAATCAGACATCTGACAAAGCCAGTAAACCGATAATCCTATAAATGTCAGATTATATGTTGGATTATATAAATGCTGCGTATTGACTGACCCTGGATCAGTGTCATCTTGCATCTTAAGCAACCATGTTTTTTTTTTTTTTTTTTTTTTGAGGCACATGAGTCTGGGTCATGATGACAGTGATTCTGCCTCCAGACTTCATCCGTGACCACGGCTCATCAAGACACACACACACACACACACACACACACACACATTCAACACTCTCTCTCTCTGTGTCTTTGATGTTATTTTTTTTTCTAGATTTCAAGGTTATGAGTGCAGGTGTAAACAGTGGATGTTCACCCCCCGGGAGAGAACTTTAAATAGATGCCGCGACAACATTAATCACAATAGTGACTGCACTCAAAACCCAATGACAATGTGACAATGACATATCGACACCCAGCAGTGTTTTAGAGGTGTAACTATCATCTCATATTCTGTCTCTACAGTTACCAGATAGAAGCTCAGTGTTTGTTTACTCTTAACTGTTGCTCTTATGAAACAGAAAACAACACATTTCAGAAGGTAAAGTTCGCCGAGACCACGGGTGAAGGTGCAGCTCACAGGCAGTGGAAGTACAGAGACAGGACACGCTGACATGTGTGTGTTTGAAGAGGGCGTTGAACCCACTGCCCCAGTTTTTTGCATAAAAAATTAGTTATCTTCACAGCAACAGGTCGAGGTTTAACTCTCAGCTCTGTGCTCTTTTGCCATCTGAGTATAAAGTCATCCCAGTGTTTAACTCTTGGCCTTTTGATCTGCCTTTGAGTTTAGAACATTTCAGTATTTAAATTTAGATTTAAATTTAGATTTAGTTTGTCCTTTTCTCTCCATCTAATCCAGTTTCTTACAATTTTCTCTCCGTCATTTGTTCTACCTCTTTGCCTTCACAGTATCACCACATTTATAGACCACTGCTAATGATAGTAATGCTGGGAGACATATGAATAAGACTAATGTTGAATGTAAACACAGAATAAATTGGAACAGTTCTTGTCCTCTGCTGCAGTGTAGACACCCAGCCTCTAGGGACACACTCTATAATATACCACTAATAAGTCCAGTGCACTGTGGCAGGACTTCTGTTTTCTACTTGTTGTTTTTTCACTGAGGCACCCGGCCCCTTGGGGTGGGGGTGGCAGCTTTATGGAGTTGTAAAAAGATTTTTCTTTTTTTTCCTGCAGTGTGGCACGTACTGTAGATATGTAGCTCTAGACTCACTGGACTACTTTGTGTCTGGTGACAGGGCATCATATTTCACACTATTCACTGTGGTGCAGCTCCTGACCTCCCAACCCCTCACTCACTCTCTCACTCTCTCTCCTGCTCCTCGCCTCTCTTTTGCATGTTCACCTGTTGGATGTGGCGAGCACACGGAGAATGTTCCAGGCGCCTTTGCTGCTTACGTCAAGCGTGAACATAGCACTGCCTGCTGGTTGACGGGGAGGAGAGACAGAACTGTGAAAATCATTAGATGTGGTGTGACCAGTTAGGAAGGAAAGTGCATGCTTTAATTGAAAGTGGTGCTAAAGATGAATCATAACAAAATTATAATATCTCAAACTGTTAAAGACATCAGAAAGGATGTAAATGAATGTTTTGTTGTACATTCTACAGCTGAATTTAGCTTTTTGCAGATTTTGAATTTAATATTTTGATTTTTGATATTTTTGATCTTTTGATAAACTTTTTATATTGTAGCAGAGATTATTATTCTTTCCCAGTAATTATCTTGTGACCCCTCCCTTTTAACCACAGTTAAAGCTAATGGTATCTACATACAACTATTTATTTATCATGTAAACCAGTAGGGAAGGGAGTTGACTGACTGGCTCTGAGACAAGGTTTGACATGGAGGCGGGAAGGCGGAAAGTGACAGTTAAGATTTCTCCCTCCAGCTATGTACCCATGTTTCTCAGCTCTGGCTGACTGAGCAGTTGTACTGAACTGAAAGTATAAGCTACCTGTCCTCTCTGTGTGTTCTATTTATAACATAAGCATGTTGTTTGGTAGTAATTTATATGAGATTGGGTGTGATAAGCTAAGTGTGAATTACTTCCTCACAATTGGATGTTGAACAGATGGAAATTTGCTTTGAATATTTGTATGGCTGATGTGTGCCTTGAGGAGTTTATTGTGTACATAACTTCAACAAGACAGGTCTTCGTGTCCTCAGGCATGTATTTTTAGCATGTTTCTTGTTTTTCATTGCTCCGTGTACAGCGTGTATTCATACCTGTAGCTCTCTGTGTTGATTCTAGTCTGAAGCATTGACCTGTCTACCGCTGTCCCACAGCGGGGGAGACCAGCCTACTTTAAGTCCCGGGCTCCACAGGATGCCTCAAGTGAAAATGAAACCCCCCCTCTGAGCTGTAAATTACACGAACACAAATCAGGTGAGGACGAAAACTCACCAGTGGGCTCACGACAAATATAACTGCCGCAGTTACATATAGCTCATATCCTCTGTGATAACTGCAGCTGTTACTGCAAGTGGAGAGAGCTGAGCTGGGTGAAATAAAGCTGTTGAAATGGACTGAAAATATTATTAGAGTGAAATGAACGGGCTGTAGGAAGACAGGAAATAAACTTATGGCTTTCGCTTTTATTTTTGCTGCATAGGTTTGAATTATTAGACGTTTGTGAATAAGATGCAGAAAAATTTTCCTGTTTGCTGGTAAAAACTGTCTCTAATCTCACAATATTTGAGACTACGCAAACCAGATAAAAAAATACTTTAAGTATTTAGTGAAAGGGAATTGAAAAAAATTTGACTAAGTTCTTTGATCTTATATCATCTGAAAACCAGTATTCTTCCAAAAATAAATTACTTACTGTGACTACTCTTATCTAAACTAATATTACTGAATTTATCTGTGGTTTATATTTGAATGAATGCTGTTGCTGCAGCTTCGTTCTGGCAACATGGCTTCTATTGTAAAGAGCCACACAGTCTCCCTTATGTGTAGGATGCTGAAGACTGTTGTATTTGCTGTTATAGCCATAAAAACATGCCAAGTGTGGGTAGGATACAAACACAGAAATCTCAGAGCACATAAAAGGACTGTATGACGATCAGCTCCTCTTCACTGTGTCTTCAGAGGGTTTTGTGAATAACAGTCGTGTGTAACAGTAGTAGTGAATGGTCTGAATTTCATATTGCATCAGTTTTCTTTTTTGTTTTTTCTTTTAATTTCTTGGCATTGAAGATCAGGTGATGTCTTCCCTGCGTCCTGGACTGTACTTACAGAAAGCTCAGAATCAAGAGGTCCCATTATGTCTTATCTCCAGTGCAGTCTCGCTTTAGCTGTGGTGCTGTATTTGTTCTCAGAGCAGCACAATCCCCTTATTGTTGGCAGTAGAGGAATGCTTGCTTGCTTGCTTTCTTGCTAGCTTTGACTTTGGCTGACTGCAACAGTTTTGTACCACAGGCTTCAGGGCTGCTCTGTCTTTGGTCTTCTATTGAAAGGTTGTGTTGTCCTCTGTCTTCAGACTCTGACAGAGACACATTATTGGACTCTCCTCTGCCCTTTTGTCCACGTTTTGACCTCCTCCCCCTTTCGCTGCCTCTGCCCTGTTTCTGTGGCCACTGTCTTTTGTACAGTAATGGGGGAGGGGTCATTTCCCTCATCAGGAAAGTGAAAATGAAAGGTTTTCATTATGTGTATCAAGATGAAAAGCTCTGTATTAATGTACCAGTTTGATTAGTGCAAACAAAATGTCTTGGCCTTTTTTTTTTGGATTTTCTTTCGATATTTATTTTTTTATATTGCTTCTCTTTTTTTGTTCTCTCTGGACAGATACTGCTTCATTGTCACTCTTGGCTACCTGATTCTGTGTCAGATCACACGGGTCTACGTGTTCGACTATGGCATGTACTCAGCAGATTTTACCGGGTATGCTACGCTAACACCACACACACACACACACACACACACACACACACACACACACACACACACACATCTTTTTTTGGTTTCTTAAATTAAAAACAGCTGATCTCCCTCAGTCTAATAATATTTAATCCCAAATAGGGAACAAACGATGCAAAATAGAGAAGTTACCAGTAAGAGGCAGGGGAATATTACACATGACTCGACCTGTCTGGGCTGAAGAGTAACAAGAGCTTGTCACACTGCTCGACTCTTTCCGAAGGAGGATGTCGATAGGGAACGTGGTTCCTAGTGGTTGGTTCCCACTCCTCCAGACTGTCTGACAATTCAAGCAGACAGCCTGCACTCCCAGCAGGATTGGGGTGGCTAGTTGCTTAGCAACCCTATGCAAACCCATACCGCTTTCTGCGAGGGCAGAGATTCCACTCTTTCAACTACGGCGTCTGCCGTCCCTTCATTTTTCTTGAAAATGTCAAATTCACACGTTTTTTCAAAATGCCAGTGTAGCCCTTCCTATCAGACGTGTTTTGTTCTGCAGGACACTGTAGTCTATCATTTCCCTTGAAACTCTAGACCAGAAAAATCTTTGGATTGTATGTTTTTTTTTACCACTTCCACCAGCAGTTTTTATGCATAAAAATTAGTCAAGAACTTGAACTCACTGATGCAAGTACCAACACTATATATCTAAAAGTAGGATAAATACATGAGAGCATTCTGCACTACATTATACTTTGATAAAGAGTGGTTTTATTAAGTCAGGGAAAAGAAATCTGAGTAACCAAAGACTGGAACGGGGTCTAAAGAATAGAGAAGAAAAGAACAAATACCCACAGGAAATTAAAAAAAAAATTGGTGGAGGAAACTTCCCAGTGTGAAGCTACTGCTGCAGCTGATACCGTTTCCTACTCTTACTACTGGATAAATTGCCATCTAAAGCCATTAGTTACATGATGCCACAAAAATGTTTCCAATCCTCTGACATACAAAGAGAAATAACAACGGTTGGCGTGTTGGGTAGAAGTATAACAGGAAAACGTCTCTTGACTGAATTAAAAACAGACACAATGAGGGTCAAGTATGTGACAATAACATTTGTGAGAAAATGTTTGTTTTTGAGTGAAATGGGTTTGAAATGCATAATATTAACTCGAGCTGTTCCTGTTCGTTGCTTTTTATTAGGCCCATGATGGTTATAACACAGAAGATTACCAGCTTGGCATTTGAAATACACGACGGTAAGACAAGTGTCTGTCTGTGTCTGTCTGTGTGTGTCTTCTCAATGTGTGTGCAGCCTGTGTAAAGAAAAAAACAAAACAAAACAAAAAAAGCAGGAGACGCGACAGAAGTGAAAATGTCAGTTCAATTCTCTCTGGAGTTTAAAAACGTTTCCAAATCAGTAGTCACTTCTGACAGTGGACTAGTGAACCAGAAAAAGAGCATTAACACAGTTATGTAATGGAGCAATGACCAAGTTTACACTTCTACCTTTCCCCTCACTCTATTTAATGACTGAAAAAAAATATTCGACTACACCATATTAAAATTGCACAGTATTCATTCAGCAATTTATTAAGTTATAGGGTTCAAGTTCATCTCCCCTTGTTTAACCTGTGTTTCACACAGTCTCTGTGTTTTGAAGCAAATGGGGGCTGTGTGCTATAAATGAAGCACCACGTGCTAATGAGCAATAAATAAAGATGGAAACTTGACACCGTGGGTTAAAATAAACGAGTGCGATCGAGTATCGGAGGCGAGGGGAAGCTTAGAGCTTGAGAGGATGATGAGAGTCACCCACAGCTTTTTAGTTTCCACTTGGAGTCTTAAGCCCCCTCAGGATGTTCTAGACTAAACACAATCACTGCTCTAATAACTATTTGTGTATTATTGTGTGTTGATGGGTGCACGCGTGTGTTTGCAGTGTAGTCTTTTAACTCCCGTTCACCTTGCTGTTTCTCTTTTCAACTATGACTCACTGAAACTGCACTGTTTCTGATATGTTTTCCTCACAGAAAACGTTTAAGGAGGCTGCTTATATTCCTCATATTCCAATATCAAGTATTAAAGACATAGTGAAGCAGCCTCACAGTTCATCTTCATTTATTTGACTAGGATCAGAGGTTTAATTGCGACCACAGGAGCAACAGAATTTAAATGAATTTAGCTACCCCTCACACGTACCCCACGTTGCCGGAGGCGCCAGTGAGCGTTGGGTTTAATGTGTTCCATAACCGCAGGTCTTCATAAACAAAGGGTGATTAAAACAAATTCACTGGGATATATTTAGCCCAAAAAATAGACACAACCTTTATCAACCTTCTCACTAATGAAGGTAACTGTTATCAGGAACATTTAGCTGAGCTGAGATTGTCCTTGTTGGAATATTTCTCATTAATATACAGCCAGAACAATGGAATGACCTGCGTTGTAGATGAGGATTTCTCATGAGGTTGTGTATTCAACAGCCAAGCTCTCTTTGTTGCATCATCCCTTCTTTCCACTCTGTTTTCTCCCTCTCTCCTTTCTTATTTACTGTCCTCTGCTAACTCAGCTGAAGGAAGCTATTATCATTTACATTAGTGGGTCATTCATATATGTCCTTCCTCTGACCAGCTCTGACCATAACCAGGCTTGGATGCAGTACCCGCAATGCACTCGCGCACTGTGTGAATGTGTATGTGTGTTCAATACTAGATCAGTTCCTTCTCAGAACTTGATTTCCAGTTATACCTGTATATAAATCAAAATAAATTGCCTTTCTGTTTCTGCCTGTAGGTTTGACCAAGCGGGAGGGGCAGCTGACTCCCAGTCAGAAATACCTAGCTATCAGGTATGTGACTCAGGTATGTTTTTACTGCTTTAGATGATGGCTGATTTAATCATAAAAGTTGAGGTTAGCGTTCATAAAATATATTCAGCAATTTCTAGAAATAAAAGGGCGTTGTCCCTTTCTCACAAAGAAAATCACCACAGCTCTTCCCTCTCAGGTTCTCTCCGGTGATGTCAAGCAGTCATTCGGTGCCCGTATCTAGGAAACCACACGTTTACTACTCTCATGCGACCTGTATTGTAGGAATGCCTATTCCCTCTATCAACCCTGGATTACAACAGCAGATTTTTTTTAATAGGGGAAAATTTTGCAGGAGATTATTTGTGTGTCAACAGGGAGTTAATATGCGACTGAGACAATGTAGCTGAACAAAAATGAAAGAAATAACAGACAGATTACAAAACTTGACATAATTTTTTGTTTTTTTGTTTTTTAAACTCAACCGCAGAGTCATTACCAGCTACATTACAGTGGATGTCTATGAATCACAGTGCTAATATAAAAGGCTCCACATGTGATGTTTCATAGATCTTCGCTGACCTGCTGTCACTCAGCTGCTAACTCGGAGACATGGCTAATGGGAATGTGGGGAATTAGCAGCTGAAACAAGAGCTCTCGTTCAGACAGTTAGATTGCTGCCTCACCCAACAGATTAAATTTATCAGGGTAGGGCAAGAGACCACAAAATGATCATGAGTCAATAAAAACACTCAGACCCTCCCTGCTGGCTTTTTAGCTGACTGATAGTCGTCTATACACATGGAGTTTTATGTGATATGTTGGATTTTAAATTGATGTTTCAGACAAGGATATGAGACGACTGCTCTAAGCCAAGAGTCTTGGACCAGTGAACTGGACTGTGTCATGAATATAAAACAGTACAAATTTATGAAAACATGTTTTTGTCTTTCTCTTTAATTATCATTAAATCTTCATTTTCAAGTTACAACAACGATGAAACACAATGTATTTTAAGTATATGTAAGAGTTTATATAGTCATCAGTTCACAGTTGGAAGAACTGTTTACAAATGGAGATGATTTAGCTCTGTTGTTACTCTCCCTAGAGGTGGGTGCTCAGTCAATATCACTCCAAAAGTACAGCGCAGATGCTCGGTGAGGTAAAATGGAAGGCCAGGGTAACAGCTAAAGGCTTAAAGGAATCATTGGAGCTGGTTAACATCTCTGTCTACCACACACAAATCATAGTGCATGGTTACTGGAGCATAGTGTCCATGGCAGAACACCAGGGAGGAAGCAGGGAGGAAAAAAAACAGTACACGTCAGATTTACCAAAGTGCATTTTGACACGCTACAGTTGACGGTCAAAAGTGAGGTTGAATTGTTTAGGAAGAGTACACAAAACTACATATAATAGTATAAAAAAGCTACTACATTCCACAATGAAAAAATCATCACTTGGGAGAAGCACAGTGGAGGGCTGCTCTGCTTCCTCTGGGCAGAGACAGATTGCCATTATCGATGGGTGAATTCCCCAGTTGTTGTCTCACAGGATAATGCCAGGGGGCTGTCTGCCAGCTAAACCCAGTAGAAGTTGGGTGATGCAGCAAGAAAATTACACCTAAACATCAGTAAGTAAATCTAACAAAGAAACACCCCCTTTTAAACCAAATACAGATGCTGAAGAGTGATCTCAGTGAGACATCATAAAAATATGTTTGAGCTGTGACTTTTCTGTAGGAAAAAAAAAGGTCCAAAATTCCTTCTAAACTTCACGCAGCTCGTTGAAGATTTTTTCAGGGTTTAAATCCAAGGGTTCCTGTACTTTATCCACTGCTACTGTAAATATTTTATGTGTATGTTGAATAAATACACACGATTGTAATTGTTAGTTGGTTATTAACTATGCTTGTGACTTAGATGAAGATCAGGTCATATTGATTATGACCAATTAATACAGAAAACAAGGTCATACCACAGTGATCACTTTTTCTCACTCTTGTATCTGCTCTCATCTCTCCCCGTGAAGTCGGATGCCCAGTTTGCTGGAATACCTGAGCTACAACTGTAACTTCATGGGCATCCTGGCGGGACCCACCTGCTCTTACAATGACTACATGGCGTTCATCGAAGGGACAAGCTACCAGCGATGCCACCAGGAGAATGCAAACGGCAAAGAAAATGGAAAATACAAGCAAAGTGAACCTTCATCTAAGGTACAATGCACTTTTGAGGAGGTTTTCCAACCAGATTGATTTCTTTCAGCTGAAAATGTAATCTGGTGTGCAGACAGAATTGATAATAAACACATTACAAACACTTTAAGGTTTTTATAAAAGCATGAATAGGAGAAGAATATGTCAGGTGAAGCCTGCAAACACTGGTAAAATGGACGCATATTGTGTTATAGTGAGCAAAAAAAGCTTTAAACTCTTAAAAAGAGTACTTTAAATTATTATGAGTGGTTTTGATTGTACTATGCGATTCTCTTTTAAGTGCATATTTGGATAAAAAGGCCCAGAGTGGCGTTTTTGAGGGGCCTAGGGTAATTATAATGCATTTGGTCCCTTTAGAGAAACAGAAACTGACACATTCCTGAGAATTTAATGACCCAAATGTCTAAACTTCAAGATACTCCTGTATTCTTACTGCATAGCGCATTCATAATTAAATTATGCTCCGAGATTTGAGAGCATGTTCACCTCATAAGAGGGAACATGGAGTCAAACACAGACGTTGCTATATATAAAACATCATGAATCTCGTGTGGCTCTTGTTCCTTTTTTGTCATGATAGTGTCATTAATTCTAAGACGTCTGATTGTTTATAACTCTCTCTCTCTCTTGTCTTCTCTTCTGCATCCAGAATGATGTCATCTCCAAGCTGTGCACATGTGCCATCTCACTGGCCATCTATCTGTCTCTGTGCAAGCTGCTCCCGGTGGAGCGCTCCATAGATGACGACTTTATCAACTCCACTCCTTTGCATCTTCAGGTTATCTACCTTTATCTGGCCATGCTGGCGCTCAGGCCGAAGTACTACTTTGTCTGGACGCTTGGTGAGTTTGGTGTGACTTTAGTACACATGGAATACACATTTCCTACCATTCATTTGATATGAAGATAAATATATTTATTTGACTGTTTGTATATTAAAAGAAACTGACAGATGTCTGTTTTGAGATGAAGCAGTGACAGTAAAGTGATGTGTTTTTGTTTAAAGCCTTGGCTTCTTTGAGCAGTATGAATTCACAGATCTGCTCTGGGTTTGGTTATTTTTAAAGTAGTCTGTGTGCTGCCTAAAAAAGAAGTCAAAACTCTTATTTAACAACATTTCTTGAAGCAACAGGGCCATCTAGTGGTGAATCCTAAACCGCAGCTCCCTCGCTCTTTCCAGTGACAAATACATGTGATGCTGTATCTCCATCTGTTCCTGTCATTGCTTCACAAACTGATGTATTCTAAGGATGTAGAGCTGTTGTCATCCTTCTCTGTTACTGTTACATGACTCAGAAACATTTGTCCCTCTCTCCTGCAGCTGATGCTATTAACAATGCAGCCGGATTTGGCTTCAATGGATACAACAAAGATGGCTCCCCACGGTGGGACTTGATATCAAATCTCAGAATTCTGGACATTGAGGTTAGACTCTTTTTATGACATCTATTATATTATGATAAAGGCCCTTAAAAAAATAAGCCTGAAAATGTATTGTTTATGATCCAATTTCAGTTTGCCACCAGTTTTAAGATGTTCTTAGACAACTGGAACATCCAGACAGCTCTTTGGCTCAAAAGGTAAAATCTTTCAGGTTCTATCACTGTATCTTATTCAGTCTATGAAGAGAAGCCTTAATTGTTGAAGGTTGATTAAATATCAGCAGAAATTTACCTCAGGTCAAACATTGAATGTTGTGATTGCAATTACAAATCTGCATGATTAGTCTGCAAATGTTCAGCTTCATTATAAAATCCAAACCTTTATGACTATATTACACTGACTTTATGACTTTGTATTATACTCCATATGTTTAACTTTGATGAAGACTTCTTCTCTAACAGTGTGTTGTTGAGGGCTGCAGTGAAACTTTTCATCTGTTTATTCTCAGATTTGGTTTGTTCAAATAATTAATGTGTGCCATTATTCTTCTATCTTCAGGGTGTGCTATGAGCGCTGTCCCATCAACCCCACGGCTGCCACCTTCCTGTTGTCAGCCATGTGGCACGGGGTGTACCCTGGCTACTACCTGACCTTCCTCACTGGCATCGCCATGACTATGGCTGCTCGTGCAGTGAGTACACACGCTATTTGTGTCTCTTTACAGTGCTTGCCAGAAGAATATTCGAGAAGATTCTTGATGACCATATTGTGCACGTTGCAACTTAGGAAATTAATAATATAATAGGTGGATCCTGCATTTGTTCTACAAGTTTTACAATAAAAATTGATTTCATTTGTTTTTCTTCTGCCCGATCAGAGTCATAATAGCTCTTCACATTTACCACAGGTACTTAGGAGACTGACAAACATGCAACACAATCCCTTTATAGAGAGAATAGGGATAATGATGAAGTGGTACACCGCGTATTCCTCATTTTAAGCGCGAGGCCATTACCACTAATCTTTGCTAAGCTAGACATCTTAACTCTGGTCTTGTGAAAGGAGAAGTAATCAGGATATTTATGTAGAGACCAGTAGACAGTTAGTACATGAAGAAGCACAACATAAGTCTGAGTAAACTACCTGTGAAGGTTTGATTAACAGAGCTACTAGTGCAATAAATTTGTTTTCGTGTATCAGGGTTCTTGCAGTGACTTTATTCCTTTATATCAAGTGGACGACGCAGGGACCTCTGACCCAATTACAGCCTGAAACTGCCAGGCAGACTTGTTCAGAGAAAGGTTTATCTCAAGTTACAAGATGGAAAAAGACAGAAAGAGGGCAAAAATAAACACGGGTAAATAAAAAGCAGAAGCAGGCAGGAATAACTACTGTCATGAAAGATTTCAAAAACGTCATTTAGCTCAATTTAAGTTTAGTTTTTTTTTTACAATTTGTTTTCTTCTCTTCCAGGTAAGACACAACATCAGACCATACTTCCTGGTCTCTGATTCGTACAAGCGCATCTATGATGTCATCACGTGGGCGTGGACTCAGGTTGCCATTAGCTACACTGTGGTACCATTTGTCCTACTCACTGTGGGACCCTCGCTCAAATTCTACAGGTACGTGGGTTTGAACTGTGTCCCGACACTGACGATGTGGAGTCTATTAAACTAAGTAGCAAGAGAAAACTATTGGCTTTGCTTTTCCCTGTGAATTAAGTAATTAGCACAGGCAGTGGTGGACGACCTTTTTTGCGTAAAATGATTGCAGTATCTAGCTTGTAAAGTCACTGCCTGCCCCGTGGAAACGAACACCGTTTCATTAACCTGGATTCCTCGTGTCGGCCGTAATGGTTAACGAGACAGCTTAATGAGGGACGGGATGGAAAGGATGAGTTGCGAGGAAATAAAACGAGCGGCCTTAACATTGCTCGGACGCTGCCGGGATATAAAGAGCGAACAATGACCGGTGTCATTCAAAGGAGGAAGCTGTTAAATCAGCACACGGCAGACAGACAGGAAGTGTAAAACAGACTCATTAAAGGAGCAGGGAGGTAGGAGAAGGAGGAGGTGGAACTGTGATATACATATGTGTGTGTATATGTATATCACAATTCTCACATATCACACCTCCTACTTACACACACACACACACACACACATAGTGGGGGTAGAAAGCTGACTCACGACTCCATGCTCTACGTTCATTTTCTTGTTTCATTCTCGTACTAATAACCGTGATAAACTTGTCACTGTGGGATATTTGCAGGTCTTGGTATTTCTGCTTACACCTCCTGTGTCTGCTGGTCGTACTGGCCCTCCCCGTCAAGTCGAGACGCCGGCAGGTTAAAGAGCAGCAGGACGGCCTACAGAAGGACAGCCTACAGGACAACCAGACTGAGCACAACAGCACAGACAACAACTGCAATCAGAAAGACAAAGCCACATGAGGCTCGCGCCGGCGACACGCGGCCCACCTTCAGCAGCAGCAGCAGACACACTGGGACGAACTACAGACCACTGAGCGCTGGAGTGTGGCGAGTCTGTTTACTTGACAGAGAACCAAATATCAGACGCTCTGAGAATCCTAACAGAGAGAAAACACAACGTCAATGTCCTGTCAAAACTTTCAGTAGCAAGGATGACAGCAATCACACTTCTGACACGGAAAAGAGACCAGGATGTAACAATGGCCACGGTGTAAACTAATGAGTGATAGCAGTTACTTTACATTACATGAGTGGGAATGAAGACTTCCAAGCTGCCTTAAACCCTCTATGTACTCAGTTAATGATGACAAGGCTGCAAGAACCTAAATGCAGTTGGGTTATAGGATCAGAGTAGAAGAAATGCAGTATGTGGAGGGTTTTTGTCATTGTCTGGATTCAAGCCTCTGTAAGATGGAAACAAAAAAAAGTGTTCGTGTAAAAGAAACATAACCTTTATCATCAGCTGCCAATTTCAAACAGGCCTTAGGATCCTCAAAACATTGTTTGATTTCTATGTCTTTTTTAAAAAAAAATCTTTATTCGAGAAGAATTCACATTGTGCGCATTTTTGTATGTACGTAGATGTTTGTGACGACACTATATGAAACTCATTCTTAATGATTTCTTTTTTTTTTTTTTTTTTTTTCTTTCTGTCTTTTTTTTTTTTTTTTTTTTCGGGTGGGGTTGAATTGACCGTGGAATTCCAAATCTCCTCCATCTCCCGTAGTGGAAAGTCTAAAAGAGGCACTGGTTAATGAATGGATTTCTATTTCTTTTTATATATTTTTTTTTTCATATCTGCTGCTTTTCTGACAAACACGACTCATCAGATAAATGTGTGTTTCAAAGGGAGTTTATTTACGCTGTTGTGATTTAGGATTTTTTTTCTAAGGATTTCTGTCTTGGGGGTTCAGGGGTGTGACTTGTTTTTTTTTTTTTTTTTTAAAAAAAAAAAAAACGTGTTCATGTTTTTTCACACAACAGGTTTCCTCTGTGTTCAAATGTCTTGCCACTTTAACACTATTAGTCTCCAAGACTATTTAACACAACACAAGTCCTGAATAATAAAAGATGTGTGTAATTGGTGAAACACAGCGGATTTACGTCGTCGCTGAACAAGTTGTACAGCTGAATTCTGTGTCTTAAATGTGACGGGATGCAACAGGAATCTAATCGGATTAACACATCCACTGAAGACTTATTTAATTATCAAAAGGTTGTGTAGCCATAATTGTTACAAGGCAGTTGAATGTAAAACAAAAGTTTCCAAATTGATGCACAGGTCTTGATAGCATATATTCTATTCAGGCCATAAATTATCTAAGTGTGCAATTTGCATTTGTCTGGGAGGAAATCTGATCTTGTTATTTATGTATGTCATAATAATATTGTACAAAATTCAAAGACGTAGACCAGGTGTCCTGGTAAATTGTCTTATTTCATATTGTGTGCTCTTATGTTAGATTAGGGGATGTTTCAGGGTGCATTTACTGTATGGTGTAAGAGACACTGGTTCCTCATGTTGTTGTTTTTTTTTTTTTTTTTTTGGTCCATAGCTCACCTTAAGCCTTTGAAATCATCCAGTTTACTCTTTACAACACGCAGCCACTCCTGCGATAATTCACTGTATCATAAGATGTTTTTAGGGATTTAGTGAAGAAAATGCGGTGCATCGAAGGCGAACCAAACTGTACGCACCTGAACTGTTGTTGGAACAGTCACATTACACATTACTACGTATCTGTTAGAGCAGGTTATAGTTTGGGGGGATTTCAAGTCCACAATATCATAAACACTTCAAAGTTGTGCATTTTTATTTTTTTCTAAAAAAAACAAAAAAAAAAAAAAAAAAAAAAACAACAATAACAAAAAACGAAAACAAAGCAATTGTCATTAAATTGAGTTGGATTTGGTGCATTTGTGTTACATGAAATAATAACATAGCAGCAGAGGTGAGCGTTGAAGTATGGACCTCTTTCATTTCTTTTTAAATCTTTCTAACATTGCATATTCCTGCCATAACTCTGTGTGTGTGTGTGTGCGTGTGTGTGTATCAGTATTTATGTGATCCGTACATGTTGATGTGGTCTCAAGTAAACTATATTTGTAGCCTGGGCCCTTTGTAGGCGAAAGTGGCCCACTTAAGGGAAAGGGATGTCATTCTACAAACATAGCGATTATTGCACTGCATGGCCACCCAAACCAGCAGATCAATGCAAACTGCTCCATATGTCCAAAGTGCCAAATCATGAATGGCGCATTATGTTTTGTGTGTATGTATGTTTGTGTGTGTGAGTGTGTGCGCACGTGTGCGCGTATGTGTGTGTGTGTATGTGTGAGCGAGCATGTGTCCATGTAGTTTGTGTGTGTGCGCCTGTGTAACACAATGGTTATTTTTGTGTCAGAAGGAAATTTATTGAAAGATTTGTATAACAGTACATTAAAATTCTGATTTATGTGGCAAAATAAAGAGAAATTATTTTTAAACACTAAAATTCTGGCTGAAAATATGTATTGTTTTTGTCTTTTTTTTTATACAACTGGATCAAATTAATAATGTTTAAATTTATGATAAAGTGATTTATTATTATTTACATGCATGAACTTCAGATCATTAACAATATTTGAAATGCTGCCTTGATGATATACAAATTATTATTTATATATATATATATATATATATATATATATATATATATGCACATTACATATGAAAATAGGATAACATTACAGATAAGCATAAAAATAAAAAATGTGTGATAAAATATATGTTCTAGGAAGCTTATTTTTAGATTTTGTATTAATATTTAACCTTTTACATCAAAAACCCTTAACATCAAATAAGTCAGAAAAATTTATTTTTTATTTTTAATCTGATATGTTTATTAAACCTTTTAACACATTCAAAAAAGGTATTTGTTTTTATTTATTTGTTGTTGTTGTTTTTTTTTACTTATTTAAATACTTTTTTACTTGATATTAATTTATTATTTTAATATAATTTCATTTTATTCTATTTTATTTTTTATTGGCTGATCATTTTTAATACAGATAGAGGTCTGAGGTGTTTATTAAACCTTCTAACAGATTACAAAAATAAATAAATAAAATGCTGTATCATTTCATTTATGATTTTTTGCATTTTCATTTTTCCTTTTTTCCCCCTTTTTTATTTATTTTTTTAATCGTTTTTTAAATGGTTTTATTTCATTGTATGTGGATCATTTGAATAAGATAGAAATAAGATCAGAAACCTCAGGTTTGCACCTTTTGTTACAACTAACTGCTCTTTCACCTTTATATGTTTCATATATGCATAAAATAATGCATTTAGATTTGTTTTTATTTTTTCTTTTACTTCATCATTTTCTGACCTTATTGTCTCATTAAATATGAGCAGCTTGTTGTTGTAGTCGCTCTCTCCGGGGGTGGGGGCCCGTGTTTCACCCTGTGGTGTAACCAGGGGCAGTTGTAGTAGGAGGGGGAGGAGCTTCACTGTAGCAGCCTCAAGAGGAGCAGGTCAGCGCTCCTCTGTATCACCAACAAGGAAAAAACACAGTATGACGTGAAAAAAAGTGATATTTTTGACTATAATACCCGGAACCGGGGGGAAAGACGTACACAACATTTCACCCTAGGTAAGATGACTTCAGTTGTTTTTGTTGTAATTTTAGGGCTAAAAAAAATAAAATAAAAGACCTGTTGGAGAGCTAGCTTTGAGCTAACGTTAGCACGTTAGCCGTTGGGGAGTTGAGCTAGCTTGTGTTTAGCAGCTGCTTCCTAGTAACAGACACAGTAAGAGTAGAAAACACGGGAAGTCAGGTTGATTTTTAACACGTCTCTTTAAATCTGTTTAATGTAAACCTTGTAAAAAAGAAAGGAAAAAAGTTTTAACACTTGTTGACTTTTCCTTGTGTGGTCACATTTGAAACCATGTGATATGAGGGGGTCATCCAGATGTTTACTTTTTTTTTTTTGACAACACGAAAACACAAAGTATTGCGACATCAAACCAGGAAACATCCAGACAGAGACAGAAAGTATGTTTATTGACATTTGTTGACATTTTGTCCTCGTTGACTCTTTCTCAGACCTTTACTGCTCATGTGACCATAATTTCTTTCCAAGTAGACTTAAAAAAAAAACCCTGAGGCCCCTCTAATCTGAGATACACACTATAGTTTATACATATATTCATAATTTCATGTCTTCCTCTTTTAAAGTTTTTCCACTGAGCCACTCATCCTGTTTTCTGGAGTTCAGCATGTATCAGAGAAATGAATCCTCAGCAGTTTCATACCCACATGACAAGTTTTAAAGAGCTGACTGGTTAAATTTAGTGATCCTATCCAGTGTCGCCTCTTCAGTTCATCCTACCAACATTTGTGCGTATTTAGAAAACAGTTGAAGATGATATCTAACAGTCTGTGTTTTCACATAAATACTGGACTGTATCTGGTCCGAAGAGCAGAGCAGGACATTTCTGTATATTTATATAAATAATACTGACGTTTAATGAAACCAGACTTCCTCTAAATTTATTGTGGGTTCCTGTTTTATGTGACAGATATTTCTGTAGGCTGGCAGAAGCAGCACATGCCTCGACCTGTTTGATCAAAATTATTTCCTTTGTGCCTTCTTATTCTTGTGTGTTAATGGCCTCTAAAACAGTTTAAAACTGTTTCATTTTTAAGCTATTAAATATATGGCTGACTTGATCAGCTACCTCAGTTTTGACAATTGATTTGTCATAAATCAAACATGCCAAACAGTCATTTTTTGCAGCTTTTCATGCGTTAATATTTGCTGGTTATCATATACTTAACAGAACAACTGTTTTAGTTTTTAGTTTAATGAAACAAAACATTTAGGGAAGCTGTGGCATATATTTTTCACAATTTCTTGACATTTTATTGCACATTGGATGTATTTTTTCACTAAACTTTAATGAAAACATAAAGATGCTGTCCAACTCTTAACTGTACTTACAGATAGATGGCAGTGCTTCTTATTTAAAATATTTATTTGATTTTGTCTGTATTTTATTTTCCTGTCAATCCTATAAGGTTAAGAACATGAACTATAATGGACATGGACAGAAAAAAACTATAATGCATTAGGATCAATTTGATATTTTAGCTTTAACTGATGAGCAGCTAAGTCATTTAACTACACTCAAGTGACTGCAGTAATAATCAGCCAAATGTTACTTTATCGCATTAGCCGTAAAATTAAATCGCACAAATTAGGCCGACATCTGAAGCATCTTCTCTTTTATCTGTATAAATTGGTGCCGAGCCAGTGGATGCAATGAATGGCAATCTGGTCGCGTGTCTTTTGTGTGGGGAAGAGATGGGCGTAGACCAGCCCCTCTCATTTAATATTCAGCCTTGAGTGAAAGGGGGGATGCTGAGCGTGAGCCTGGCAGTGCTTGTTGATATCGTGTGTGTGTGAGTGAGCAAAGGGATAAAGACTGATATTTGAATATCCAAATATAAGTTTCAGCCTACACTGAGGTAAGGGGTTTTTCTTTTAACCTTTATAAATTTTCCATATCACATGTCACTCTTTTATCATCTTTAATAACTGATTTTTTCCCAGTTTTAATTCTTGTTTTGTGCCTGCTTCTTTTTGCCGGGGGTATGTTGTTGTAAAAGGATGTGTGTGAGCTCCCATCTGATCGTTGCTCAATACTTAATGTTTACTGATTGGTTCATGTGCCGTGTAATCATCCACCCATTGTACTGAGAGACAAGGAGCTGAGGAGGGTGTGTCAATCAGCTTCACTCTAAACAAAGGATTTTTTTGTCACAATGTTTGTGATATAGGAGAGTGGTTATAGGTGGTTCCTGTCTGTTGAAGCAGGAACAGTTTAGAGAAGGAAAAAAAAAAAAGAAAAAATTTGAGAATATTCATTGATTGGCAGCTTTGCATATCTCTGTATTCACTGATATGGGCCTTTGTAACAGCCAAAGCAGCCATGTGACATTTAAGCGTTTATTGACCTGAGCCCGAGCTGGCGGTCTTGAGGATTATGGTGAATTATTGAGCAGCGTGTTCGGTAGTCTTCAAGTGAAACCCATTTCCTAGGCAACTTGCAAGCAGTGGATGCAGTTGATTAATTTTATGTTATTGTGGCAGGAAAAGGGCTGACCATGATGGAAGAGCCTAACTTGATGAATGATTAATGAGTTTTTTATCGATCGACTGAATCTCTAATATGGCGAGAGCAACCGTATTTAAGGGGTTTTCTTTTGTTCTATGAAATACATGAACAGTCTGTTATTTTATAGCATATTTTCTTTTACTGAAAGCTCCCCCGATTATAGGTGTAAGTCATTTCCAAAAATGTCATTTGTAAATGTTACCATTGAAGTCCAACTACATTGCCAGCATTTTGAGGAAAAACATCTGACATCCCACGTGCCTGGATAAAAGGATCTAAATGGTTCAGTAAAATGGAGGGACAGGTTCATCTCTGTCTAGATTTGTAATAATTCTTTAGAATGGTGCAGTCTAATTATAGATAATCACCTCAAAGTGAGTCGTTTGCATTGATTTGCCTGATGCAGACAGTTACTTAACTGTATCTTACTGCAATTTTCCCATCAACGCAAAGCAGTTGCAGTGAAATACTGTGCAACTCTGCACCTATTACACTTCTTCTGTTTCACAAAGTTTGCTTAAAGGCAGTGGACGAGGGTAGAGCAGAAGTTGGTCTGGATATAATTGGAGCTCACGGCTGAGTGCATCATTTGTCCAAGTCATTATTACTTCAAAAGGACGGAAGTCGAAAGACTGTTGTTTGTCTCCAGTCGTACTTGGTGGAGTTTCTTGAGTGGAGCTCTGCCTTCATTACACTGAGCAGACAAAAGTTCACTTCATGTTTTCAGCATGAGCAGGCAGACTGAACTAAAGTGGAATGAACTAAGTGCCCCTGTTAGCGCTCGGGTAATGAGCACGTTCAGTTCATTGTGCTATCGAAACCATTTTTATCATCCCGGTCGAAAAAAGTCAATTTGAAATTACCACTGAGACGGAAACATATGTAGCAATTCATTTGTGGAAGTGTGTTTGTTAAATTTGTGCCTGAACAGCAACATTTCACACTCTCCCATTAACTATCGAAAGGGGAAAAACATGAATGGAAACACATGGAATAGTTTCATTTGTATTTTCAAATAGCGTTTATATCTGGGTTAACTATCATAGATAACTCTGTCTTTTTAATAATAATAAAAAAAAACACATCCATCAACTGCTTTTTTGTTTGTGTGGCTTAGTTTGTGCGTGTGAGTAGAGTTTGAACAGTACTTGTTTATTCCATAGCATCACTTCAAAGACACACCACACCCTCTTCCTGGATTTTAACTTCTCTGTTTTTCTCTTTGTAGTGTTTTACACCAAGCTGTGCCGGCCACATTGTGATTTGTTGCTTTGCTTTTCTTACACTGAATTCGGATCTACTTTTCTCTACAGTGGCGTGCAGGTGTACAGCTCTCAGCCATGGATACCACCACCTCTCTGAAAATGACCTCCCTGGCTGTCCAGAGCCTGTTCAGCTACGTGGAGGAGGAGAACCTGGCCGCTGTCAAAGCACATTTGGACAAGTTCAGAGAAGTAGACAGCAGGAGCGATGTAAGTCGACCATGTCACAAAAACCTTCCTGTCGGCTCAGGACGTTTATTTTAGGGATAAGTACACAGTAATCAGAGTCTCTTTAGGATCATGTAACAGGTGTTTTGTGGGAAAAAGGGTATTAGATCGGGTGTAAAGCTTGATGATATTACTGAAAATGATTGTGGGTCAATTCACAAAGTGAAGCTACAGCAGGAAATACTTTGTTTGGCTTCTGAAGGTTAATATTTTCCTTTATATTGACCATGTGTGAAAAAACACTTTCCTGGGCAGTTTTCATGTTTTATTGTCCTTATTACTCACTGTGTTATATTTTATTATTATATCACATTACTGTCATTAATTTTTAAATAGCTTATCTGTGCTGTCGTCTTTGTTGTTGTTTTATTCCTCTGTGACACAGACCTCCACCATTGTCCAAAACTACAACATTGTCCACAAGGTAGCACCACTGTTGCACTGGTTGACATGTTTTTTTTTTTTTTCATTTCCATGAACATGGGCATTGGAGTTTATTTCCATGTCAGTTGCACACATGCTATCCCAATGCTGGAGATCCTCACTACCGGACTCGGGGCAGATCTCAGGCTGATTGTTGTTGATCTTGTTTGAGTGCAGTAACACAGCAGATTTAGGTGAATTATTCACCTCTTTTCATAAGAAGAAAAATATAGCTGGTTTTGAGCTCTGGACTGGAATGACTGGAGCAGAGGCTGAGAACCACACAAGAGCTTGAGTCAGATTTTTTAATTTTTTTTATGATTTGTTAATGATAAAATGATGCAAAATGTTCCAATCAATAAGTATGCTGTATCTCAGCAAGGGATCAATTATCTGGATGTTGTACAGAATAGGATCAGAGTCTAGTCATTAAATAGTATCATCAGCTGTCATTTTTCTCCCACGACTTCTTCGAGAGCTACAGAGAAAAGAGTGCAGTTAATTAGCTTGTTTAAATCCTTAACACAGTTTGAGTTGCCCCCCTCTCTCTCTCTCTCTGCTTGTTTCAGAATGGACAGACTCCCCTGATGGTGGCAGCAGAGCAAGGCAATCTGGAGATAGTACAAGAGCTCATTAGGAGAGGAGCCAACGTTAACTTGGATGATGTTGTAAGGCTGCTTACGCACACACATAACATCTCTGTCTAATATGAGCGCACACACAGGTACACGTGGTGCTGTTGAGATACAGCAGGCGCATCACAGTCGAGGCACAGGTGAAAAACAATGCGGTCATCTTAACCACATCATCCATTTGACAATGAAGACCTTGGTGATGTTACATCTTGCTGAACTCACCACACTGAGGCTTAGTGCTCGGCTATTATGAGCCATCGTGAGCCATAATGACAACTTATTACACAATTTTACCTTCACTCTTTTGAGTAAATGACAGGATGCACTGGCTGGGCAACACCCTGTGTCTCCAGAGACAGCCCCTACACACGCACACATTCACGCATGCATACATTCTCCCACTTTGGCACACGCATGCTTGCTCACACACCTTTCATTAACATCTCATGTACATGTAACCTGCCATTACACATGGCACACTCAAAGTTACGCTCACTCTCACACTTAACGCAGCAGAGGAAGGAGAAGCCACTTCATGTTCTAGTCGCTCTTATCTCCCTGAGACTTTATGAAACACTGTGTTCCCATGAGCACCTGGTATGACCAGCTGGTAGGTACAGTGCTTTGACCAGTCCCAGGACATCCCTTGTTGTGCTTGGACAAAGGTTTGTCCAACCGGATTTGGAGTCTGATGGGCGTTCGCACGGTAACCAGTTGTCTCTGTGTGCAGGACTGCTGGACAGCGTTGATCTCAGCAGCTAAGGAAGGCCACATTGAGGTGGTGAGGGAACTGTTGGACAACAATGCTAACCTGGAACATCGAGACATGGTGAGAACAAAAACAAGGCAAAAACCGGTTGTTGCAATAGGAAAAGAGATTTAGTCTCAACTCTGCAGTAACTTTTTATATTTAAAAAAAAACAGTCAAAAAAAATAGGTCAAATTTAATGGAAAATTAATTAAAATTTGAAATTAAAAAGGTAAATCAAGTATGAATATTGGATTGGAACACACTAGTAGCCTAGTGGTTGTGGTTACATCACTGTCTCCCCTTATTTCCTGCTTATCTGCACTGTCTAGTTAGAATAGGAAAGAAAACTGCCATGCTGGGTAGTGCAAGAGTAAGAGATAGTAATATATCTTCTGTGTCACGATGACTTCACAATTTATGTTTATGTGGAAAAGATGTGATAGTTTAACAAACTGTGTCGATTTTTAAATGTCACTTAGCTCAAATTGTGACTGTAAGTTACCTAAAATATAGCTTTTACACAGTTTAATAAATATTATAAAAAATACGAAGCTTGATCTTTATGTTCATGAATCCTTTCTGCTCTGTGTGTTGACTTCAGTGCTGGTTGAATAAGATGATCCATTAGCCTTAAAATGGACATAAAATGAAATTACTTTCTGTGCGGTGGCTCCTCTCTTGTAGTAATCCCATTTCCTGAGCTCTGGTTGTCTCTGCATGGGGCAGTGATATGATTTAGTCAGTGGGTACAGCCTTGTCACGGACGGACATTCGTCTGCAGATTTATTATTTCAGCTAATCTGAATATTTTTCAGTTGAGTGTTGGGAACATAAAGGTGAGATACACATATGTATTGCCTGACACTAATTGTCTTTGGAGAGCATTCGATGTGATGTACAGTAGACGATCTGTTTAAGAGACGATGTGCATTTCCAGCAAACTGAAATGCCAAAAAAAAAAAAAAAAATTCAGTTCTCTCCTTGAGTAGGACGCATAAAAAGATACATTAAAATTCCATATTGGTTTACTTACAGGTTTCACATTTACATGACATTAGACTTGTAGTCATGATTTTAAATTCTTAGACACTGTGACTCAGGACATTAAGTGACTCAGTGCCGTGCAGGGTGTGTCTAAGCTGCACAGGACAGGTCACAGCCAGTCATCACAGTGGGGTTATAATAAACCACACTGTGGATACTGTTCACTCACTGGAAAGTGTGTCACACCAGCTGGAAATAGCACATTTTCCTACCACAAAATCTGCTTAGACTTTTACCAATCCTGTAAGGCTTGTACTTAATACTGCTGCTGGTGAACCTATACCTTATTGTAACATAGTAATATCTATAATTATATTTCCAGATTGTGACATGTACAATATGTAAAGCAAATCTTTGCTCCATTTCCAATCCTCACAATTGATATTAAATTGTATTGTGTATGTGTTTCTACTCAGGGTGGTTGGACCGCTCTCATGTGGGCAGCCTATAAAGGTTGTACTGAAGTGGCTCAACTGCTGTTGGAAAAAGGAGCTAATCCCAACATCACTGGACAGGTACTGAGACTGGACACATTGTGTTCCCTCTGGCATCTATTGTTGCTTTGTTCAGTTATCTGCACTGAATGTATAGATATAGATAGGCTAACAAAACATGATATTTTTTAATCTACAATACTATTCTTTTCAATCTAAATCCAACATCACAGAACAGTACCTGAATAAGTCAGTATATTTTAGGGTAGTTGTTCACAGGATGTGTTTTTTTTCTTCTTGTTTACTGATTGTAAATGTCAGTAAACATACTATTAGAGTAAAAAAATGTGGACATAACCACAACGCTGTTCTTGATGCCAAGTGTTAGTCCAAGTGCAAGATTGACACTGGTCATTAGTTAATGTCAGCATGACTTCACTCCTGTCCTTTGGCCCGACAGTACAGCGTCTATCCCATCATCTGGGCGGCAGGTCGCGGTCATGGAGAGATTGTCCATCTCCTGCTGCAGCACGGAGCCAAGGTCAACTGCTCTGACAAGGTAACTACACTCTGAAAGATGTTTATCGTTTATCTCTTTTTAATCACACACAAGATGCAATTATGTTGCTTTGAGCTGAAAAGATTCCAGTGCTTAGATCCACATCCACCCTCCAGGCCCCAAATCATTCTGCCCCTGCCTAATTATTTATTAATGATCATTTATTTTAATAGAATTCCCTGGGTTCTTGACTAAATCATCTTTCTACACTCATGCTGCATCCGCTCTTATCATATTTCCTCCTTTTCTTCCCAGTATGGGACCACTCCTTTGATCTGGGCAGCCAGGAAAGGCCATTATGATAGTGTGCAGCACCTCCTGGCTAATGGAGCTGATGTGGACCAGGAAGGAGCAGTAAGTGGATCATATATTTCCTGTGGTTGTTTACTATTTGTCAGGAGCGTCCAGTCTTCATCTAGAATGGCTTTTCAATTATTGGCATTTGTACACACTCTTCCTGTCTGTTTCTAGTTAATTGTTTTTGCTCAATGAACATTTTAAATCTATCCAGTTGGCCTATCACAGTTTAAAAAGATAACATTGATCATCAGTATTCCAGATTATAACTGCAGCTTTTATTGTTGGAATTCTGAAATATAATTTGAGAAACAAATATCGAAAATAGTTTATTTTAGTTTTCAGATATTTGACATAGAGTAATGTTTGGCAGTTTTTTGAACAGTCTGAACTGGTACCTTAACTGTTGAGAAAGTCTAATTTTGTCTTGGGCTCACTTTGAGTACCATGACACACAAAGCTGCCTGTTCTGGTGTTGGTTTCACACAATCAACATTTAATGGTGCCCAGCTCCACAAATGTGTCAGTTAACAGCCAAATGTGTCAGTTAACTGCAGTATTAAATAATTGATTGCACCTATGACGCAGCACATCTGTGCTCCTTCGAGTCATGTTGCATCTGTGCAGACACAAACTGAACAATGGTGATAGTTTGTTATGCAGCATCAATAATCTGATACAACTGTAGCGGCTAATGCTACAAAGCAAATAATTCATGTCTGATTAAAAGACTCTATTGCTTCAAAAAATATATAAATTATCTGGCTTGCTAAATGAGATGTAAATAATAACTTGTCATTGAGCATGTAGTGTTTTCCCCCAGCTGCTGAAATGACAACATGTGAGGAATACAGTTTGTTGTGATCAGCCATGAATTACTGAAACATGTAAACAACAAACATAATCTTTACACTCAGTCAAGTGGAGAAGAAATTCTGTTAGTGCTCTCAGGGACGATCAATTGTGTAAATTACTTCTGTCTTTCTTTCAGAATTCAATGACAGCCCTGATTGTGGCTGTGAAAGGCGGCTACACAGAAGTTGTCAAAGAGCTGCTGAAGAGGAATCCGAATGTCAACATGACAGACAAAGATGACAACACAGCCCTGGCCATCGCTGCCAAGGAGGGTCACACTGAGATCGTAGAGGATCTGCTGGACGCCGGCACCTATGTCAATATACCAGACAGGGTGAGGCCTCCTCACCGCAGCATTACCGACTTCTGTTTGACACAAACAGGAACTTGTAAAGTGGTTGATATTCAATACAACATGAATAAAATACAATTCACGTGTTTCCCCTCTGACATCCTTTCACCTTCTCTTTCAGAGTGGAGAGACGGTGCTGATTGGAGCAGTGAGAGGGGGTCATGTGGAGATAGTCCGAGCTCTGCTGAACAAATACGCTGACATTGACGTCAGAGGCCAGGTGGGATTCCTCTTCTGTTGTTAGTGTTGCCATGTTGATGTTTAAAAGCAGGCAGGAAGCCTTCTTGTGTTCTATGTGAAATGTGAAATGTGTGAACTGTTACTCAGTTGATCTGTTTTTTCTAGGTAAAGTGAACTTTAATACATGGGTTAGAATTGCACCAATGCATTACTGCTGAATTAAGGCATAACCTGTCACACTGTTTCACACACACACCTCTAGTGTTAGAAACTATCTTTATACCTTAGCATAACGGGCATGTGCTTTTTGCACAAGCTAATATCTGCCTTGTCCTTTCAACCTCAGGATGGAAAGACTGCCCTCTACTGGGCAGTGGAGAAAGGTAACGCTACCATGGTCAGAGACATCCTGCAGTGTAACCCAGACACAGAGAGCTGCACCAAGGTAAAGCACACTCACATATTTCTAAAGTGTCATGTTTAATTGTTATTTATTTCTCACACATTGTGTTATCGCCAGATATTACAGTATATGCAATCACAACCAAAGTTGACTGTTTCTGTAACAACTTATCTTAGGCTTTCTTTCTTGCCTGTGCCACTGTGTTGTACTTTGGTATAGAGTTTTTAGTGAATTTGAGTTTGTGCACAAAATAATTCAAAGTGAATTTGTTTAAATATCGTGTGTTTGTGTTTTAGGAGGGAGAGACTCCTCTTATCAAAGCTACAAAAATCAGAAACCTAGAAATAGTGGAACTGCTGCTGGATAAAGGAGCCAAAGTGTCTGCGGTGGACAAGGTAATGTTTAAAGCACATTTGCAAGTAGTTCGGGCTTGTACAGTTAAACATCATCATAGCAATAAGCTCTTTGTTGTTGTTTACTTAAAGTAATCTGCAGGATTTTTGTTCACTATTATTAAAGCAAATAGTTGCTTTGGAGTCTTTCAGTGGACGGCAGTTAGTCAGTTCTTTGTTGTCTTTCCAACAGAAAGGGGACACACCTCTTCATATCGCCATCCGAGGACGGAGCAGAAAGTTGGCTGAGCTTCTCCTCAGGAACCCTAAAGATGGCCGCCTTCTTTATCGCCCTAACAAAGCGGAGAGACACCATACAACATCGACTGCACCCACCAGAAAAGCATCCTCACGCAGATATTTGGAGCAAGTACGACCTATTTATCATTTCTACTTGTCATTCAGAAAGAACTTTGTGATCAAATGAATTGATTTTGCCCAGAAATCAGAAGAAATAAAACTGTTTTGGTTTATTTTTCTCTCATCTTCTTTTCTGCTGTTTTTTTCCTCTCTCAGAACACCTCTCCCCCTCCGAGTCAGATGGAGACATGTTGGGTTATGACCTGTATAGCAGCGCTTTAGCAGACATCCTCAGTGAACCCACCATGCAGCCACCTATCTGTGTTGGATTGTATGCTCAGTGGGGCAGCGGCAAGTCTTTCCTTCTTAAGAAACTTGAGGGTAAGTAAGCAAACAGGATTAAAAACTGAGTTTAAAGATGAAACATAATGATTCCATTTTAGTTACTTTCAAACATTTTTTTCATGTTCTTTCATATCTTGACATTGTGCATGCATTATATTTTATATTCACTTATATATGAAACTTAATACAAAACATCTGATTTTTAAAACTTCTCTTTTATTCTTCAGATGAGATGAAGACATTCGCAGGCCAGCAGATTGAGCCATTGTTCCAGTTCTCTTGGCTCGTCGTCTTCCTCACATTGCTACTCTGTGGCTCAGTGGCTGTGGTCCTGGGCTTTTCTGTTGATCCCAAGTTGGCAATCGCTGTCTCCCTCAGCCTCCTCGCCCTTCTCTACATCTTCTTTGGTGAGAGGACAGAAGCTGTAGAGATACAGTACTGATATCTGAATTGATGACTGATGATTTTTAGGAATTTCTATTTTAATTTGACCACAGAGAGAGTTACAGATAAATTAAAAAGACATGTTGATATGCATTTTTATATAAATCTGGTGCTTTTAAAAATGTTTTGGATATACCAAGCAAACATTAACATATATAGATAGTGATATCTTCACAACAGGGCTCCTGAACTCAATTTGTATGAACTGCAAACTGATATAGAGTTTCAGCAACACCAGTCAAGAGGAAAACATAAATTATATAGCTATTGAGAACGCTTGAACCTGCTTTGCGCACTAGAGGGTGCTATTATACAATCAATACCAAACATGATGAGTTACATTTCTGAAATTACATTGTTAATTTCCATGAGAAAGAAATGTACAAGTATTTAAGAATAAAACTTAACTGTAATATTAATGAATTGATGTTGTTTTGGCTTTTTACCTCAGTTAAAAGCTAAAGTTATAATTCCTCATGTGACGAACTGAGATGACGTCTTCTGTCTTTTTTTAGTGTTGGTGTACTTTGGAAGCCGACGTGAAAGGGAAAGCTGGAACTGGGCCTGGGTCATTAGCACCCGTCTGGCCCGGCAGGTCGGCTATCTGGAGCTGCTGCTCAAACTGATGTTCGTCAACCCTCCCGAACTTCCTGAGCAGACCACCCGCGCCCTCCCTGTCAGGTGACAGCAAAAGACAGCGCTAGAACTCTCACTCTATTTATTATAAGCTTCAGTCATCATACTCATTATCACTCTCTCTCTCACACTTGTCACACAGGTTCTTGTTCACGGACTATAATCGTCTGTCCAGCGTTGGAGGGGAGACCTCCATGGCTGAGATGATTGCTACGCTCTCAGACGCCTGCGAGAGGGAGTTTGGCTTCATGGCCACGAGGCTCTTCAGGGTTTTCAAGAACGATGAGATCCAAGGTGACGTCTCTTTAGATGTTAGACATGCGATGACCTTTCAGCCTGCACGCACAGTCACGATCCTGTCATTGAGTTTGAAAACAGTCTGGTGTTTGAAAATGCCATCTTACATAATTAATATCCAAATGTTTATAGAGGTTTTTAGCTGGTAATGATTTAAATGGTAAAAAGTGTAATGGGTAGGAGAACTGTGCAGTCTGTGTTGACAATAAAACCAAAATAGAAATAGAAAGAAGAGAATTGTAACCTAATTTAATAGCACAATAAAGCAGTTCCATTAATTAGCTCTCCTATTCTTGTATTTACCTGCATCAGTGCAAAATTAGATTTTTGGGAATAGGGCTCTTTTCAGCATAATGTTGCTTCTGTAAGTAAAACTGGTGCTTAAAACTAATTGTTAAGCCAAAGTTCTTCCTCATCAACTGTGGAAAAAAAATAAAAATAAAAAAATAGCAAACAGTTTGTCCTCCGAGCTTGACCATGTATGCCTGTACTTTTCATATCCCAGGTAAAAAGTGGAAGAAGACATGTTGTGTTCCCTCCTTTGTCTTGTTTGTGGTGACACTTGGCTGCCTGATCACCGGCATGGCTCTGCTGGCCATCTTTAAGGTGGGTTAGATCAATGAACTGGTGTTTCGTGTTAAAACAGTATGCTCCCTGTAACCAAAAGGTCACTGAATGCCTCAGTAATCAGTTTAAATCATTTTATTTTCCAGGTGGACCCAGAGAACCTGACAGTAAACGCAGTGCTGATAGCCATGGCCAGCGTGGTCGGTCTAGCTTTACTGCTCAACCTTAGGACCTGGTGGCAAGTGGCCGACTCTGTGCTCAACTCCCAGAGGAAACGCTTACACAGTGCTGCCAACAACTTGCACAGACTCAAGAGTGAAGGATTTATGAAGGTAGACTAATGCACTTAAGTCATTGAACCTAATCAAGGACGAATGGAAATCCTTCGACAACCTGTTGTCGTGGCTCAAGGAGCAATTCATTTCTTCATGAAGTTATGAAGTTGTATTTTCTAATCCAGTCAATCTCCTTGCCCGCATAAACATTGAAAATTTAATTGAACCATTGATCCCCCCCCGTCTCTCATCAGGTCCTGAAGCACGAAGTAGAACTAATGTCAAAAATGGCCAAAACCATTGATGGTTTCACCCAGAACCAGACACGAATGGCCGTCATCATCGACGGGCTGGATGCCTGCGAACAGGACAAAGTGCTTCAGATGCTTGACACGGTGTGTGTTTTATGTTTGCATGTGATTTTGTGCGTGACACACAGATCATGAGTGCAGCTTCCTCTTGACTTGGGTAAATGTATAACCATGAAGAAGACTGTTGTAAAGCAGCTGCCATGTGGCCTTATCCCAAAGTGGGTCTTTCACCTGTGTACACAGAGCCCACACATCTCTGCTGCAGAGCAGCCACCCTGGTGTTCCCAGCTGCCCTAGCTCGCCTCCAAGTTTAGATTCTTCCTCCCAGCTGCTGTAATAGAATTTTCTTTAGCCAAATGTTATTATTTGGTGAAGTAGTCCCAGAGAAGACGGCAACCTCCTGTGTGCTAATTTAATCTTCTGATCTTTGCAAGCACCTCCCAGTCACTCTGAGGCCGTCTCTGTTCAGAGATCAAACATACACACTGAAATTTAGGTTACAGAAACTGTTAAATCAGAACATTTTTTTTCTTCAGTCTGTATACTTTTCCTAATTTGATAACGTGCATTAAAGATGCAGACATCATGTGATGGTGTCTAAGTTGATGCTACTCACAGCTGCTGGAATGGAGCTTCATCATCCCATGGGGTGAGCCTGAGGGTTCCTGCCAGGGGTTAACAAACCATGTGTGCATGTAGCACAAAGTGATGTCCTGTGACACTTGGACAATGTCCCTTAGTTAGTAGAGTGGAAATCCCCAAAAACCATGTGCTGCAGACAGTCAGCTCTCACAGGAGTCATTAAGTGCTACAGCTGACATGTTGTCACATTGTTGATGTTGACATTAAAGTAGTAGACACTCCAAAGAGGGCTCTGTTGTGCTGAAATCTTAATTTTCTCATGGCTGAAGCAAGTGAAGATTGTGGTCAAAACCCTGTTTACATAGTAATAAGAAGAATAAGAATTTAAAGTAAACAACACAACAGGCTGAAGACAAGTGAGAAGAATTCTGGTTATCAGTCTGATCTGTATAGTATTCTCTCCTGTGGTTATGACTTTCACTTGAACTTATGACTAAACTTCTTTTTTTCATCTGGAAAAAAAAAATAGAAAGTTAAACTAAATGGAAAGATTATCCTGTCAAACCCTGTTATTTAACAGAAATGGACATGAAATATGTCTTTTGCAACATATGTTATGGTTTCTCTCTCATTCCAGGTGAGGGTGCTCTTCTCCAAAGGCCCTTTTATCTCCATATTTGCCAGTGATCCTCACATCATCATAAAAGCCATAAACCAAAACCTCAATAGCGTGCTGAGAGACTCCAACATCAATGGCCATGACTACATGAGGAATATCGTCCACCTGCCAGTATTCCTCAACAGCAGAGGCCTCAGTACAGCCAAAAAACTTTGCATGGCAGCTCCAGCCAATGGAGAGGCATTGCCCGTTGAAGGTAAAGGACAAGGTTTGATATACAACTCATAATGAATGATAATGTCCATGTTTCCACAAAGATCTGATAATTAATTGACCAGATATAAATAGAGACATCTATTTTATGTGTAGTGTTCATTCACAGGCATTGGTCTCTTTGTCTCTTCCTCTCTCTCTCGCTCTCTCTCCAGGATGGCATGAAGACATGGACAGGAAGATGTCTCAGAACAGCTTGGGCCAAGACCAGGCCAAGTTTGGCAGCAAGAATGCCCTCAATCGCAGGGTAAGCAGCAGTTCAAGTCATGTTTGTTTGTCTTGGCCATACAAAATTTTTGGGAGGTTATAGCCCCACACCAATGGTTTACGTCCCAACCAAGCTGTCTCATTTAAGAAGACAAGGACGAATTATTAATAAAAGACCTTGGGAGAGGGAAAAAAAAAAAGACCAGTATCAGTAGGCAATACATGAAATAAAAGTTCATGACTGCAATTCTTATAAGTCAAATTAGATATACAAAGACTACAGAAATATCAAGCATTTTATATTCTAATCACCACCGCAATATACACACTCTAATTCCCCACTCTAACCTTGTAACCAAAACAAAAAGTCAGCAATAATAACAAATTGCAGAGAAACTTTTAATACATGATTAAAAATGGTGACAGATGTTTTGTTTATAGAACAAGATAAATTATATTTGTTTTTCCACCACACTTATTCCCACAACACACATGTTATCTGGAAACATCATAAAGCTGGGAATTAATGCTTGATGTCCTCTCACATTAATCAAACAAAATTAAAATGCTGATCGTTCACCACAACTTGAATAGAGAACACTGGGTTAGAAACCCTCGCCGCTCTCTCTTCTCAGCCTCATGTCTGAAGGGGGTGTTCAGCACATGCACGGTGTTGGCAGGCAATTCAGAGGCCAGAGGACAGAAGGAGACACACAGAGACGAAAAGAGAGAGGTGCTCGGTGTGCGGCCAAGGTTCCTGGTGTAATTGATGTAATGGCTGTTTATCCTTCCTGCTGCGTTGCCACAGCCTAATGACAAGGCCTAGCAGCAGTGGGTCCCTGTGACAAAACACTGGCACCAGGTCTGCT
Organism: Polydactylus sextarius; assembly: GCA_016801845.1. Classification (NCBI taxonomy): domain Eukaryota; kingdom Metazoa; phylum Chordata; class Actinopteri; family Polynemidae; genus Polydactylus; species Polydactylus sextarius. The sequence goes on from CM028919.1 coordinate 11,057,878, forward strand.
GGCAGGAGGCTAAGTGACTCTGCTGCTGTCGTTGATGCTTTCCTCCCCCCCTGCGAGACCTTCCCACCACCCCCACTCCCTTTTCCTTCCCGCCTCCCTCTGTTGTTTATTTGTTTGACATTTGTTTGTACCTCAGGTTTATCTAGTACCGTCAATTATTGCTGTTGGCCTTTTTATTATGGGGTGGTGCGCGCTTTTTATTTGACCTCCGCCACTAGCTAGCTCTTGGCAGGAGGGTGCTTTTCTACAAGTGGAGATGAAAATGAGGGCAGAAGGAGAAAATCAATTAGTGGCTATCCGTTTTCATGTGCCTTCTTGTGGATGACGTTATGAGTGTCTCTACCATCTTATTTCCATTTATTTGAATAAAACAAATGCTCCTGATAAGGAGTCAGACACACTGTCTGTATGATAGACCTTTTCAGGCCTGACTGAGTGGTGGCCATATGTTTCATCTCTCTGAGAAAGAGGTCATGAGACTGGCGTTACGACTTCAAAGTCAACCAAAAGCCTCGCCTTGGCTCATGACCATGGCAGCTGTCTGATATCATCACAGATGTTCTCCGGTAGATCTGTGTCAATGGCTCGCCTGTGTGTGTCACAACAGTTCAGCTTTGGACAGTGCCTCTTTTGATTTTTATTTGCTGTCACAGAGAATTATATATTTTGCTCACGAGGCAATGACATGGACGAGGCTGAGAGTGTGAGGAAAAAACAGCTTTTAATTGGTTTCACTCATACAACTTTGCGCTTTGGAATTGCAGACCTTTTCTGGGTTATCTTAACAACATCAGAAATGTTCTGGTTCTTTTAAACATCTATCCATATATTCCTCAGCTTGTGGTTTCTGAATGACGTGACCTGAGATCACATGTTGACCCTGCAACACTCTCCCCTTTGATACACAGCTTGTGGCTGATGTTATTTAGGACCTGAAGCTTTTTATGGGGTCAGGAGAAATACTGTGGTATTGTTTGACTTGTCATTTCAGTTTGTCAGTAGGAATCTAATTTTAAGGCTTCCCTGTTTCCATTAAATGTCTCCTGTGGTTTGTACTACTAAATCTGAGGCTTTAATGCAGTCCTTCCTCTCCCTTTCCCTCCTGTCAAACTGATTTTATTGACATCGTAACAGGATTTTCGTCAAATGCAATTCAGATTTGTCTCAAAATGTTGACGTGATTCTTCCGCATCATGTCAGCATCACTGAAACAAGTGAAACAGGAAACATGTTTGGATTCAAACTTGTGTAATCCTCAATCTTAAGTGAACATGACTTGCTGTTTCCCTGCCTGTCAAGGACACGTACCGACGTCGCCAGATGCAAAGGACCATCACCAGACAGATGTCATTTGACCTCACCAAGCTGCTCGTGACAGAAGACTGGTTCAGTGACATCAGCCCGCAGACCATGAGGAGGCTGCTCAACATCGTTTCTATTACAGGTAAAGAAAAAAGTACTCGCTTCAGCTACATCTGATATAACAGAAACAAATATCAGCATTAAAATTGTTTAGTCTTAATTTAACCTGTCATTGCTGAGGAAATAGCATGATACACTACAGTCTTAATGCTTTGCTTTTTGTCTTGAGTCAGATGTTGTGAAAATATTTGATGGATTGGATTTGAAAGAGGACAGAGCCACAAAACAAAGCCCTGATGGTGTCTTTTAAAACCAGCGAGGGCTGTCATGTGGCTGCAGAGGCGGTGCAGCCGACCAGGCATTTTAATGAACAGTACATTTCCTTCTAAGCTTAAGCAGGCATTTAAATTAAAAGTAAATAATTTTTGCAATATCGAGAGTGAGAGTTGAATATGTTGTTAACACATATAAGAACAACAGAACCGAGCAGCAGTTTGATGTTGACCAGTGGTTGGAAAACTTGAAACAACAGGGCCCTCATAGCTGGTTTCTAAGATGTGAACCATCACATTATAACACATATCAATCAAATATATTCCACATTCAGTTAATTAGATGTGACAGCAGCTCTTGTGGCGACAATATCACAATAAAATCATCTCTTTTGACACTTGTGTGTACTCAACATTAATCCACAATCCGCAGGTGTTGGTTTTCTCAGGCAGACTGGGATTAAGAGTGACCAGTCAAATCTGTTTCATCATCGTCGACAGGTCGTCTGTTGCGAGCCAATCAGATCATCTTCAACTGGGATCGGCTGGCGTCGTGGATCCACTTGACGGAGGAGTGGCCTTACAGGACGTCGTGGATCATCCTGTTTCTGGAAGAGACAGATGGAGTGTCTGACCAGGTCGCTCTCAAGACCATCTATGAGAGGTATACACACAAACACACACACAACTAAAATAAACCCCTTGATTTACTTCACTATACCTGTATAAGTTTTCTCTATTTCCTTATTTTTTTCTTTTTTCTTTAACTCCTCTTCTTTTCTACCCCGTTGTGTTTTATTGTCTTTTACAGCTCTTCCTGAGCCCGCTTTTGTCATAAGATACACTTTAAATGATCTTAATTTAAATTAAATCAGAGAAATGACCCAGATTCTGTCAGTAAAACGACAGAATCTGACCTGCTGATCTCCCCCAAGGAGATCAGCAGGTCAGATAACAATGTCAGTGTTCAGAATCATATTATTTTTCTCTTTATGGGATATATAAGTTATAAGATGTAAATACGTTTGACCAACAGGTGGCAGTAGAGGATTTCCTTGTGGCTGCATTAGTGCACATTTACTGCCAGTGGCAATGGATGCTACACTAACACATAACTGACTGACATATTTTGTAATTGATCATAATGCACAAGACAAATGATGACTGTATTAAAACAGTGAGGGCTGTGAATTCAAGAAAGGACACGTTTTTTTTTTAAACTTTACAAGCAACAACTGAAGGTCATATGTGTTTGTGTTAAAGGGAAAGTTTGTGTGTGTGTGTGTGTATGTGAGAGAGAGAGTTGTGTTTATGCCTTTTTATGTGTGTGGTCACAGATGCTTTTAGGTGTGCTCACCACAGTCAAGAGGAGAAGGCCACCACAGGCTGAATTGCAGGGTTTTGGTGCTGTTGTGCATCAGTCGCTGGCCTTTAAAGGTTGCGCTCTGTCACAATACACTAGCGCCCACGACTCCTGCGGCAGGGAAGTGTCACAGACCGTTACAGTCAGCCAGTCAGCCAGCTAGATTCAGCAGACAACACTCCCTCCCCCATCTCCAAGGCAAACCACTGCCTCATTAGCTGTTTGGTTTTTAAAGGACAATAGGCATTACTTTCTCTTATTTATATGGCAGTTAAGTGTTGCATATGTAGTGTACAGTAAATATGTCACTACACTTTTCCGTTGTATATCTTTGGTGGAAGTGTGGTGGACACCCACAGGAAAATGCTCATACTTTTACCATAATTATTGTGGAAAATAAAACTGGCAGATATAATTATACACTGTGCATTTAAGTGCCTTCACCACAGGATGATATCGTGCTTACACTGCTCATTGGACTTAATATAGCCATCATCTTGTTTTTGACCAACGGTCCTGTCTGTCTTTATCTTCTTCCTCGCTGGGTGTCTTTCCGAATGGCTGCTCTGTTTTCCGCAGTGGCCGTCGGAGAAGCGGCCTTAATGATGATGACAGGAAGCCTCAAACAGGCTAAACATAACGCCTTGCCTAGAGGCCTTATCTCTTGCCCTAATCTTCCCCTGATAAGACTCAGGCCTCTGACTGTGTGTCTTTTTCTGTCTCTCCGCTCACTCTTTTCTTCCCTTTTTTTTTATGATGCGAGGCTCTTCACGTCTCTACTTTTGCTCTTGTGTCAGTTATACGGCAAGAGATCGGACCGGCCTCTGAGAATATCAGGCCCCCTCTCACCGCTGTTTGTCTGGTCAAGGAAGGGATGGCTAATCTCCTCGTTTCAGAAGTGTAGATGAATACGCATGTGTACAACACGTGCACATATCACACAGCTCAGACCTCATACATGTTCTTTGTGTTTTAGCATACAAAAGTGTCCGAGTGGTTTTGCTCAGGCATTTTTTTTGTCAGAGCGAAACTGCACATCCCCTGAGCGTTACTAAGTGAATATATTAGTGGTGAAGTGAACGTGGGGGTGAGTCAGCCCCTTATAGGTCAACTGTCGCCCTGCATCTCAGTCACAAGGCAGTATGCTCTTCCTCTTCTCTCCTCTTTGTAAGGCTTGCAGTTACACAGAGAATCAGGAAACATTATATATTGTGAATCAAAGAATGGATAAACTATACGACTGAATTGTCTAGAAATGTGTCAGGAAATACTCTTTAGTTTAGATTATATACCCTCCCTGTTAAATTAAAAGTAAATTACTACAACACATGGAAATATTGTGTGAATAACAGAGTGCCTCTCAGTGAAGAAGGTGACAGCCACTCTCTATGGCATATACCTGAACTCCTCGAAAAGAGCGAAAAAATAGACCCACTCGCCCACCTTTCCTCATATCTCACACAAACACACACGCTTTCAAAACAGCTAAAAGCTGTTTTTAGCAACTTGCCTGGCAATAACAAGCGTCCAAGAAGGGCTGAGAGGTGTCACTGTAGGACACAGCGTGAAGAGTAAAATGTGTAGTGCTAATTCCTGTAGCTCGTAAAGAGCCAGTACAGCCTTTCTAATCTGATGGAGAATGTGTAATCGGTTAATAACCTGAGCGATTTCTATCGTTAATGGTAAATCCGGGAGCTGCCCAGACTAATGTAAGGTAGCAAAGGGGGAAAGCACCGTGTAACAAAGATGGCACTGTCTGAAGGAGATACCGGCTCAAAGCAATCAAGGTTACACACACGGAGCGTAGCTAAAATGTACTGTTAGTTCAGTAGGGAAAACTACAAATTACAGCTCAAGCGGGGAGACAGTGTCACGACTTGCTCGATACTATGACACAGAAAACAAAACAAGAAGTGTTTTGGATTGACCCTGATATTTGTAGCTGTCAAATTAACCCCAAATTTGTGTTTCAAATGCTGCTTTTTATCACTAGCAGATTGAATTTGCTGCCTGCAGCCTTGTGACTATCATTTTTAACTATATCATTTTCTCCCTCTCACCGTTCTCTCTCTCTCTCTCTCTCTCTCAGGAGTCACTTGTTCCTTGTTTTAGCTGCCATTAGAGATTTAATGACTACAACTAACCTAGCTCTCTCTCTCGTGCCTCATGGTTATTGCTTTAAAGCAGCTCTGCCATTTCCAAAGGCCATTAATGGGCTTTAGTATGTTTATTTCCTTGATGTTGTTTAGAGTCATCACATTACATTCAGCCATTACGCAGAGCCTCCATTGTAAAGTGACTTCAAGTGAGTGAGCAAATACAGTTTCTGTATCTTATTCAAGGTCACTCCTGTTACTGTGTTTTTCAACGTCTTCTCGCCTTTACTCTTCTTAATCTTTGGATCCCCATTAGCCTTTATAAGTACTTGGTATCCTTCTTGAGGGCATACTATCATTTTAAGTCAATAACAACTAAATTTCCTTAATGGCAGATGTCCTCCAGGTGGAGGGCGATCTGATTAAATTTTGTTGCACCTTACTGTGTAAATTTGCTCTATTTTTTTATGATCAGTATTTATTAGCTAATTGGGAATTAACTGCAACACATATGCATATTAATCTTGCATTTTATGCACTGTACACTATATAAATGTTTACAGGAGGAGCTCGTATAATAGCAATTGCACAGCGGTCAAGTTAATCACACAAATAACTAACTAAAAAAAGAAAAATCAACTAACAAACACAGAGAAAATTGCTGTTTTTATTTGTTTTCTGTGTGAGTGGAATATCTAAATATCATTAAACTTTGGATTTTTGGCAAAAAAAGTTAGTTGAATATGGTGAACTGGCAAATTAGTTTTGATGGTGATATTATTCTCTATTTTCTGATCTTTTATAGAACAGAAATAATTGACATATTTATCAATAACGAGTATTTTAAGAACGTTTGTTCACATACACACAGACTAACAGGCAGGAGACATGATCAGTCAGCTCCTGTATGTGTGGATACACCATCAAGGACTGTAAAACGACCTGCAAAATGACTGTAAACATTCTGCAACCGTGTCAGTCAGACTCTGACACAGTGCAGTGATGATATTTTTTTTTTTTGATTAGTTTAGAAAGTGAAGAAGTTACCTGTGTTTTGGTTGAGGGGTTAACATATTTGGATGATGTATCTTATGACTAATGATATATGGAGGTGGGTGTAGTCAGCCCCTCTGAGAGTTTATTCCTGGACGCCCAGATCCCGTTTTCAGCTCTAGAAAAAAAAGTGTCACTGGTCCACCGAGCAGGTTCCTGCACTGCTCTGACATCTGGTGCCCTGTCTGTGCCAGGATGCCCCCGCTGCACTCAGGAGTGTGTTTCTGGCGCTGCACCTGAATATTCTGTTCATTACACACACCCACACAGATACACACAAACTACTACACGCCATACGCTTATACACATAGACACACACACACACACACACACGCAGAGATATGTGGTAAAACTTATACATGTTGTTACTAAAACAAGGATACATCCAAAAACTATTTGCCACTACAAGCATTTGCTATTGATTATACTTGAACACACCTCAAATCACACATAAAACTGATACATGTGGTACATATGCTACGCACACTTACGTACACACGTACACAATTTCACACACACTCACACACACACCTAGCTCTCACACCAGCGCAAGAACATATGTCACCCCCAACTCCTCTGAGAATCAGTGTAATTAATCAGACCCCGAGATGCAGGCTGCGCTCACCAAACACACATATGCACACGCGCGCACACACATACGTTCACGCAGTGTGGGAAGCAGAACGCAGCAGAGAAATTGTTGTAAGGTAAGGTAGTTTTGTTTAGAAGTGCTGTGCATTGCAGTGTCAACGTGTTTGCGTGTTAATCAGCCTCTAAATGTTTACACGCATTATACTTTTTGTCTTTTTTGTCGCAGTTTGCGAAGAACCAACTGTTCCTTTCCTTTTCTTTCCCGTCATCATTTCATTTCTATCCTCTTCAATTTGCTGGCCCTGACCCTGCATTCATCCAACAAACAATCTCCCTTTCAGGAACTTGACTACAGCCAGGCACTTCTTGGACACTTCAAAACTTTTTTTTTTTTTTTTAGCACTAATCGTGCTCTGAATGAATATGTAGCCAGGCAATTCAGTCTTAATTAGAGAGACTCTTATCCCAAGTACTGAAACATTAAGATGACACTCTCTTCATTCAGGATTACTTTAATTGGCACAATTATTGTAATTTGGTTGCAATTATGTGCCGGGATAAAAGCGCCGTTCCAAAGCTCATGCGGGTGATTCCCTTTATGTGGAATCCTTTAATACGCTCTTAAATATCTAGCCACAAAAAAATGGCAAGATCCTATTCTTTTCTTATGATGAATACTTCTGAACTTTTCCTGCCCTCAAATGAAAAGTCTTTATTCTTTGCCTAGCTGCTTATTGTTCATGTGAATTCCAGTCGAATTTGTGACACTTTCTTTAATCTGCGTGCGCCGCAAAATTCTCAGAAATAGTTTTTCTCTCTCCGTGTCCTCTCAGGGAGCCCATTGTCCCTGTGCTAAATCCCTCTAGGAGGTATTCCAGTCAAAGACGGAGTAAAACCGGTAATTCGATCCCTCATTGCGCAGCTATTTTGCAGAGAGACCCAAAAACATGTGTGAATTTGTAAAGGCTGGTGTGAAGCCACCTACGTCTCAATAGAGTTCGGGCTCCGTCACTGATAGAACCGACAGACGACCTGATTGAAGAGTAGATAAATAAAACAGTCAAAAAAAAAGAATGTATGATAGGTTTGAGATAAAGATGGAATAGGGAGAGAGGTGGAAAAAGATAAAGAGAGAGAAGGGAGAGTCTAATCTCAGGAGGTAAAATAAGGTAAAGAAATCAAAGTGCGAATACTGTAGAGGATCAGACAAGATACCAGCAGTAATACTGCTAGACGAATTTGCAGTTGGTGTTTGCTCATGTCTCAGGTGTATTCACATCCCCAGGTGATGCTGCAGCTCCAAGTGAGATAGTCCAGGTGGAGGAGGCATATAGATTCATGCACATGTCCCCCCCCCCATGGACGTTTACATTAGGGAAACCAGTCCTCGTTTTTGTGTGTGTGTGTGTGTGTGTGCGTGTGTGTGCGTGCGTGCGTGCGTGCATGCGTGCGTGTGTGTGCGCGCGTGCTTGTGAGTGATTGTGTGCACCGGCCCGGCCTGTATTGTTGTTCCACCCCTCAGGTGTTTGGCAGTGGTGACTCAGGCGTGAATCAGCCTCAGCCAGCTCCACCAACACTCAACCCCCGCTGAGTTGCTCAAAATGTTAAAAAAAAAAAAAAAATCTCATTGCACCCACTATGTACAGGTGACACAGGAGGGGTTTATGTGTGCGTACGTGTGTGTGTGTGTGTGTGTGTGTGTGGAGAGTACCACGTGAAGAAGGAAAGAACGTCATGCAGCATACTTTGTTAGAAAATCCTTAAAGCCCTTTTCATTTCTGCCTGTAAGCCGAGGTTGAGGGATTAGTCTAATTGGTCTGAAACAAGAGAACTGCTCCATTCCATTTTCTGTGCAAAGCATAAAGAATCATTTCAAATGTAAGTAAATCCTGTGCTACACCTCAGACTGGCCTCTGCTCTTTACTCATAGAGTCATCCGTTGAGTGCCGACAAGTTTTTGATTAACATTTAAATGTGACACTGACACAGGAGGGAGGAAGCACAGGGCTGAGAAGCAGACATCTGCTTGATACTTTGGTATTTCTCTGGTGTTGAGCATTATCGCTGATCTCTCTCTCTCTTCCCCACTCTGCCTTCTCTTTGTGCTGGAACTGCTGGAAAGGTGGGTGGTGGTGGTGATTATAAATAGCAGCACAGGGTTGCAACAGGGTCAGCGCTGACCTTTAAGTGGATGGCGAGATTTGCCACTCAACCGCTATTGGAGCCACAGTCACACTTGATAGTTACACACAAACAGACACACACACGTTGAGCCTTTAACTGATGTTAATATCCTGACTCTTCAAAAGTCAGCAGAGGTTAGTTCCTTTTTGGGGTGTGTGTGTGTGTGTGTGTGTAGAAACCACACCAAAATGGCAGAAAAGGTCTAAGCAAGTGAGCAAGTCCAAAGAAGGCGAATAGGAGATTTAGTCTTTTCTGGGAGGGACCACAAATGTCTTTTTCTTCTTCATCTTTGCTTTTAGAACAGCCCTTGATTCAGCACTCGTCCTGCAAGCCACTGTATTACTTAAGCATTTAGTTATCAGATTTATCAGTTATGGTATCTTGAGCAATGTGCTCCTGGTACTGAAGAAAGTTTTTAATAATCAGAAGAGGCTTTTACTGCTCTTGTCTCAGAGTTTAGCAGCTTTGTAAAAAAAAAAAAAAAAAAACACTTTTGCTGCACAACATGCTCTCTCTCTCTGCCTCTGCCTACCTCTCCTTCTCTCATTAACGTTCTTGTATCCCTCTCTCATCATATTTCTAATTTCACATCCGATTCTTTCAATTTAACCAGAGGAGCACTGGTTTAGCTTGAGTATCCCACACTTTGTGTCACATCTATCACTCACTGTATGGATTTTAGCTCCATAACAGGCTTATTCCAGATGTGTTATCTACTGCAGAAGAGCACATTTGTCTTCACTTTAGCAGTCGGCCCCACTTAACTCGGCATCATACAGCCTATCAACTGGCCATTACAGCTATCAAACAACCACATGAGCTGAGATGAACTTCGCGGTGCAATTAGTGTCAAAATGAACGAAGTCTGCCATGGCTCCTCTGATGCTCCAAAGTCTGCTTTTGTGCATAAATCACCAAGCTGAGGTTTAGTGTTTTACTATTTGTCAAGAATGAGGCCTTAGTTACTTTCAATGGAGAGTTCAGTTAAGGTTTTTGGGGTCTGGAACAAGGAGGCTCCGTTTCGGCGCTACACATGAGTTTAATCAACATTTCAGGGAACCACTGAGTCCTGAGTCCCGTCTTACCGAGAGGCCGCTCGCTCCGAAGCTGCTTGGTTTTTATCAGCCTGGTGTGTTTCCCATTAGCCTGCTTGTCTCTGTGGTTCGCTTTGGGATGCACAGGTCCAGCTTCGTACACGAGAGTTTCAATTATTGGACTAAACTTTGCCACGAATGTATATGGAAAGCAGACTCTGCCACAAGTTGTCAGTTGGCACCGCCGAGACCAGGAAACAAGAAAGAGAGAAAGTTTGAGACGAAGGAAAGCAGAGGCACAGGGTGTCCACATTATTTGAAGCATTTGATTCAAATCAAGCAAATACGTCTGGATCTTAAGGAGACAAAGAACATGGCGTCATTTAAAGTGAAAACATATTTTTGCTCTCCCTCTCTGCCTTTGGGGTGGTGTAGGGCTTGGCAGCTTCTACTGTAACAATAACCTCTCTCAGCATTGATGCTGCAAGTCCACGCGCCAGCATCCTGTCTGTCCGCCTGTCCACTGTTTTCCCAGAGAGGGCCTCACTGGTTTCATCCACGCGCTTGGCAGACACTGTGCCAGCGGCACAGACGTGACTCTGACCAGGAGAGGAATGTGCCGGACTCAGGCCTGGTTAACTTCTTCACCCACACATTGTTGTGCTGGTCACACAGTGTCTCACACTAAAACTCTTGAGCTTTTCAAACACAATGTGCACAGGCGTTTGTCTGTTCTGCAGGCATCTCTCTCTGTCTTTGGGCCCCTTTATGGAAATGTTTGGCAGTGAGACCACCTCTTTGTGGCATGCATGCGCATGTCGTCCGTAAGCACAGAGGGCAGCTGTAAAGCAAAGTCAAGTGGCACATTCATAGTTTCAGTGTCCAAAGAAAGGATGGAAGAGATGAATTCTGCTTATTCCCGTCAGCTGCAGCGTGTGGGAGGTTGAGAGGAGAAGAAAGGCTATGCTCCAGTCAGCTTTGGGACCTATTAGCATTTGGATAAGCTCAGAAAGCTCTCAGTGGCCGCACCACACAGAGAGTGGTTGGACCGAAGCGCCTGTACTGCTGCAGCTATAAGCTGGGTCCTGTCAATGGGCCCATTGTGTGCGAGCGGCTGCTGAGATGCCTGCCGGCCTTTATCGCACCCGTTCTCGGTCTGCCTGAAAGTAGCACGTCGGCTTACTTGGCGCTCCAACCCCCTACATCCATCTTGTCATTTGGCAACTGATTGCTGATAAGAATGGCTTTGTTCATTTTGTCTGAATCATCTGTTCACTGTGAGGATTACTAAATATGAAGTGATTTGTGTCAGTGGCTTAATTCCTCGCCCAACAACTAATCATTAGTTATCTGCAAACAATGTCACTTACACTGGTTCTGTTCCTTTTCTCTAGTTTTCTCGTTCCCTCTCTTGCATTTCAATAATTCTCCTTACCAATCGTCCATTACTTGCTGATCTTAGAAAGGCACTTAGATTGAAGTGTGAGCTCCTGTTGGTGCCTGGCCTGCCTCTCCTGCAGACATGTCTGACCAGTCAGCTGGGAACGTCAGGAATGGACCCCAGACTCTCCACTTTCTTGCTTTTTTATTTCCATCTCTCTGGGTGTTACAGAATGATGAATGTCTTTGATTTTGTGATTCTCATCAGCCTCTGGTTGTCTTTGGAAGTCACAGATGTCTCCATGTTTTCAGTTGTACGACAGCACGCCAGGGAAAACATGCAGTTTGGGGAAATATGGTCAGTTTTAGGTCGTTTCTTTGGGTGGCATTGTAGTCGGATGCCACGTTTGGTGAAAACACTGGATTATTTTGAATCTGAAGTTGCTAAAAATGATCACTGCAGCTTAATAAGTTTTAGTTACATCATTTTTGTTTTTACCAAAAATTTTCCACAAAGCAACTGAACTTTATGCTCACACTATGTTAGATAGTCCTTAAAAAAAAAAAAAAAAAAAACCGTCAAGATTCCTTAGCAAATCTTTGGAGAGTGTTCTCTATAGAGCAAAGGGAAGTGCCCTGTATGTGTATGTGTGTGTGTGTGTGTGTTTGCGTGTGAGTCACTGGCTCCTGTTGGTCTGTGTCTACAGACCCACAAATAAACAGCAGTAAGCCAGCTGGAAATTGGGAAAAGCAAAGGCTTCTCCCAGTCTGTATATGGGTTAATACAGTTCATGGGAAAAGGAACCCAATACACATACACGCAAACACATACTGTCCTTACACACAAGGACACACTCCACCCTTTATCTATGCCTTTGAATTTCCCTGTCCACACAGCCCAGGTGTCTGCGTGGACAAGACACACACCTGTGTTCTTCGATGCCGTTTGAAATCATCGCTGGTGTCATTCACCATTGCAGCTCATATGTATATATGTGAGTGTGTGTGCACGCAGGTAACATCTGCGCCTTCTCCATCCCACTCATCCTTCCAAGCAGAGGTCACATGAGCGGGGTTCATCTGTGTGCCAACATGGAGCTTCCTCGACCTTTTTGGGTCTTGTTAAAAGTTCTAATGGAAGAAAACACTGAGAGGGCTTTGTTCACTGCAGCCCAGCTGTGCCTCTGTGTCCTCCCCTCTCGCAGCCTATTCTCTCTAGTGTCAGTCCGAGTGTCTGTGCTGGCAGTTGGGTGAGGGCAGCGGGGTTGGGGTAACCCACCTGGTCAGGTCTGTTGAGAAGTGAATCTCTACAGGAGGATCACACTGAATGAATGGAAAATGCAAACATGCAAAAATACAGATTTTTACAAAGATTCACAGGAATTGTTGTCATTTCAAGAATCAGATAGAATCTTAGTATCTCAGTTCCTCCCTTGAACAGCACACACCTCTATTTCTTGCCAAACTTGTACATTTGGACACATCCCTGTAACCACAAGGTCACAGGTTCGAGCCCAGCAACAGCAGATGTGTCCATCACCAGCCATCTGTCCTGTCAAAATGTCCTTGAACAGAAGACTGGACCCCTACCTGTTCACTCAGTGAAAAGCAGTCTGGGTAGGAAAATCAGCTTAAAGGTTAAAATGGAAGTGAGGTAACATACACCAGTACACAGTGTTCCTCTAAGAGCTTGTTTTTGTCCACTGAGAACCTCACTGGTTTGGGCTGGCGTGTGACATCTCAGCCAGCGACTTAACTTCAATGGGTTAGTTGATAGTTGAATCAGTTGGATTAGTTGGATTATTAGCTAACAGCGTGCTGTGTTGAGTCCTCTCCGGATGCTGACCTCACCCTGACTTAGCTTGCATACTGCAGCAATGGTACTAATCATCCAATCAAGTCAATAGAAAGGCCTGCTTGTGTTCACTCTCCAAAACAGATCAGGCCCAGGGAAAAAACCCAACTCATCAGCCAGTGTTTCTCAGCGGAGCTCACCAGTACACAGACTGGGTGATGTATGGGGGAGGAGGGTGAGTCAGAGTTCACATGAGACGAGGGAAGGTTAAGAAGGATCTAGGGAGTGAAAAGTATCTACTGAGAAAATGATGAAAGGTTCGGATGAGAAATGAGGCAGAGATGAGAAAAATGTCTGCTCCCCGCTGGAGTCTCCTCATTCATCTGATAAGAGCCGAGCACACTGGTGATGAATGGCCGGTGTCATAAGTCACTCCGACTTTCATATTTTCATGTCTGAATGATAGGATTAACGAGATGTACTGATTGCTCTGGGTTGTTAGTGTTTACTTCCCTTGTAGCCTTGGCCACATGTTCCTCTGTCCTTGATTAAAATGATGTGGTATTTGTAAGCAGCAGCAGCATCATTTCAGAGACACTGCTGCCACTTCTTCACCGCTGCTTTGAGCTTATATTTCATTTTTGTCACTTTAAGTTTGTGCAGTTAACTGCACAAACTCATAGTGCAAAAATATTAATTAATATTCCATAAACCGAACACAGCAATGTTTTTTAAGATAATATAGAATTGTTTTTTCTGCATTATGGACAGGAAATACTATATCTTGCAATAACAGAACAATCTCCTAACATGTGTGTTTACTTAAAGCCCATGATAACAAACATCATGTTAACTGTGGCAGCGCATCATGACGTGCTTCCGTCTGCTGCTTGCTAAATTACCCTGATTGTCATCTTCTCAGGTTTCCTCCTCTGCTGAGAAAAGATAACATCCCTCACTCTATCTGTCCTCGAACATCCCCCCTTTCACTATCTCGCCTTCTCTAAATCCAGTTATCTCTGTGCTCTCATGATGATGATGACCGTTGCATATCTCTTCAATCTTAACAGAACTGCTTGCTGTTTCCTTTTTTTACTTTCTTCTTTTTTCATCAGAATGTGATGTTTTTATATTTTTGGCTACAGATGCACCAGTCAGAATATAGTGTACACTTGACATGTTTGACATATTTGTGTTGCGCTGCAATTTATTGTATTGTCCTTAATTACCATTTTGTTTTCTGTAGCGAATAGTTGTAGAATTCAGTTGCAACTTCTTTTCTTTTTTTTCCTATTATTATTATTATTATTATTATTATTATTGAATTTTAAGATCCCGAGTCCCAACAATGAAAAAGTCCAATAAAACATTAAAATATGTAAATTGTTATCATAGTAAGTGTAAGTTTCTTTTTCTTTATCTTCTGTAGAATCTCTAAGAGCATACCCACCACTAAAGACGTGGAGCCACTGCTGGAGATTGATGGAGACATCCGCAGCTTTGAGGTCTTCCTCTCCTCCCGGACACCTGTCCTCACTGCCAAAGATATGGAGATGTTCCTGCCCTGCACCGTTAACCTGGACCCCAAACTCAGGGAGATCATAGCAGGTTCATAGACACTCACTATATATAATTCAGATAACAACTAACTAAACAACAAAATAAAAATGTCTCATTGTGGTGTTGGACATGTCGTGGTCTTTCACAACACATGGAATTGCTCAGTTCTCATGCAGATGTTTTGATTGTTATCATGTGACAACAAAGCAAAAACAACTAATCCATCTCCATGACAACAACAAGATGTGGTCAAAAGCCTTTGAACAATTGAATTGGGCTTTTGTCAACATGTTTTTGTGTCAGAAAGCCACAGCATATGATTCAAATTATTTTTACACTCATCAAACCATTGAGTGACCTGCGTTTTGATAGAAGCACCTGTAAACTGTGATTGTGCTGAAATTTAAATGAAGTTATAGCCATTTATATTTACTGATCTGTAAAAATACACATTATTAATATTTTTCTTGAGGTTATGCTATCTGTTACTGTAATGAAGCTGTCAGAGCATTAACGTATTAGTATTATATTCTTAGTGTGAATATATGTTTCTTTGTTGTGGTTCATGGTACAGTTATGTGAAAGTACCTTGAGGTACACAAATAACTTTCATCCTGTGAAATGTGTTATAATAAGTACCAACTCGTTGGGTACTGACATTACTCATAACACTACCACAGGGTCTGTCCCCAGTACAGTGGCTCTCGGAAATTTACAGTTTTCTTCTTAGTTCCAAACAGTGAAATGTCGAGCACATTTCCACTGTGGCATTGTGGGATCAGGACAGTATTTTTACTCGCTGTCACCAGCCTGACTCCAGTGCGGCACCGGATTTCACAGTTTGTAGTTAAAAGGACGTAATACTGCATCACTATAAAAGTGTAAGCTGGCTCTGTACTTTAGCTACTATGCGTCAGCATCTATTCAGCCTGTAAACGAGTGTCAATGACGCCTAGTGTGAAGCTGCTGCATCATAGTGTTATGAGACCACAGAAAACGCGTACACACACACACGAAGTCTGTTCCATTAAGCCAAAGTTGAGTCACGGAGGGCACAGCTGACCAAGCTCTACAGACAGACGTCCAGTCTGCAAGTAAAGCACTCCTCTCCTAAAAGTGTGTAGGTGTCTGTAAATATCCACCAAACGTGTTTATTTGTGTGTCTTGTGTGTATCAGTATTTTCACCTTCACACGTGTCCCCAGGGAGCGGAAGATGACCAATGACAAATGACTCTTAACCAGTCATCCTGTTCCCTTCGTGGCCTGTCGCTTCTTGGTGCCCAGTGTCCTGTGGCCAGCCAGTGGGCAGTGCTGTCAGTGATACCCGCCCATGAGGCTGACTCACATCATAAGGCCCCCATTGTGTTTGCAGGCTGGATTGGGTCTCACTCAGCGTGTCATTCAGCAGCCACTTGTATAACCAGGAGACATTCTGGTGCCTGCTTCTGTTTCTGGTTCCTACTTTCTTGCCAGCCACACAGAGCCACTCTGTTCTGTCTCTGGGCTTATTTAACTTTAATTTTGGAGGTTTTACCAAAGCTCCCTACTCAGCTCCTACTCAACTTAAAGTCACTTTGATTTATGTGAAAACAATTGTGGCCAAAAACTTGTGCGACCGTGTCTATGAGCTCACATGGTCAGCTTTGTTTACATGGGCAGAGTTACTTGTCATGCCACCGTTGTCACATGGCTGGTATATAAGTTGAAAAACAGAGAATATCAGCGCCATAGAAATTGAAATGAGAACAGGATTCACGGTTGAAGGTCATGTGTGTTCATTTCTCACCAGCATTTAGCTGTTTGATCGTCTTCTATTTTGGATAAGGAGAATATGTTCAGGAACAACGTTCTTGTTGTATTCCCTATAGTGCTTGGAGAATCAAGGAATTTTGCTCTTGTGTGCGTCAATTGTTTGATATGTATTTTTCTCTGTGGATTCACTTCTGCCTAAACTCCCCAGAGATGATGAAATAAAGCTAAATTATTGATGCGTGGGTGGATCTGAAGGGTCTTTATAGTCATCGCCAAGACATGATCATCAGCATCGCAGATAAACAGTTCCTTCTTTCTCCCGCCCTTGTTCTTTTTCCCCCGGCTCTGTCGTCTCTTAGATGTTCGTGCGGCCAGGGAGCAGATGCACATCGGAGGAGTGACCTATCCCACGCTGCCCCTGCAAGAGGCAGTGCCCCGTCCTCAGTCAGGTTACGGCCATCACTCTGCCGCCTGCTCCCCGGCAGGCTCCTTCACTGGATCCCTGCCTCCTCAGCCTCACAGTTCCTACTTCAGCGGAATGACTGGTCCGCAGCACCCCTTCTACAACAGGGTGAGACAGAGCGTAAACGTCGATTAGGATGTTTGCTGCATAAAATGAATTGCTATCTGCTTTCTATCAGAGACAGAAGAAAACAGTTCCTGTCACCTGAGTTAAACTCTTATCCCCACAACCACAAACAGACACACAACCTTTCTGAATTTAGCTGCTCCATCCTCTTGCACGTTTTTGTTGTAAAGCGCTGTGATGCCACACTTGGCAGTTACACCTGAGTAAACTGTGCAGTTAACAGATCTTACCATATATCCACAGTGTTTTGAATAAGCCACTCATGTTACGGAGCACGATCGAGTCAGTTAGCAATGTTATCTTTTCCCCTGTGTATTTTTGTCATTTGTGTGCCTCCCTCGTATGATTTTATGATTTTCATTTTGTTTTTACCTCCTCTCCTCCCCCCTCCTCTCCCCTCCACATTCCCTCCTTCTTCCCTCATAGCCTTATTTCCCCCAACATGTGTATCACCTGCCACGGCATTACTCCCACCATATCCCCTCATCCTTGCGTCCCACCATTAAACCACTCGGCCAACCAAAGGACACCAATGGACTTGTAAGTAAAGAAGTAGAGCTAGATCCACGTAGCATTTGCAGCTGTCTTTTTGCACTCGAGCAGATACACTACTTGTTGTTATACTTACATTATGCAACAACAATTAGATTGCGTGAACATTCGAGCAGTTTCTGTCTCCTCCATTACCTTGAACAGTTTCTCAACAGCTCAGTTTAGGGAGGTGTTCTTCCCTTTGTTTAATTTTTTACCTAAATATATCTTAAATATAACTTAAAAACTCAGGTTCAGGATATATATACTGAATAGATATGTGATATATAACGTCACTCAATTTTTAATAAGCTGCCAGGTCCATTGTGTCGACCTACAGCCTGAACAAAGTCTGACCTTAACAACTCTTCTTTAACATCTACCTCTGTCCTCCATCCCTCTGTCCATCCCTTTCCACAATGTGATGTCATTACATTTTCCTCTACCTTCTGATTTCTGCTTTTAATATTTTCCTGTTTCAACTGCTCCGGTGGCCAACCACTGATGCTTAGAGAGAGTATTTATCAGTTTCTCAGCCTCACCTGCCCTCCTTTCTATACAACCCTTGTCTCCATTCTGTGCCTATGTCAGGATGTTATTGCAGAGGATGCCAGGGAGAGCCTCACCTCCTGTCCCTCTGACCCCACCATGGTAACCTGACTAACACTAGCTGACATTTTAGCACATATACATAGAGTTGTGCAGCGCTATGGACGTGCACATATGAAACTAGTTCTTCATTGTAGGTCTTGTTGCTTAAACCCCATTTGTCCTTCATTGTGTTGCATGTGGTAAAAGTACGTTTGTATTTTTGACCAATTACTTATACTGTTGCTGTGGTTTGTAAAAGCAGGGAGAACAAATATAGACTGTTCTGCTTACTGCAGAATAGTTTGATAAATAACTGCATCCGGTGTGACTATGAACTGCTAACTGTGTGTTTTGACACAAGCCACAGCTTGTGCATACATACAACATACAACACGCTGAATGAAGTGAGCTCTGATATTAGTAAAGTAGCAGTCCCTGTTTTGGCATGTAGGTGTTGTTAACCCACTTCAGGAATGTATGGAGTTAGACCAAAAATAACTGCAATGTCTACACCCTGATATTCACACAGTTCAAGAGAAGACAGCCTCTATTAGAACAATTTAATGATAACACTGCTCAGGAGATTTCTGCTCCACAAAGCCACTTATCAGGGCACTGCCAGCAAGCATTTAAAGGAGCTGTATGAAAGATTTAAATATAGATTATTAAGTAATGCTCCTACCCTCTTTCTGTATCTTTGTGTCTTTAAATTTTTTAAAATCCTCTCTCATATACCTTCATCACTGTCTTAAATTTATACGCTGTTTTTTCCCCCTCATATCTCCTCCTGTGCTTTTTTTTTTGTCCTTGTTCAGTATGAATTTCTTTAGTTTCCTCGCGTTCTGCCTTTTCGTTGCACATTAGCTCATCTTATCCTTCTCTGATTCACACTTTATCTCTTTGTGCAGTGCTCGCATGCGTCCGTATTTCTACAAATGTGTGAATGCGGATGCGTGCGCACACTCGCTCATTTGTGTGTGACTCTTTGGATATGTAAGCGGGCCGAGCCCAGTGTAATTGCCTCACTGATATAAGTGTGAGTATGGATTCCTCGGCCTGCTGGGATTATCATCAGAACAACTGTTGGGGCTGACAACACATGCACGCACACACACACTCACACACACACACACACACTCTGACAATGAGCCCAGCGCTGGTGGAGCTTATCTCCTTACCAAGACGCTTCCTCCCTCACAGAGCTCTGTTTCCTCTTCCCCATCCTTCTGCCCAGCCCTGAGCTCAGCCCAGCTGTAATTACAGTCTTATCACACACACACTGGGAGGGTTCACACAAACACAGATACACGCAGACACACCCGCAGACATTTGCGCTTTTGCTCGCGTTCTTAGAACACGCTTGCAGTCTGAATGGAGTAGTTGTATTTAAGGCCTTTCCTGAAGTGAAACTTCTTTTTTTTTTTTTTTTTTTTTTTTGCACAGTGTAGAAGATGTCTCATTCTCTTACTCATTCTTTCTTTCTTTCTTTCTTTCTTTCTTTCTTTCTTTCTTTCTCTCTGTCTCGTCCACAATCCATTCTGTCTGCAGAGATTATGACTGCAAAAGCCCGCTGACTCCAGCAAAAACAAAATCTCCTTGTCTAATAATTTTACTTGCAGTAGTCTCTTCTTTTCCAGTCTAACGTTGCTGGCAGGCCGCGCTGCTGCTGTAAAGGAGCCGTCTCCTCCCCTGCTGAGAGGCAGATAAATGTCTGTCTGCACTGTTGTCAATGTCTCTCCTGTCCCCTCTCTGTTGATGAGTTCAACATGTGTGCAGCTTGTCTGTCTTTTCTGTCTTAATTTCTGCCTCTCCCCCTCTTCTTTCTTCTTTTTTTTCCATACAGGTACAGTCCCGGCTTTATAATGTTATAAATGTCTGTGTGTGATTTTGTCTGACAGTTTGTCTGACTGCTTCTTTTTGTCTCTTCATGAAGCATTTAAAGTCGCTGCCTTACAAATTAAAGCAGGTACACCTTTGATTTCATGGCTATTTTCATCACCACATCCAAACCTTTTTTCTTTTTTTTTTCCCATCTTCCACCTCTCTCTGTTGCATCTCTTACACTAACACAGTGGTTCATCAAGCATGCTGTAGAAAAGAGATGTTATAGACTAGAAAACACAACCCTAGGTCCTGTAGTGGTTGAGTAGATTCACTAACGGTTTCGTTCTAGAGAAAACCCTCTTCTTATGTGGACATGAACAGTAGTTAAAACTCCCGAGTGCCAGTTTTCATCCTCTTGCTTACCACAACAGAAAGTTGGCTCCTACTATTGTGTACTGTATTATGTGAGCTGCTTGTTTTTTGTCTTAACAACCACTCACAGTCCAACTAAGCTCTGCTCTCGTCTCCCTCGAAACCAGAAACAAAACTGGAGGGATTAGTCTGAAGCTATGTCTTAATGGTGTTAATAGTCAGAAGAGAGTAGAGATGAGGAGAGAGAGAGAGAGAGGGAGGGAGGGAGGAGGAGGAAAAGATGGGGGAGAGAGAAAACAGTGATGGAAAAGAGAGTAGGAGGTCAGCGCAGGAGGCTGAGAAGGAAGGAATGTGAGCGGGAGGAAGGAAGGGAGGGAGGGAAGGAAGGAAGGAAGGAACAAGGGCGAGGGTTCACAAAGACGAGCAGAGCCGGAGAGGGTAGCAGTGGGGAGGGGGCTGAAGAAAGGGAGGGGAGCGGGATGAAGCAGGGCACATGGAGTCTGTTTAGTTTTTGTGCCAGCACGGTGGTGTGTCGGCTGTCTGTGAGGCCTGAGACGGCATCGACAGGGCACTGGTGTTGAGTCACATCAAGGTTCGTAGCTCGTAGCTCGTTGGCGGCCGCTGCTTCAACGGAGATCGGCTCGACAGACGGCAGCTCACAGACTTAGAGACTCCATCCCTTAAGTGCTGTGCACACACTTTAGTAGCTTATATATACATGGAGAAAAAGAATAAGAGCAGGTAACAGTGTATTTGGATAGGGTGGCAGCTTTGTTTACTTTTACACTTATACTGTGTGACTGATAGAGAGAATTACTGTGTGGGATTGTGGTTTTGCACCTCTGTGTGCCTCTCAGTAACAGTCCTGCACGTCTACTTGCCAAGAATAGTTGCTTGTTTTGCCCCAATCAATGGGTTTAACGGTGATGAGTTGCTCTAACAGAGACTGTGAGTTTGTCGTGGTAACTCTAACTCAAAAAAAAAAAAAAAAAAACTAATAATAAATTGTGTATTTTCTAATTATACATTTGTGTGTTTGGGCAGGTCTCTCCTGCAGTGTTGCTGAGTTCTATGAACACTGATGCGGTGTGTGAGCGTCTCAAACAGATGGAGGGAATCGACCCCAGCATGCTCTCTCAGTACGCCTCTACCATCAAGAAGGTGCGTCTGTTAATAACATTAAAATGCGATATTTTGCTGATATGTAATGTTTGTCAACTTTTTTTACTCTAATTCCGATGCTGTATTAATTCAAATGTAATGATTTATACATCAGTCAATTCACTCCAATCAATGAGTAAAACTTTTTGTCCCTTTCTTGTCATTACAGGCTAATATAAATGGTCGGGTTCTGTCCCAGTGCAACCTGGATGAGCTGAAGAAAGAGATGGAGATGAACTTTGGTGACTGGCAGCTCTTCAGGGGAATGGTGCGACTACATTCCACTTTCAATTTGCCTCACAGCTGCTTTAATATTGTTGCTCTGAGAATGTGTCTTATGTACAATATATAAAGAAGTAAATGGGGCAAAAAACAATTTTCAAATTGTTCCATCAGGACCTCTTGGTGATAAAGAAAACATCAGCCCACATTCAGTTTCAAAAACCACCCCTTTCATTACTCTTGACACTTTGCAGACACTTATCCTGTCAGTTCCCTCCTGTCACATGTCAGCGCTTCTTTATTCCAGAAAGAAGCAAGACACTGTCACGTAATTTGACATCTTGTGCTGCTCTGAGATATTAGAACAGGAGATTTTATAATCCGTATTACGAGAAGCGCGCTAGTTGTTCAGCCAGGAGTCCAGTCAGCTGAGCCACAGCTGAAATCACTAACACATGTAGCCGGCTCCACTTCATCAGATGTCAGTCTGTGCTCCTAATACCAGACCAGAGCCCTGGATTGGTCGTGTTTTAACGCAGATCTGACGCAGAGCTCACATAGGAGCAGCTGGACAGAGCAGCGGCCTGACTCCTCCATGCACTAACCAGTGTTGTGTTGCCAGGGCGAAGCCAGCACAGCCATCTGGTTCAAGATGGCTGACTGATATCTGGATGAAGGGAGGTTATTGTCGGAGACGAGTGGACGGCTGAATAGCTCTACTTAAGAAACAGCTCACAGTTCTCCCCTTGCAAGCACATGCTTTTGTTGTTGTCGCTGTCTTAACATACTTGTTTAGTATATGACATGCTTTGAAAAAGACACGTTTATAACTAACTCAGAGTCCCTGAAACCCAAATCAAATTACTCATCGGTCTGAAACACTGCGCTGTGGTGCATTTTTGCAGGTAATGGAACAGCGTCATGCTGAAAGCCAGGCTGTGCTTCAGGACGAGTCCCGAGCTGGAAGTGAGCAAGGCAGCAGCGTGCACCACATCGAGCCCAGCAGACGCTCCGGAGGAGCCCAGCATGAAGCGGCGGCCTTCAGCCTCAACCTCAGCTTCGAGGAGCTCAGTGGCGCGGGCCTGGAGGAGGCTCCAAGAAACAACAACAACTCACACTGGCCGGTCGGTCTTCCTGTCACGAGTGTTAATATACTGCTACCATAGATGTGATCACACATCAAGCACATAAAAAGTGTAAAAGTTGTTAGTGTATGCATATATGTGAGCGTCTAACACCCAAAACTGTCACATGGCCTCTGTACCAAGCACCCGTTTAGCCACCATGTTAGTGACCTCAGTGCTTTCACATTAATGTGGTTTTGAGTGAGAAAAGAAAACGACAGAGTGAGAGAGCTCATGGTGCTTTCGAGAAGCAGAATTAAAAATACATACACACACACACACACACACACACACTCTGCAGTGCACCAAAAGGTGTCAAGGGGCCCCTGTTTGTTATTTTCACCTTCCCTATTCCCAATTTGCAAAATCTCTGAGACACGAGCAAACACACTCACACATAGACAGCTGGCTCCGCTGCTATTTTACATGATCTCACTTTGTGATGTGTTTCAAATTCAAATCATCCAACAGTGAAAACACACCATGGCTTTCATTGCCACTCAGGCAGTGTTCTTTGCCAGCAGATTTTTCACTCTATCCAGTTCTTGTATTCTGAATATTTCATCGATTACTACGGTGGTGCAACTGCCACATTTCTGTATTTATTATATCAGGTGTTGTAGGTTAACGACCCTTCAGCCATAAAGCTCCGTCATTCTGCAAGTCTAAAGCATAAACATTACTCCTCAACAAACTCTTTGTCGTCTTGTCAGGTGGCAAATCACCGCACCTCAAGCATGTCCAGCCTCAACTCCCAGGAATCTTCCAATGACATCTGCAAGCTGACAGACAAGCAGCAGGCCGAGTATCGTGATGCCTACAGGGAGTACATCGCTCAGATGGCCCAGCTGGAGATGTCCGGCAGCGGAGGAGAGAGGCCCGTGCAGCCCCACCCCGGACAATTCATGCAATCTTCCAGCTCAGAGGACAAAGGGGTGGGTGGACAGTCACAAGAACTCTGACAAGTTTTTGTCACTACATCACTGACAGCATAAATACTCAACTCAAATCAAACTAGAAGCTCCCACTGCGATTTTTAGGAAGGATAACTTGTGTAGACGTTTTGTTCTGTAATCAGCCGTTGTCTTTATTTTAAAATTTGATTTTTAATTGTTTAATTTCTCTGGCCTGTATAAAGGCTTAAATCTGTGCCAGAAAAGGGGTAACCAATGCCTCTTGTACTTATTAATTTTTGGCTTATATTCTTAGTTTGTCTTGGCACATAAACAAGAGACACGAATCCCTTCTTCAGAGGTCTCTCCTCCAGTAGTAGAGGAGATATTCATGTTGTTCTTTTTGAATTTTCCTCCTATCCCACAGGCCAAAGAGGGAGCTGACCAAGAGGGCCGCAAGTCCTTCACCAAGAGAGGCTCCAAGAGTAGCGATGCCACAGATTTCCCCTCAGGGACCGATGCCCAGCCCCTAGACCCCATTAGTGAAGAGGATGAGAAGCTGGACCACAGCTCGTCCTCCAGGACTCCAGGCTGCAGGAAGAAGGCAGCTGGGTCGTACTACCACAAGCTGCCCAACGATGACGACTCAGGCCCAGAGGAAGCCGACAACACCACACCTCTGCTCCACAGAGAGGCGTCCCATCAATCCTCCCAGCCCAGCGGGCTGCTCACCAAACCTGGCTTCCTCTCTGAAATCCTCTTGGATAAGAAGGATTCATCCGATTCAGGGATGCGCTCCAGTGACAGCTCCTCTGACCGCTCCTCCGAACGCTCCCTGGAGGAGAATCAGGGAGACGGTAACAGAGAGAAGCCCAGTCTGATCGAATTGGAGCTTGAGGGGTTGGTGAAGAAGAGAGGCCTCCTACCCAGCAGCCTCAGTGGCCTGCAGGACGCCACGGTGGCCCGCATGTCCATCTGCTCCGAGGCGCCATCCGAGGCCAGCCTGATGGCGAGCAGCCCGGATGAAGGGTGGCCGTCCAGCGGGGTCAGCAATCTCAACCGTACCGAGAGCAACACCACCCTTAATAACAACACGAGCAGCCCGACCGACACCACCGTCAACACTAACACCAATAACAGCCATCAGCAGCAGCAGGATAACATCACAGGCACACAGTCCACCACCTCCTCCTCCGGCACTGACGTCTCGCCAGCTGTCATCATCACCCCCGGCAGCAGCAGCGCTGTCACCATCCACAACCAGAACCTGCGCACCATCAGCCTGGGAGATGAGAGGGAGAGTGTCCTTTAAAGAGCCATATGTGTTGTAGGTTGTTCATCTTTATGTTGTTGGTTGAAATAATCAAGCTGTTGATGTTGTGATGTATTCCAAAGAATTAAGAGTAGATTGGTGTTTTTTAGGGTTAGGAAGAAAATGTAGGAAATGTTGGCTGTGAATTAAGAGTAGTGCTAAGCTTTAATAAAAAAGCACAAATGTGATGTGTTCATATTTACTTTTGGAGTTTTATCATATCAAATATGTTTCAGTCAGGTCAACCTGGGAGTGCTTTAACTGATTTCTTATATTATGAGACTGAGACCTGTCCTTGTGTCTCTCTCTCATGTGAATCTGTGATTCGTTGCATGTTGTGGTCGTCGTTTGTTACAGGAAAAGAACGTGTCATTTGTGTCCAAAAATGTAGCCATGAGTGTAAAAGGTAAATGTTACAGAAGCCATTGTCTCAGAAGTGTTTTGTGCTGTTACATTGTGTGTGGTAGATAAAACATTTCAAATAGATGGCAGTGTAGACAACGGTGCAGTGCATTGGTGTTCGTTTCTGTGATAGAAGAAAGTGCATGCACTTGACTGTGCAAAAGTGGTGATGAACTTTTCCAAAGTTCTTTGTGAAACTGTTTTTGTGAATCAATAAAACATTTTAGACTGTTTGAACCATCGAAGTCCATGTTGCGTTTTGTCTTGTCCTGCTCCATCTTGTGTGAAAACAAACTGTTTACACTGACAGCTTATTAATTAAATGGGAAATAAATGAGACATTTAACTAAAACTCTCATTTTTAACCATTTAATATTTGATCTGATTCTGTCAGAGATAAAACTGACATTTAAATGGACGTGTCAGTGGTAGCTTTCATATGGCCCGATAGATGGCGCACTCTCCATACAAACGTGCTGCAGCTGCTGCCATGGACTCTGCCTGTTAGTAATATTAACTACTGAGAGTAACAGCTTCAGCTCAGTGGCTGCAGAAAGTTGATTTTTACTTAGATACTTTTGGATTTAACTCCAAATAAATCTCAATCGTGATTCATACATAAAAAATAATTCTTACATAAATAATTAATAGTTTTCCATAGTTGCACACTTAATTAAAAAGATCTCATTAAATGGTCTTTGAGGTCAAATAATCACTTGTGAGTCTGAAACTTAATGTGTGGGTTTGAGATGTGAAGGTATTTGACGATCCCTGTATTATTGTGAAGGTCGTGGTGATTGACAGATGGTTTTCACTACCAGGTAACAACTGTGTCACCAGTCATTCATATTATCTTATGGCTGATGTCTCCTTGTTATGAGAAGAGTCTGTAAGACCAGTTTTTGATCTGTAAATCCTCAGTTGGCCTTTTATCAGAGGATCAGCTCATCCCATCACTGTTTGATTCGCTGTGTTAACACTATCTAGATATTTAACAACAAGTAGCAACATTTTTATTCTCACTACTTCAGGTAACTGCTGTGTGGGTGGTAAAATCAAGGCTCTTTGGTCTTATCAAACGAGAGATTAACCAATTTTCAAGTGATGCGCATTTGGCAACATTAAGCCAACACAGAGAACACACACAAACAGAAATAAATGGATTAGGCTACTGATCTATAGCTAACAGGTTGGATATTTGTACACTAACCTTTGGAACAGTTACACGTCTTCAGTTTTACCTCAAGTTAAATTTTCCATAATTGTCTACAACTTCTTTTTTTGAACATAGCCCACAGCTCAGCGCATTAATGGTTCAAGCTGTCACGCTAAACCATTTAATCCCATTTACTTTACATAGCGTGTGAGAAAGTAAAAGTGCGCTCAGTGTGCCCTAAATAACAGGTTTTATTTATTTATTTGTTAATGTAACTGTGCGCCTCCAGGTCGTTGGTCGCCTCGGGGAAGGTTTGACGCATTGGTTCAAACTATTATAGATCACACACTGCAGGTCTGATTAGGACACTTTGTTGTAGGGTTTGTTTTTGTAACAGAGTCATGTGTTCACTGTGCGTAAAAACGCTGGGTCATGTTCACATACTTCTATTAAAGGGGGGACGTCAACTGGGAAACCAATTTTACGCACAATCTCCCCCCCAAAAAAAAGTGTTGTTAATCCCGCAAATGAAACATGTTCAAGTTGTGTTTTTGATTTATTTTTGTATAAAAAAGGTACAATTTACATTACTTTTATAAAAAGTTTCAGCATAATTAAGTACAACATTACACTTTTGCAGAAGTTTCAAATTCCTGCAACTATACAAGATAAACTCCCGATAAAGAGTTCACAAGGTTTCATTCTTTCATTTTATCTTTTTTTCTTCTTCTTTTTTTTTTTGTGTGTGTGTTTTTTTTTTTTTTTAACAACGTCCAGTCCTTCATGTGCCAACAATTCTGACAAGACAAGACTAAACTTTTTACAGTAACTAACCAAGTTGTCTTTTCTATTCACGTTCCCACCTCCGCAAAAAAAGCGAAGACTTCAACAAGGAGAAGGGACAGGGATGAAGGGGGGAGGGAGAAAGGAGGGGGGGGTGAAATAATCCTTGTGACAATAATCTCGTTTTTCCTCCCACTGTCGGGAATATAACGCGCCTTCCATTTCCAGAAAGGACCCACAAATAAAAAAAAGTCTTAAGTTAAATAATAATGAAGTGTCCAAACAGAAAACACATCACATAAAGATTGTCCCATAATAAGCAAAAGTCTCTTGATTTCAGCGTCAGAAGAAAAAAAAAAAAAAAGAAAAATCCAGGCCTGGAGGACAGAGGTTGGAGAGGGAGGGGGGAAAGTCCTGCTCCCCAGGTCCTGCGTGTGTTTTTTTGCGTCTTGACCAAACACCTGCAAAAGATTGAGAAAGAGAGGCGTGTTTAGAAAATGCAAACAGGGCAGAGATCCGGACAGACTGGCGCCAGGGAGGAAGCCGCAGTTTTTAACATTTAACCAAACACTCCCAATACTAAGCAAACCCTGCGCTCCAGATGTACACACACACACAGAGGCAGAGAGAGGACACATACACACACACTTCTCGCACAACTTCAACCTACAATCTGGGGAAGAATCAGCGTAATTGCCGCTCAGCTGGCGCCTACCCACTTCTTGTACCAATTATGTGCAGACATCGTAGTAGCAGTAATCCAAACAGCCATTATTTTTCCTGTTGCAGATGCTCTTCATTATAGACACAAGAGGGTATAATACAACCCTGACGACTGCTACTTATGTACAGTAACCCAAGCAGCCTGGAGCGAATACCTTCCATTTTATTCCACCACACTCCGCTGCAAAAATATCTGCCAGCGACATGTCTTTAGACACAGCAGATGAGTCACAGAATTATTTGATTAATGGGAGAGATCTTTGGATCTGGGTCACCTTACTGACACACTAGAAGTCCAGAGAAAGTCCGTGGTTTGGGCTGATTTTGCGTCAAAAAAAAAATATATATATATATATTATATATATACACACATGCACGATCCATAAATTGGACTTAACTCCAGTAAAAAAACAAAACAAAAAAACACAACAACAACTGTTCGTATCTTGTCACAACTGATAAAAAGAAAGAAGGAAGAAAGAAAAAACACCCAGTTTTTGGAGCGTTAAAGCAACGGGACACGACAAGAAAAACAGATAAGCATGAAAACAAACGGACTGGTTAAATGTTATTTGTAACCCATTCTGCTCCAGCAGACTGGGAGACAGGCTGTAGCGGAGCCTAAAAGCCCTGGACAGAATGCAGCAGCAGACATGAGGACAGCCTACTTACCGCTTTAACGATGCAGAGTCCGGCTGTCATCTGTCATCAGCTCTGATGGCAACTCCGGGGACTGAAAACAAACAAACAAAAACAAAACAAACAAACCAAATGTTAATTTTCTTTCTTTTTTTTTTACGCATCATCCGATTTCACTCTATCGCTGCAACAGTGTTTTTTTTTTTTTTTTTTTTTTTTTGTTAATCTAGGTCGAATCTCTTCCTCATATAATTCTGAACAAAAGAGGAAAAAAACATGCCATTTTCATTTTCCAACAAGCCATTTTGTGCGAGTTACGCATAGGCTACAAAGGCGCAACGCTTGTGCGCACGAATGAAAACCCATTAAATAGCTTTCCCCCCTCATACATCAGACTATCGCTTTTTTTCTAATCAAGATGCTTATTTAGCTACAGTGTAATTACCTGTAATGACAAGATGCTGATATCTGTGTTGAGGGTGGTCAGGGGGGTCCTGGATGGAGCCTGCCCCGGCCGCGCAGGGTGATGCAGGCTGGTTAGTGCGACACTGGAGTCCAGCGCAATCTGCAGGTCCAGGATGTAGTCGATGACATGCTGCAGGATTTCCATCTTGCTGACGTTCTTGTTCTGGGGGATGCTGGGCACCAGCTCCTTCAGCTTGGAGTAGCAGTCGTTCATGTTGTACAGCAGACTGAGCGGGTCATCCACCGGGGTCTTGCTCCGAGAGATTCCCAAGGAGTGCTCTGATAAATTCGCGTTGTTTTTCCGGAAGGACCGCACGGGGCTTATTGCTTTCATTTTTTGTCGGCGTTAAAGGTTGAGCGAGAGGCGGATTGTTTTTGTTATTTTTTTTTTTTTTTTCTTGTTGTTGTTTGTTTTTTTTTTCTTGTCTTGCCTGTGTCGATTTCTTGCTTTTCTTTAAAGTCCTGTTCCAGCCAGACGATCAGCGATCAGACTGGATTACTAAACTGTCAGTGTGGTTTATATAGGCAGCAGGCTGGGCATGCGGCACGGACGCTGATTGGTTGAGTTTACCTTGTCGATCAATACCTTTCTGCTCTCCTATTGGTGCTTGTCAATAAGGCGCCACCCATTCTCCTCCGCGTTACCAGTGGCAACGCGAGTTGGAGGCGGAACCCAGAGGGCGCCTCAGCAGCTCCGGTGGGCAATTTGGAAAATTAAGCCCTTACCTGTTTCTGATCAAGAAAATTAATGATTCGCATGGTTGTCAATTGACTATAACACGGTGCGAGCACAGGGCAATAACTCTGCATGCACGATTTGTGTTTTTTATCATTGAAATCAAGCTGAAATGTTTGTATTTGGAGTAGAAATGTGCTTAAAATTCAAAAATACATCAGCCAGAATACAAACTAATTCATCCAGGACAGAGTAGAAGTTTGTGTCTAATAACTTGACAGAATAAAAACACATAATCAGACATGATTTGATTCTTCTACTTGCACCAGAACCAGTTTTGGCTTTATATATATAAAAAAAAGAAAGAAAAAAAGGTGCGGTTGTGGAGAGTGTGGTGGAGCAGTGATGGTATCATCAGGCACGTCTGGTGATTCTTAATTCACAGCAGCCCAGACCGGTGTGAAGGCGAGTGTCTGTTACTCTTGAAACACAAAATGTGAGAGCAGGGACAGAGAAGAAAATGTCTCAGGGTTACAACCAAGAAGAAGAACGGTCAGAACGAGACGAGACAAGCAGACCAGAGTTTTTACGCATGAAAAAATGTGTCCCTGTGCACTAAAGCTCCTGGATCTATCTGAGCTTATGTGGTAACACTTGTGCGAAACACATGACTGACTGCATTGACGCAAACACACACATACACATACATATAAAATATGTTTTTGTTTACTGTGCTAGCTTGAAATGATGCATTGAAATATATATTTGAAATGTGATTTTTGATACTGGAGTTGGTGCGCAACTGTTGGTGGTCAGAAAATAAGTTCAGTGAGTTTGTTGCTTTTATCATTCAACTTCTATTATAAAGCAAATACGACAATAATAATCATTTAACTCTTTGTATTATTTCTCACTTTTATCCGACAAAAGTCTCGCAGCTCTACGTGGTTTGGAAGCGCAGTGATGGTCTCGTGAATTTCAGGGATAATTACCACCTGAGTGTGTTGTGTGTCACTTAAGTTTCCTTCATGACCTGTAAATGCTCACTTTCATATCCGAGCACGTGAAGAGCTGATTAACTACTATTGGCATTTTAATGTTTTCTGAATGAGTCATTTGTTTGTAGGAATTACACGCTTCATTCCTCAGCCGGAGGTGATGGGGTGCACTAACTAATTGCCCCCAGGGGCAGTTAGTATGTAACTGTTGTGATGTGCTCCATTTTCCCCTCTTTTTCTTCTTTTGTAAATTAAATGTCCTCAATAACATAAAATCAATCCATTTTGTGGAGAAGGGAGGGCGGAGGGTCGCTGTTAAAATTCAAGCTTTGAAGGAAGGATGGAGGGAGATATTATCATTTTAATGCTGTCGGTTTATTTTCTTTTTGCAGGGACACTTCAGATGAGACACATGCAAGGGAATCCTGAAAACCGAAGCAATCCCGAGTAGAGGAGACGGTGCACAGTCTGCAAAGCACACAAGCATCACCGTGAGTAGACATAATGAAGAAATTGAAAGTTGTTTTAACCTATCACGATGCCTATAATAATGATAATATCGCACCCCGGAAATGTTAGTTTGGGGAAAATATATCAGAGTAATGTTGTTTTGCAGTATTTTTTAAACAAAATTCCAGCTAAACACCATCTGTGCCATTGTTTTTACGCGCGGTTCCATTCACCAGTCACGGACATCTTCTCCTTCAGCTGTCTTGTCTCACGATCCTGTATGTGTGTGTGTATGTGTGTGTGTGTGTGTGTTTTTTATGCATTTCTAATATAATCTGCAGCTCCTGCAGTCTGTGTCCACATCTGGTGCAATAGGATTGTTCCATTTTCTCCCCTTCTTCCTTTCGCTCCCACAGCTGTGTCTGTGTTTTCGCGCGACGCCCCTGACTGATGCCTGACACACACACACACACACACACACACACACACACACACACACACACACACACAGGGAGAGAGACAGAAAGACAGACAGGCAGGTGATAAATTGGCGCAAGAGCACATCGGTGCAAAGCGGAGCGAAACACCGGCAGCGGCAGCCTCACCCATATATCTCTCCTCTCCTCCCCCCTTGTTTCTCCTCCTCTCTCTCCCTCTCTCTCTCCCTCTCTCTCTCTGTCCTTGGAGCAGACTCTCTGGCGCCGGCGCCGTGACGTCACCCCATTCACAGCAGCCCTCGAGCCAGCCCTCGCGGCGCCGCTGAGGCGGTTTCCATAGAGACGGGGTTTCGGGGTTGTCAGTCTGAGGTGGTTCTCAGCTGATCAACCCGGGACCGGGTTTTTGGGTCGCTGCGGGTTTTCTTTTTCTCGGCGGCGGTTTTGATTTGTTAAGAGAGGCGAGACGAGACCACATGTAGCTGCTCACGTGATACTTGTAGATGTAATATAGTAGCAGCAGTCGTGTTGATGTCCACCAGTGAAGGAATGCAGTTTGACCAAAAATCCTTGTATTTTACTAATTTATTTCCATTTCATATTAATTTATACTTACAGTTCAACTTTAAGTCAGAAATGTCAGATTCATTCACCAATCGAACATCTTACTTTACAGCTAAAAGATATATTATATTTCAAATTCATAATAATAAAATATATCAGTTCAAATAGTTCAGATCTTATTTGCATTACATTAATGTTTTCTGTGTTTGCACATTATTAACACACTATTAAGCGCACACTTGCAACTGAGTATTTTTAATTTTTTTTTTGAACTATTGTTACTTTTGCTTCCACCACTGCTGCTGAAACCCAACCAATTTCTCTCTTTTATTACAGCCATAACCTTCCCTTTATGGTGCCAAACGACTGGCACCTTCTGAAAGAAACAATTAAAAACAATCCATTTGTCTCAAAAAACCAGTGTGAGAGTCTTTCACAGGACTTGGAAGAAAATGTGCTTTAAAACATATTTTCACTTGAGAGGTTGGGAAAATGAAAAAAAAAAAGAGTTAAAAAGCTAAATGAATAATTTGTTATACAATAATAATAATAATAATTTGTGTTATATTTTCAGATCACATACAAACTGATTGAAACTAGACCTAGTAGGTGTCTATCAAATTTCCCCAATGGCACAAAAATGTGTTTATTTATTTATCCTGACCCATGAAAATGTCAAGGGAGACGACCAAAAAAAAAAAAAAAAAAGTTGCCACCAAACAAGTTCAACTTTTCCCATGTTGCTCCACCAGAGCAAAGAGCCATCAGTCACACATCATGTGAAGTTTCTCTAAACTCTTTCCTTGCCCCTCCCAGACTCAAAGACATTCCTCAGTCCCTGCGAACAAACATCCCCCCTCCTCTTCTCCTCTTCCTCCTCTCACTTCTCTCTCCACGGTCACCAGCGTATTAGTTTGGGTTCAGGAGATAAGGTTTGGAAAACAAAGCGGAGCTGCCAACCAGCTGAAGCTCGCTCAACGAGCCGCGGCGTCGCACTGTCTGCTCCGGTCAACTTGTTGATCCTCCTCCCTGCGGCTGCACTATGAACTTAGAGTAAATATTGGTCTGATTTCAAATAATTGACCAGTTTATTCCTTATTGTCGATGTAGTTACCTATTGAGAAACTTTTGTTTGTGTGTGTCAGGACACGACACGATGCGTCATATCAAAATAAAACATCCCCACGTGCCTAAAATAGATTTTAACCCATAATTATCCTCAATTAAAGATAAAATAAGCGACTGTATCCGGTGTTTTCGCAACGAATTAAGGCTGTTATGTGATCATGCATTAAAGGTAAGAAACTGACGAATAGATAAAAAAAATAAATAAATTAAAAACACAATAAAGTCGTTTTAAACGCCGACTAAATAAAATAATTAAAACTACAGTAGCTACATGTTTGTACTTAGTTTGAACTCACTGCCTTGATTTAAAGTTTTTATTTCCCAAACCGCGCTCTTTTATACAAAATACATTGAATTCCGCTTGTTTCACAGTCCGTCTCCGACGAAGTGTCAACAACCGAGAACCGCAGACTACTTTTTTTTTTTCTCGCCACAGCAACAGTCCCGCAGCAGCAGCAGCAGCACTGGAAAGTCTCGCGCTCTGTTCTTCATCGATGGGCTGCCACGCGCCTGTCGCGTGGAGCACAGTGTACACATCTGACAGTATCGCAGGGACCTCTTGTAGCAGTAAATCCACAGGGGCGTGGTTTGTTCTCAAAACACCCCCACAAATAGCACCGGGGCAAGGCTACACGCCAAACAAGGGGCAATCTGTGATCTTCACCGACTGAACATCAGTAAAAACTTTTAAATTATAGTAAAGGCTTGCAACTTTAATAACTTTACCATCTATTAACTTGCAGATTTGTTCATTAATTCACTGTTTTGTCTATTTAATTTTGGAGAATTATGGTCCCAAATCCCATATTAGCATCCCCAGATTCCTTGTTCTGTCCAGTAAATCAGTTAAAAAAGTCTAAAGATTTTTAGTTTAGTATCAAAAATGACAAACAAAAGTGACAACTGCTCATATTTGAGATTTGGAACCAGATAAAGTTTCTTTTTACTTTCTTGCTTTAAAAAAATGAACGGAAACCACAGATTAGTCATCCAAATAGTAGCTGATTAATTTTCTGTTGAGGCATCATGACACAGCAAAAGTTCAGTCAGTCAACACTCACAGCGTTATTAGTTGGAAATAGCGAAACTCACAGCGAGTTGTTTTATGATCATTAAAAGTTTTGCCTGAAACAACTATCATATAAATTTAGCATGAGTTCATCTGTTTGAGAGTATAAAAATGAAAGCATGAAGGTAGAGAACAGCTCTGATTTAACTGGACTTTGGCTGTGAGTTAAGTACATCTGGTTTGTCGCCGTCTTCCTCTTTCTTCTCTCTCTGTCTGTCTGTCCACCTCACGCCTCTCTTCATTCTGCCCCATGGTCCAGATGGGACACTCTCTCTGCTCTCTGAGCAACAGCCATTGAGGCCTGGCTCTATTGTAATGTGAGAGGCTGCAGCAGGCACACGGGTAGGCAGGAAGCACTGGGAGAGATGGATGGATGGATGGAAGAGATGAGGTGGCCAGATTGGACTGGGAGACAAAGGCACCATGGCTGCCCGAGTGCCTTCCAGGCTGGTTGTGGAGTGGCCACTCCAAGCCTCCCTGGAGGCCGGCCTTCCTCTGCCCTGCACACTCACTGCTCCTCCACAACACAGCTGGCTGCAGGAGATGAGACAGGAGGTTGGTTGAGGTGGACAGCTGGGGACACGGGGCTGTATATTATGCTTATATTCTCAAACCTGCATCTATAATGTAAACAACTTATGCAACTAGTCATTCAAAGTTGTTAAAAAATCCACTTCTTTTTTTGTTAGAGTTGAACCACTCAGATATTTTGGCCAGCGTGAAAACCACCAACCAGTTGGCAGTGTGGAAAAGTTGGCTGCAGTTTAACTTTTGGGCAATATTGCCCGTTGGCATACAATCACACATTAACATTGCTGTGTCGCCCACCTATCACTGCGGCACAGCTGTCACTGCAGCTAGCAGTCTGTACCCCCGTAATCAGATATCTGCATATCTCCACTTTCACACAGGGAGTATGACAGTGTGTGGTTTGTAGCTGAACGTACTGGTAGAAGATGATTGTTGAAATCAGATTTTTTTTAATGCAGCAGGGAGAACGGGGGTGAGGTGGTGTTTGTGTGTAAATTAGAAGTTTTGGTGCCTTATCTGTCGCAGCGTTATGTTGCCAAAAATGATCAACATTAGCATTTGGTGTTAATTACCACTGAGTCGGTTATTGTCGGGATGGGACAGGTGCTGTAACAATGTAATGTCATTTCACAGGGTCTGTGCTTGTCATCGCTAACAGGAGTTTTTAGCAAATAAATTGATGAAGTTGGTGTTTCAATCCCAGGGTGCAGTTTTTCAGGTTCCTCTATTCCGAGGGGAATTGAGAATATATACGAGACCTGAAACTAACTTCTGATACCAGCTCGGTCTGAGACGTTTTGGCCTGTGTGGTGACATGGTTGTGTCGACCACAATTTCACTTTTCATAGAATTTGAATATTTAGACATAACTCCAAAAATAGATAATAGTTTGTTGTTAAAATGCTGTACATAACTGTTACTGTATCCATAGTTAAACCTCAGATTTAGTAACAATTATAGTATTTGTAATAGTATTAGTCATATTAGCTAGTATTAAACTAGTGATTTAAGGGTTTGGGTTAGCACTCCATCAAAAAGAAAGCATCTATATCAAATGGAAGTTATTGTAGTATGTCTTCCAAAATGGCCAAATGATATCTTTATTCATAATTCATCTTTTTTTGGGGATATATAAGAATTTTACTTACGTCATCATAAATTAATGGAGAAATGTTACTTTCTATTTTCCAGGAAAGTGAAATATCCGATTTGGCATGTCCCAGTTGATTTCATTGGGTCACTTAGGTTAACGTTATTGGGTTACTGTAATTTTGTTTTTCCAAGTATGCTGTGTTATTTTTTGTGAATAAATGTTATAAAGCTGTGATCTGTGAGTTTACTTCACTGTCAGGTCAGATCACATCTGTTATTTCTTAATCTAAACAGGTCGTGTGCTAACAAGCTAATTTCATCGTTTGCTCAGTTACAGGCCAGACAACAGCCTCACCTGGCAGATACTGGTTGTAAATATGTAGTGAGAACTAATGTCTACACACATACTTAGTTTTAGTTTAGTGTTAGAATTTTTGGTACTTTAACTATGTGAGTGTTTGGGTCAAAATCTACTAATATGACCCCATCTTTAACAGCACTGTGGACTGAGCTCTCCCTCCAGCCGAACTCTGTTTCCTTCAGCTGTATCTCTTTTTTGCAGCAGCGCCCACTTCCTTATAACCTTAAACACTCTGACCACAGTCATCTCGCTCTTACTCAATCTTTAGTTATTTATATAGCACAGAGGGAAGAGAGAGTTAATGTAGGAAACACACTCTTCAATGTCTCTGTGCAAACAGAGAACAGGTCAGAAAACAGGTCTGGCTGATTCATTGCTCTGTCCTATGCCATCTCTGACCACCCATACTCGTGTTCGTTCTTTTAAGGTAAATTATGTGTCTAGTGTTTAGGCAAAGACCAGACTAGTGGACTGAAGAGCTGCCAGGTGTTGCCATAACACATGTCCCGTGTAACCTGGGGGGGCTGGTTTATGAGTGCAATTAGATGATAGAAAAAAAGCTATAGCATCTTTTGCTGTTGTAATGGCCTTAATTAGTATTAAATACATTTTATGATCATTTTGTAAAAGTCTTCCATCCACACCGAATGCCAAAACAATAGAAAAACACTTAAATCTATTCTATTCTAAGCCAACAGCCTTACACCATCTGCCAAGATGCTTTCCATTGTCTTTGAAGTGTTATTTATTGTTTACAGCGCAAGTGTGAAAATTTTCATTCCACCAGCAAGTCCAGATTCTCACCATTAGATCACATGTGAGCGAGTGTGAGTCTGTGTCCGAAATCATTGACTCGTTCTCTCATTCACTATTTCACTACACGTTATTATGAGGCTGGTTCTGTGTATGACAGGGTATAGTCAGGCTTTTTGTGGAAAAAAAAAACATACATCATGAGTTGAAATCCATCCAAAAAAAAAAAAAAAAAAAAATGAAATTGAAGATTTTTTTTTTTCAGTTGTTTGGATTTTACATAACCATTATATTTTTGCAAGCTCGCTGGTTTTAAAAAAGCTGCATAGCTTTTCCTCTGGAAATCAGAAAGTCAATATAACTCAACTATATTTCAAATAACTATCTCGCAGGTTTGTATTTATATCGCCTATAATTATTACCAGATCACATTGTTCTTGCCATAAACCTTCCAAGGAAACTCTGGAGCAGTAAAATAAAGAGTTGCTGTTTTATTTGTCAGTATTATTCATCAAACACGAAGGTCAACATGTTGTTTGCCAGGAATAAAACTGAGGTGGAGAAATTCTGGATTTGATTCATTTTATTGGCCTGAAAGTGATCAAATTTTACATCTGGAACATGTGACTTTCTCATAAAAGTGAATGTATGTTGGATATATAATAAATAGTGATTGTTAATTCATACTGTAACACTACACTTTCATTTACTTATTAATGCGCTCCAGATATTGATCTTGACCGATCAGATTTTTCAGAATTTGTCCAGACTGTTGCAGACGCGACCATGTATCGCTCCTTGCTCCTTCAAAGAGCCACTGAAGGTGTCTTGTCATCCCTCACATGCAGATTTGCTGCTGTAAGCATGTTGAAGTGGTCAGGTGGATCATTGAGAGCCAGTGCTTTTAAGTGATCACAACAACAAAGGTTCTCACGGCCCTAATCCTCTTTGGCTCTTATCTCTTACCCCTCCTCACCCCATCACCCATCTCATCGGCTCACATAGGATCAGACCTACCAGCACAGACTTTCTCATGCCTTTCTCTTTTGGTGTGCTCTTAATATCCCTATTACTTTCTCTTTCTCTCTCCTCACAGATTATCGGCTTCGCACCACCATCATTTTCGCTCTGTCTTTTTTTTTGTCTCTGTTTCTTCTCTGCCTCTCTCACATTTACCCGTTTATCTGTTCTTTCTCACCAAGGGCATCTGGGTCTTAAAGGACCCTCTTCAACGCTTTGACTAACAAAAGCTGAGTCACTTTTGAAATGAGGAGCAGAGTCTTTGAATGACACTTGCTAAGCCCCATTTGAAGAGAAGCCTCAGTCTCTTATCAACAATAGCTTCAGCCTTGTATATGGACTATGATCAAGCTTGAGGCGGTTCATTGGGGATGGTGGGGAAACTAAAGCAGCAGTGGGAGAGAAGCAGCATTTGAATAACGTTCTTCAGCTGTGGCATCTTTAAATCTTTGTGATGTAATTATTCTAAATCCTCAAAACCTGCTGTGTTTCATATTGCCACCAGTTTTTACTTCCTCTCTGTGACAAGCTGCACTATATTTAGTTCCAGCCAGTGCAGGTTAATGTGGCCATTTACTTTGATATCAGTAGAATGAATCAACCTTTAAAGGCTATTAGTGTTATTAAAAATGTCCCAGAGGGAGCAGCTATGGCTTGTGTACTTCCAGGGTCTGTGTATGCGTTGCAGTTAGCTTTAGATTATTGGGACTTATTGGAGTAACAAGCTAATGGAATTAAGGTGCTGGATTTCATGCACCGTTGCCAAGATTCAGCATTAAAAGGATGTGTGCTGAATAAATAGTGCTTTAAGTAGATGAGATTCCGACACGGGAGAGATTCGCTTGTCAGAGCAGCATTGTTTGCTTGGCTCCAGAGCTAGTGAAACTGTCAAGTGTGCTGCTGGCCACAGATAGATGGATGGATGGAGGATTCAGAGCTTCTTCTTTAAGGAGAAGAAGAATCTCTTTTTAGACACTGGATTTGACAAACTCTTCAAAAATTGAAAGGAAAGTAACTTTCCTCTCATGTGTAGCTTTCGGAAAAGAAACAAACAAACAAAACCCACCAGCACTCTCTTATTATATATATATATATAAAAAGAGAGAGAGCAAGGATTTTTCTATACAGGTCTATATTTGCCCGCTAATTACGTACATGAAAAGCAGAATCAAAATGAAATCCAAATATTTACCAAAATAAACTCATGTTTTGTTTCATTTCTCCGTCAGCGGTGCCAGAACAGAGTCCTCTCCATTACAGATAATTCATCTGATGTTTGTGTTTGTTGGTGGATTAGCTGGGAGGCGTTGCTGTTGGCCCAGGCTGTAAAACGCTCTCATCTGTATTTTAATGGACTAAGAAGCAGTGGGAGGATGTGGCTCCATGCCACAATTTCACAGTGAAAGAGGGGATCGTATGTAGCAGGTAATCTATTTGTGAGAGTGTTTTATCCGTATAAATGGAATTAGTGGATGGTTTGACGACACATTAAAAAGGCAACACTTAGAGTGTGCGTGCACGTGCCTCCGTGCTTGAGGAGCCATATTTGATCGACCTTAATTGGGATTTCCGTAGCAAAATGTTTCTATGCTTTAATGATGCTGTGGATGTGAGGTGAAATAAAAATAAAAACATTAATGAAATGCTTTGGTATGAAATGAATACACCCAGACTCTTATACACGTGGCATGAAATTAGTACTGAAACAGATGTATGAAGACGTATGTATGAAGTACATTAGTTCCTATAAATCAGATGTGAGTGGTTGTGTTGTGCAGCATCACAGTTTCTTTTTCATTTGTCCTTGGCAGCTTCCAGTTGGACACAAAACCTGCAGATTCTTTACTTCCCACATTTCGCAGACAATGTTTTAACATTAAAAACAAAACGCCAGGACGCATGCATCTCATACACTCTCATGCATACACATACAGATACACACAAACACACACACACAGGGCCTGCAGATGGTAGGGTCTCTTTAACCCGGCTCTTTGTAGCCCTTTCACAGTGTGAGAAGAGGAAGAAAAGGCTTGTCTTTTATCAGGCTTTGAACGCAGCAGTGTTGACATTGGGATGGCACCTAATTAGGTTAGACCCAGCACAGCATGCATGGTTAACTAGGCTGGCCTAGGCCTCAGGCTCCACAGATCCCAAGGTGACTGCCACACTACAGCTGAGGAATGATACCTCCGACTATTAATGTACTTTTAACATTATCTATCTTGTAAAAGTATTGCCGCATCACACAGTCACAGTTATTTTTCCCCCTCTCCCGCTGCAGTTAGCAGGTACAACTCTGTGCTGGCAGTGTTGAAATATGTGTCATGCGTCACTTCGGTTGGGGAGGTGGTATTGAAACGAAAGTTTTGTTTGTTAGAGCTGAAGTTCGTGTGACTTTTCCTGGGGACAAGGCGGATCCATGTGACAAGAAGTATATGAAACACTATATGAAACACAAAGCAGAGATACAACGGAAGATTCAGAATGACTTCTTTAATAATAAAAATATAACAATGACTCACTTTATATGTCAGGATTTCCATATTGGTCACTGACTAAGAGACTAAATGGGAAAGAAGGAGACAGGCATTCTGTTTGGGTTTAGTTTCATAGTCCTCTTACTTCCCCTATGGGGTTGTGCTTTGTCGCATCATTAACAGTTTCCTAGTGTGGAATCCCCTTCTCTGATTCCATTTCCGCTTTATTGCCAGTTTGGCCTCATTGATGTGAGATGGTCAAGCTGCAAAGGGGATGTGAGCTGAAAAAAGAGGATGTGATGTGGGAGTATCCAATCTTTTGCGCTGACATGTGACGCAGTTGATTTTCTTTTTAAAAATCACATTTTGACTAATGTCTGCCTCAATACATCAGTGTAGTGAGTCACTTTTGGTGGGGATGGAGATGTCTGTGTGGTGTAGTGAGACTGGCAACAGAACATCTTGGCTACTTAAGGTCACATTAGCTCTTCACAGGTGTCAGGGAATGAAATGAGATAGTTTGAATCTGTGAGAGCGGGTAAAAGGAGGAGAGGAGAGTGTCTGGGCTGTGTGTAAAGAAGGACAGAAGGAGAGAACTATAAGAGGAGGAAGAGGAGGAGGAGGGGGAGGAGGGAGAGTAGTAGGAAGAGAACAGGAGGAGGAGGGGGGGGTGTCCGGTCATGCTGAAGCCCAGCGTCTTTGAGAGAGAAGAGGGGAAAGACACAGGGAGAAAGAGAGAGAGAGAAAAAAAGAAAAGAGAGCGCTTTGCAAGCCACCCAGGCTTCATTACCATGTCAATCTGAAGAGAGGGAGATAGAGAGGGAGAAACAGGCCGGCCAGGGCCCAGCAGTGGGGCCGGATCCATATGGT
The DNA here is from genome assembly GCA_016801845.1 of Polydactylus sextarius. NCBI lineage: Eukaryota > Metazoa > Chordata > Actinopteri > Polynemidae > Polydactylus > Polydactylus sextarius. The sequence goes on from CM028919.1 coordinate 11,099,534, forward strand.
GCTGCCGGCTCTGGAATGAATAGTGAATGGAGCGGCTGGGCGCTGGGCTGCTGGAATCTGCCTCCAAGCCTTTGTGAACAGGATGACCAAAGACAAGAGGGAGCTCTGCAGATGGCCCGGGCTATAAATAGGTAGCTAGTCTATCTCCGTGCTGTCACTCTTCTTGTCTATCTGCCTCCCAGCCTCCCCCTCACCCCCACCTCACATACTGCCAGGCCCTGGACACCACTAAACCGAGGAAATAAAAGCCTATGGTTGCATGACTCTAAGATATCGCCACCAGGCTGAGAGTCTGAGACGTCCTGATTTTTTTTTCTAGCCACCCCTTGTCTCCAAACATTTATCATTCAGATTTGTTACAGATGCAAGAGAGGTATGGGACTCAGTGTGTGGGAACGTGTGTGTGTGTCTGTGTGAGTGTGACAGAGAGAGAAAGAGTTTGGTCTGCAGAGAGGGAGAGAGTGAGTTGCTAAGTTGCTCAAACACAAGCTGAGGAAGGCAGAGAGATTGAGCAGTTGTGTTTTCAGTCCAAACTTCTCGCAGATGGACTTTAAAGTGAGTGATAAATCCGTGTCCAGATTGAGGGTCCTTTTGTCATCAAACTAAGCCTTAGCACTGCTGTCCATCTGGCTCTGTGTATGTGTGTGCGTGCGTGTTTGTGTGCAGGAGTATGTGTGTGTGTGTGTGTCTGTCTGTGTGTGTTTGTGTTTGTGTAGACACTGGACATGATCCGGTAGCGGAAAGCGCACTACAAGCCTTCCTTTTAAAGTGTTGCTGACTGTAGCACACTATGAGCTGGTCTTCTGCTCTTACTTCTCATACCTTCTGTCTCGTACACTTAACACACACACACACACACACACACACACACACTTCTTGTAAACACATCTCCAAGCCAGCGTGTGCTTCGTCTGTAACAGCCCCAGACTGTGAGCTAACACCAAAGATAATTGTTAGGAGTGATGGAGCTCAGAACCAGACCTGTGGAGACAGAGCGGGAGATGACGTCTGTGTGTGCGTGCATGTGTGTGTGTGTGTGTGTGTGTGTGAGCAAGAAGTAACCAACTAGTAAACACAGAGAAGCACGTGGCCTGGATGACTTACGTCTGGACCACACAGAGTAAAAGGCATCAGTCAGGCTGGTGCTGTGTAAAAGCTGTGGCGCCGAGGCTGGGTGGCACGAGACGGACAGATAGACAGGCAGACAGACAGGCAGACACAGCTCTCTCCAAATTTACCAGGTTTCTGTACCATCCAGTGATGTGATGTTCCAAGTTTTATTGTTTTGTCCAGTTGGAGTTGCGTACCAGCTGCTGGCTGTGTGTGTGTGTGTGTGTGTGTGTGTGTGTGTGTGTGTGTGTGTGTGTAATGACTGTGCGCTCTAAACACCCTTCTGACATGACATGTTCTGGCTCTCTCATGGTGAAAGCAGCCAGGTGCTCACCACGGGCGACATCACCGCTTCAGCCCGCTGATGTGATGTGCTGACTTGATGACATCATCGCCCTCTTTCTCCTCAAAATGCACTTGTTTTGGCTGACCAAGCAGCTTGTGTGTGTGTGTGTGTGTGTGTGTGTGTGTGTGTGTATCTGCATGTGTGTGTGTGTGTCTATGCACTGTGAAAAATATCTTAATTAAGTCATTAAATCTAGTATTGAGAATATTAAAATCGTGTTTTTCCCAGAACAAATGAAAACTCTCTTTCCAAAAGCTAATTAACTGATAATTTCACTTGTTTCCAATACGAATCAAATTGGTTCAAGATTTTCCTGAGGTCAAGTAATATCTTGAATGCATTTTCATCCATTTTGAATAAAAGTGTTTTGAAAACAATTACCACTCCCTAACTGCAGGTATTGTTTTGTCTCTCAATAAAACCAAGATTTTAAAAAGTGAATATGAGAATTAATTGCTGTGAAGACATTTTCCAAGTTTTTCTTTTTTAAAGGGTGGGCTCTCTAGAGACTCTCTGTTTGGACTCAAGTGGACATGTAGTGTCTGTATCTTTATTCCTAGAGGACATTACAGAACAGATAGATTAATTAACATTTTGATATGCTAAAATAAATAAGGAGTTTTATCAGCCTGGGAGAGTTTTTTTTTTGTATGTGTGTGTTAACCGTCAGTATCCATCACAGTTATGTTGTGTTGTGTCACAGCAACCCAGCAGTGGTTGTTAAAAGTCTCCCAACTATTGCTGCGGTGTTTATCTCTGAGAATGTGCTATTATCAAGCGTGCTCTCCGCAGATGGACATAAAAATATCTGCGCTGTGGCGCCATGACATTGCAAACGCTCCACTTGGGTGGGGAAACAGGTCATGTAATTGCAATACACTCTGTCATTAGAAAGGCACAGTGTCATTATATTACATGAGTTATTATGAAAAAGATTAAAAAAAAAACAGAAAAGAAAACATTCTTCATGACATTACCACTGGTGTTTTCCCCAATTTTGGAAATAGTCTCTGTCCCCCGTGCGTATCTACTAAAAACTGGCCGGGGTTGTGATTCAACACACCTCCATGCTGTTCAGGCTTTAGGATGGTGCGGGACTCAGTAAGTTTAGACCAAAGCAAACAGAAGACCACCATAGAGGGAGGGAGGAGGGGGGAGATGGGATGAAGGAGATAGAGGGAGTTGTGAGAAGCAGGACAGATGGGGCAGGGATCAAGGCCCTGCGTCCCTCTGTCGCTCTGCCACTCTCTTAGACCTGAACCAAAAGCAGACGACAAGTCTTTTAGCCATTATGTTGGACCAGATGACGTCCATCTTTTGAATGTCTCTCTTTAGGATTACATGTCTTCTCACCGCTCCTCTTGTGTTGTTACTATCTACAGTATGGTGTTTTTTTGTTTTTGTTTTTTTTTTACACTACTTTGAGCATCAAGGATTTTACTCAGCAGAGCTTAATCTGGCAACCTGATTTTTTCCCCATGATCCCCCCCTTCCCCACCATCGCTGACACATGCACATAGAAAGCACCAGAAAATGACAGACAGTGAGACAGAAGTTGTTTTTGTCTTTTCCTTTTTCTCCCTCACTTCTGCATATGGTCATCCGTTCTGCCTGTCTATCTGTCTGTCTGTCATTACAGTAAATCAGAGGGCTCTATCCCTTCGTCCTTCTGGCTGGGACGGCTGCAGCAGATGTTGGTGCCTGGGACAAAATGGATTTCCCCCCGCCGTGAGCAGCTTTTCTTGCCCTCCTTAATGGAGGCTCCTTGAAATGCTAATGCCCCACCATTAGTATACCAGTGCATAGTGATGGTGGGAAAAAAGGGAAAGACCGCGATCCCGACTGAAAAACCTTTGTCGCCTGAACAACCCCTGGAAAATATACTTTGCAGATCCAGACAGACAAGCATCTAGTGGCGGTCTGAGAAAGTAAGAGAGGGTGATATTTGTCTCACCACACACACAGTTAGGGTGTGTCATGGCATCTCATCTGTTGGTCTAGTCCACATTCTTCCCGCCTATAAACCTCCACTAAGTCCCTTCCTCAAAGTTCAGCTCAAAAGAGGGATAATGATTATCAAGCATATGAATGGAGTAAAAAAAGAAAAAGAAAAAACAGAACCAATTTCTACTTTGCACCAAGCGCTGGGTATTTAAAGGATGAGGCAGCAATTCCAAAATTAGGAGGCTTAACTCTTTGAAAACATTTGATGATCAGCCGCTGCTCGCTGTTATCAGAAGAATCAAACAGTGAAAAGCAAAGCTGCTTTGCTGAACAGCGTGTACCACATGTTCTCACTCCTGGAGGCGTACTGCAGGTACAGAGGAGGTGGTGGAGGAGGAGGACAACAGTTGTTGGAATTTATATTTCTGTTTGGTTCAGAAAGATGCAGCAAAAAGAGATGAAAAGGTAGAGAGGCAAATTCCGTTGAAGTAGCTTTAACTAGCATGTCAGGTTAGCTTTGCACATGCTGTGTAGTGACTTTTGTATGGCATGCGAAGCTAGAAGAGGCTTTTTGCTCTTTTGCTATTTCTTGCTTAACCCTCTCTCTCCCACACACACACACACACACACACACACACACACACACACACACACACACACACACACACACACACACACACACAGATTTATCGCTCTGGACACTCTTGTCCCTGTCAGCAGCTGGCGGGCTGAGTCTTGTTTGAGCTCGTGTGTTGTGTGTATACGAATGCTTGTGCATGAATGTGTGTGTATGTGTGCAGAGCTCCAGTAAAGCCTGCTGCTCTGCTCTGCTGTGCTGGCCAGGCCATGTGGCCACTTTAAAGCTCCTTTCTGAGAGGCCTGTGAAGTTGTTAAGGAGCTCCACTACACTGGCAGTTGGCTCTGGGAATCCCTCTGCCAGCTGTAGCCTGCATACACACACACACACACACACACACACACACACACACACACACACCCCTCCCCGCTTCACTTCCCTCTCTCTGTCTCTCATGTTCTCTTTCTCATGCTTACACTTGCTTCGTTTCTCTGGTTTTGCTCCCATCTCTGTCCCCTCTGTCTGTCCGTGTAGTTTGTTTGTCGCCTACTCTTACACTCTTTCTGTCTGTTTCTTTCGTTCTTATCCTCTCTCTTCTCTCTCTCTCTCTCTCCCTCTGTTTCCCTCTCTCTGTCTGTTCCTCGCTCTGACCGTGGTATCTGCATAATCTATGTAGTGAAACATCATTGCGGACCTTCTGTCTCTTCTGGCACCGGTCCGGCTGCACATGTTTTCTCCTGTATACCTGCTCAGATCGCTGGAAATGCACTTTGGCAACGATCATGGAGCCACGTGTGGCAATGATGGCTATTTAGAAAAAAAAAATGAAAAAGAAAAAAAACTGTGGTACGTGTGGTTATAGGAAGAAAAAAAAACAAGATGAGCCGCAGGCAATACACTACAGCACTAACTCCGCAAAAAAGTGTTTTCAGTATTGCATATTCAAACTATAAATTCACCACAATAGTTCTTGTGCAACTCCCTCACATGTTCAGCTTTTTTATTGGCTCACAAATACTGGAAGGTTGCATCCCTCTCTGAATTTGGCTGACCTTTCATTGAGAGCAGAGAGCAGGTGCACCTGTGTCCTGTTCCCTGGCTCATACTCCCAAGGTCTGCAGTGCACATCTGCTTGAGTGCACTTACTTGTACACACAAGGAGGACATTTGCTTGTATTGTTATCAACTCCATTTGTGGTTGAAGACCCTGGCTGCAGGGTTGTGAATGAATTGTCAAAGAAGGCCAGCTATATCTGATATGTGTTTGCTGATCTGCTGATATTCTGGATAGTGCTTTTTTTTGACACTTATTATTCTCAACAAAGCTGTGAAAAGTGAATAATTTTTGGGGTTTTGTGTCTGAAAATTCTCAGTTGATATGATAAATAAGAAACAATCAATTTATTTCAGGGGCAGTCTAAAAACATAGAATGTTGTCTAAATCTAAACTTGTTCATTGAAAATTTTGGGAACAGGCGATATCAGAACTGGATTGCTCATTAGCTTTACTTGGACTCAGTCCTTGATCGAGCAACTTCAGATTAAACATTTTCATCTGTGTCGAAACTAGATGGGACTTCTCCTCTAATTATCAGCTGACAGACAAGGTTTGGAGCTCCTGCCGACTCTCCCCCATTCTCCTGCCTGTTCTCTCTCGCTCTCTCTCTCTCCTCTTCCTCTCCTTTCCTATTCCTCTCCTCTGCTCTTCATCTCCTCTCCTCTTCTCATCCTCTGCTTTCTCCAGAGACGGCCATGCAAGCTGGCGTCTTTTCACTCCACAGATGTCTCTGTTCCTATAGGGCTCTCGCTGCGAGGAGATGTGTTGGCAATCCTGTGAAACACACCTAACACACACACCCGGCACACACACACACACACACACACACATTCACAGACGCTCACATACACACACACACACACACATATACACTCGCAGAAACACCCAAACACACGGTGTGATACTGCTGTTGTCGCTGCTGGAGTCGATGTCTGTGAAGACTCTCTCATCTTCGCTCCCTCACTCTCTTGTTCCTTCCTTTTCCTGTGTGTCTCTGTTCAAAAGAGACAGAGAAAAGTGAGGACAAGAAGTAGAACATGTGTGTGTGTGTGTGTGTGTGTGCACAATACATCCTGTGTGACAACCTGGATCCGCCAGCACTCTCAAGTTGGGTGTGAGAGGGTTGTCACCACATACCTGAGGCTGGCAGGATTAACACCTGTTATGAGCGTGAGTGTGTCAGGTATGTTTGTCAATGAGCATCTCACTGTATTCAGTGTGGATTTTTTACATTTCAGGCATTCAGCTGAGATTTTATGCAAAGAAACTTGCAGCCAAATGGTGTTCGGTTCCTTAATTAAACCATGGGAAGAAGTCAAGACGCTCAGGAAGCTGATAATGTCTGGAGGTGAACTCTGGTTTTGTTTGCTTTGTTTCATCCATTTTTCCTCAAAACGCCTGTTTAGGCTAGCATGTTGGTTGCGTTTTTCTGTTTTCAGCAGTCGTGCTCTGATATGTTCTCTTGTTGGCTGTACTGTTGTGTGTCACTCTGTGTGTGTGTGTGTGTGTGTGTGAATGTGTGTGAGAGAGAGAGAGTTTGTGCGTGTGTGTCCACAGCATGGCAGTCCATCTGTCTCCAGGAGAGCAGCTTCCTGTTCTCTCCCTCTCATCTCTGCCACTGCAGGAACACACAACCTGGTCTGACATCCGCTCACACACACACACACACTCTCACACACATACACATGCGCACACACACTCACACACACACACACACACGTATATATACCTTCTGTCTGTCTATCTGTCTGTCTGTTTGCCGACACACATTTGTCTGTCTGTCTGTCCGCACACATCCCCATAAAGCTCATCAAAGCCAGTCATCTGCCTTCCTTCTGTCTCTCTGTCTGCCTGTGTGTCTGCCCATCTATTTGTCTGTCATCCAAACGGTCACAAATGATGAGATGGGAGTTGGGATGGGTGGGTGGGGTGGGGGGAGTTTTCACACGCGCCATTTGGCATCCCCAGCTGAAGCTCAATAGAGTGCTAAATGGCAGGGACACAAAATGGCTGCAACAAAGTAGCTGCTGCAAAATGGCGACAGATGGGCGGCGTGACACGAAGTCAAAGGTTTGGAGATCTCTGCGGCCTTCTGTAGGTTGTGATTATTCTGGAGTCTGAGCAAAGTTAAAGGAGGATGCAACAGCCGTGTTGACTAACTATATGAGACGGGTGGATCGATCGTCCTCACTCTTGGCTGGGATGGTTTACAATGATTGTTCCACGGATCCTTGTTTGTTGGAGAACAGCGGTGCCTGGGGTGTGTGCAAGCGTAGCATGTGTATGTCAGTGTGTGTGTGTGTGTGTGTGTGTGTGTCCGAGGGGGACATTGATTGGAGCTATTTCTGCTTTGCCACATGACAGATGCAGCCTGTTCACAGCAGAAACGTCAATGCCCACACCTGCTTGGGTGGTGAATGTGAGGCATCACTGACGATTGCCTCTGTGGAGCCAGACTGAGAGACTGACAAAATGGGAGGATGGACGCAGATTTCTGCTTGAATGTGAATTATTACTGTGGCACCCCATCAGCACTTTATTAAAGATGAATGTCTGGGAAAATGAACCATAAGAAATGTTAAAAGGTGTGCCTGCAGTGTCTAAAACAGTCAAACAGACTCACAAGCTAGTGATTGGAGTGTTGTTTATTGTTGCTATGATTACAGTATATGGGCAATACAGTCCAATGTTATGAAAATAAATATTGTTGTGCATGACTCCCCTTTACAGTTGGTGAAAATTACCGTACACAGCATGTTGCTTCTACATTTTCGTCCAGTACTATCAGCTTCCATCTCTGCACCATCGTGGGGCAATCTGTTGACTGTTGATTTAAAGGCAAGCCTATATTATATTATATTATCTCTGCACATATGTGTCAAGCAAACAGTTTGAAGAGAGTAAAAATACAGAGAGAGAGAGATATTGAGACTGGGAAAATCGTGATGATGACTTTTCTGGCACATAGAAATATTTTAAATGAGGAAAAAAAAGAGAGAGAGCCAGCCCTAAGCGTCGGGGCGTGTTTGACGCAGGTAGGATTATAGGCCCTAATAAGTTATAAATGATAGTAATGGCCATCTGTTCGCCTATAGGGAGCTCCTAGCCAGCTCTGATTTGGCACGCCGAACCGCGGCACGACAGACACTCCTTTGAGCATTGGGCGTTTAGAACGCAGCCACCTCGTGCCTGGGCATTTGCTAAATTCAGACGTGACACTCTGACAGCAGATGCTCAAAGCTAGACTTCAAGATGAGGATAAGTAGAGATTTTTCCCTCCTCACCAGGAGTATTATGAACACTGTAGTTATGGAACTGCCAAATGTGCTTCCTCTATGGACGACTAATATCAGCCAATTAGGACCAATGGTTGCAGCGTAGGGATGGAAAATCCACATTCTGTAGAAAATGCAGACTTCGAAATGAAAATATGGATGTTAACAGTATAAAAACACCTGAATGTCACCCTGCTTGTGCAGTGTTCAAGTGACTGCTTTGTCCATGGTAACCATGGCCTCTCCATCTGTGTGTGTGCGTGTGTGTGTGTGTTTGTGCGTCAAGGCTCTGGTCTTAGCCCTGTGGCAGGTGTCTCATCCCAGTGCAGTGTTTGCAGTCTGGCCCCTCTAAGCGCTGTAGCCTGTCTGAGGCAGATTACACACACACATGAGCAGATGGGTGCAGACCTCAGCACCCACAAATACACAAATGGAGGCCAGGCCAGCTGAACGCATCAGATGTATACGACTATGTGCATGTGTGCATTTATGTATGTGTAGCAAATTATGCATGCACAACACATGTTGGTTCTTTCATCTATGTTTGCATGCACAGTATCTATATAATGTTTATCAGAGTGTGTGTGTATATGTTTGTGCGTGTCCAGAGTGGCTGAAGACATTAGTGGGTAAACATTCTAATCCTGGTGCCCAGAGATGAGGAAAAAAGTCTCTCTGCTTCCTCCTCCTATCTCTTGCACACGTCTAGTCTCATATCAAGACTAGCTTAACTGGCATGGCTGGCTAAGATATGTCTCTCATCCTCCTTAGGTTCCTTCATATCAAAGCAGGAATTACTAACGTGGCTGGCTAAGATGCTACACTAATGCACCACATGTCTTCCTCTCCCTTATCAGACCTTGTGTAGCTTGGAAAAAAAAATGCTACGCCATGCTAAATGTTAAAGTGCCCCAAGCAAGAACTGCACTAAAGCTTGCTGACACGAGAACATAGGTGGAAATGCTCTTGGCTCGTGGAAATCTAGACATGCTTTGTAAAGTGATATACAGAGCCTTCAGTTGATCCCAAAAGGTGTTAGATGGTGTTGAGGTCAGGGTTCTACATATGCCTGTCAAGGTCTTTCACACTTAAAGGGTTAAATGAGATACTGTTAACACCAGCAGCTAGTTAGCTTAGCACAGCTTAAAGACTCTGGAAACCTGGATTTGTCATGTTTTCTGTCTTGTTTATTAAATTCATACCAAAAAAAAAAAAAAAAGAAAGAAAAAAAAATCTAAGGGAAAAAAAACTACAACTTGCCAAATTAAGTGTGTGTTTATGTCCGCAACTATTTCTTGGTTGGGACAATTTACTTCCTGGAGGCCCATGCTGTTGTCTGGCAACTGCTCCCAGTCATGGATCTCCGTTTGGCAGGGGGGTATAGTCATGCTGAAGGAGAAAAGGACCTTCCCCAAACTGTTGCCACAAAGTCAGAGGAACATTATTGACTGAAATGTTTTTCTTAATTGGAACCATGGGTCTTGCCTAAATCATAAAAAAACAGCCAGAGTACACAAAAGCAAGTAGACATGTAGACTTTTTAGCTGTAAAATGTGCACTATATGACTTGTCCTACTCAGTCAACAATGTTCTTTATCATGTGCCATCACATCTGTTTTTCCAACAGACTAGACCACCGGTTTTCAAGTAGCAGAGGTTGATTTTGCACATTCTCACCTCCCAAACTAAAACAAACCAAAGACAATATATAAAAAAAAACATTTCAATATTAGCCAACAGCTTCAAAACAAGCAGGTGTGAGACCTTGGTTTGTCTTTTCTTTGTCTTCATACTTTGTGACAGTTGACTCTGGCGCCTCAGAGATGCAGCTGTGGTTTTACACTGATTTGCTGCATTTTTTCTTGTGTCACAGTCATTTAGTGCATACAGTGGTTTCACAGGGATGACAAGGTGATGTCAGAAGAAACTTGTTTGGCTTCGAGTAAACTGACAATAACATGCACACATACACAAGCATATTCGCGTATACATACATACATACATTCATACTCACAGACGCTCCTCTGTGTGATCCTCCCAGCTGGTGTTAGATCCTTCATGTGACCATGAGCTGCTGGTCACACATGAAAAGGAGAGTTTGTCACCAACAAGGCTGATAGATGAGACCTTCTAGACAACACTATGGTGTGTGTGTGTGTGTGTGTGTGTGTGTGTGTGTGTGTGTGTGTGTGTGTGTGTGTGTGTGTGTGTGTGTGTGTGTGTTTAGATGTAGGGAGAGGGAACTAGCTTTGTCCCTTCCCCAGCTGTGTGTGTCCTCAGGGGCCTGATGTCCAAACAGGAAGAGGTGTCAGATGGCCTGGGGATGCATCTCTGGGACACAACAACTGGAGAACTGTCTGTCTGACTGTCTTGCTGTCTGTCTCCTACGGTTACACACACAGAGACACAGACACACACACAGTGACACACATACAAACTGTCATCTATATGACACAGCAGCAGTTTGTCTTCATTTCCCCAGCGCCCTGCATGGATGCTCAGTCGACAGCAGTCTCCTTCCTGCCGAGTATGCGCCTGCCTCCTTTTTGCACCTGTTGGCACCTACACACATACACACACATATATACAAATCCATACACACACCAGTGGAAACTCTGATAATGACTAATTAGCTGACCAAACAGGCACTGCCTCAGTTAATGGCTCGGGGTGCAGTATTGAATCTGGGAGGTAGGAAGTTGTTGGGAAAGACATAAGAAGGGAGGAGGAAATTTCCTTCTTCATCATCCAGTGGAATGTGAGTTTGTTTGTAATATCGATAAGATGACTGGTTGACTGATAACTGGTATCCACCACAGGAGCAGTGTCCTTTAGCGACATCACATTCACATTGTTTGATATTACACGCCTGTCATGTCAAATTACTGTCACTTATCACCACTTAGAATTAAGATTGGACACAGCTATGGTTCATGTGTCTATGAGCATGTTTGTGATGTTTTTCCATTCTTATATTGTTCTGCCTCTTTTACCCATCCTCTGTTGATGCTGTGTTTATGTTAGTGGATGTCAGAAAATGAGGGAGTTTGTGTGAGTATATGTGTATGTGTGTGTGATTTGGTGCATGTGTGTACGCTTGTATTTGTGTATGTTGGGACAAATTAGTTTTCAGCTTGACTGCTTGTGTGTAAATGAGTTTGAAAGGCTATGTAATCACCCAAGATTGGGACTAAGTGTGCCCTGTGTGTGTACGTGTGTGTGTGTGTGTGTGTGTGTGTGTGTGTGTGTGTGTGTGTGTGTGTGTGTGTGTGTGTGTGTGTGTGTAAGCAGCTGGACCTTAGCCAAACCCTTGCCAGGTCCTTTTTAGTGCGTCCTCTCAAAAATGAAACATGCATTTTAGAGAGAGAGTGTTTGTATATGTGTGTAAGAGAGACTGAGAGCATTGAGAGTCTTGTAACATAATTAACATCAAGAAAATGTCACCTCCTCTTTCCCTCTGAGCTACAAACACAAAACAAAATAGATCAATTTTGATGTCGCGTTGCAGCAATGTGCCATCGGGTCCTTCAAGACCACTAGCTTTGCCATGTAAATTAAGCTGTGTTAAATGATGAGAAGGGGTGTGGAGGTGGGTTAAAGGGGAATTCCTGTTGACATTTTAGAATGTGCAAGAGACATGATACGACCAAACATCTGGGATGGAAAGTGGCCTCTACGTTACCCCAATAACACGCCCACGCTCAGCCCTCATCCTCGAACATCCAGCTAGCTTACTGTCTACATACAGATGGGGTGCTCTATAAATAGTACAAAGAACAGTGTTGTATAGTCATGGTAAGCTGTATGTAGTAGGAGGTCAGTATTATCTGGAGGCAGGGGATTCTTGCTGATATGGGGAAGAACCCTTTTCTCACACTTATGCAGCTTGAACTTGGCTTCCTGGGTCACACAAGACATTGGGGCAGGCAAGTAAGCAAGCGTGACAACAGCTAAAACTAAGTTCACCATCCACTGCTGTTTTGTCATTTGTAAACCATCTACTGAATGTAGGAGGAGATATTTCAACTGCAGCAATCCCCCTTTAAAGTTAGCATACTGGTGAAAACATAAATGTATTAGATTTAGTATAAAAACATAAATTTTTTTCTTGTCTCAATAAAAAAAAAGACTTTACCTTGATATATATATATATATATATATATATGTATATGTACATATGTGTGTGTGTGTGTGTATTTTATCTATAGTTTTCATTCCTTCATTCATTTACACATACGTCCACTTTAACTGTTCCCACGCAACCCATGGTAAAATTCTTTTCCATTTCACTCATTCCTCCTCTCTCAATTGCTTTCTCACCATTTCCACTGTTATTCCTGCTTCTCTCTCCTCTGATATATTTAAACCATCCCCCTGGGGAGAACAGAAGCCCGCCTCAATCTGGAACCAATTGTTTTGTTCGGTTCATGAATCCAGAACCAAACCCTGACAAAAGAACTCTTGTAAGGACCGCTGTGTTATTTGTTTTTGCCCGTGTTATTTGTTTTTGCCTGAGAGATTGTGCTGTTATCAAAGTATTTATTGTGCTGCTGTTGCTGCAGTTGTGGATGCACAGAGGGGCCCGGAGCCTCACAGCACATCAAAGCTGTCACAAATATGGAGCAGGGGCCAAAATGGCAAGAAATGCTGTGGGCACAAATGAAATAAGGCAGAACTGTTCCTGATAAGAAGTCACTTTTAAAGTCTCTCTCAGTGTTGTAGTGATTGTGCTGTGCAAGTTTGGGCCGCTGGTTAATTTTCTCACACTTCTATCACTTTTCTCAGCCGTTCCATTCACATGTTCAAAGGCTTGGAATTGCACAGCAATGATAAGCAACTGATTAATAAACTAAATTTGGAATTATTTCTCTGTGAAACTAAATGAATAATAACAAATTTAGGCCTTGTTGTCCTTGAAACCTAATAAAATCTTCATCAGTGAATTCTTCTGTTGTAGAACATGTGACAACAGGGAATTACAGAGAAGATCAGAGTGCAGGATGTATATCCCCCGGAGGTCACATTGGACAGGACCTCTGGCTGTGTAGTCACAGCAGATATAGGTGTGTGAGTCTGTATGTACGTGCATCTGTTACAGGCTGAGCCGCTCGGCTGGGAGCCTGTTAGCATATGCCAAAAAGCTGAGTAATGCTGCTGAGGGTTAGCTTACTGAGTGTATCCACCTGACCCTGAATAGACTGCGTGATGACCTTTATTTGAGATGTGGAGCACAGGGGCGCAGTGTCCAAAATTACCTAATGACAAATGCCAGATCAATCAGTGAGTGAGCCACTACTTAGACAAAAACAACATACACACTCCCTAATTGCCAAAACAAAGCATAAAAACCCTTTGTTTGTTTAAAGGTGTATTTGATTCCTCTTGTACAGACTTTAAATACTCTACTGGTGTGGTGTGTTTTGGTGACTTCTTGGCTCCTTGACCTCTCACGCGTCTTCCTGTGCAGTCACATGCAGAGACAGGAGACAGGAGGGCTGAGGTCTGGACAGAAGTGCAGGAGGATATCCGACTGCTCTTAAACCCATTAAGGCCACCTGGGTGTGTAGCCATGCATGGCTAGAAAGATGGCCAGGAGGTGTGTGTGCGTGTATGTGTGTGTGTGTGTAAGCATGTGTGTATTTGTGTGTGTGTGTGTGTGTGTACAAGCTGAGAGGTGGCCAGGAGGAGCAGGCTGTTCGGTGAGATTAGCAGGCTCTCACATGTTGCATAACAGATTCCCCCTCTCCTGAAAAACCTGCCCGCATGCTGCCGCCCGCTAAGCAGGACGGCCTTTCACTAACGCCCTCTATACTCACACTCGGACACAGCGAGTGTGCACCGTGCACCGCAAACACGACAAACAATGTCATTCATTGTTAAACCTAATCGTCGAGATGCTTCCGTTGCTTTGTTTTGTATCATTTGCATGGATAACTGTTAGTTTCTCTATTTATCAGTGATGTGTGAGAGATAAGGTCGCCAGACTGGTCTTCTTACTCACGCAGGTCGAGTCAAAGCCTTAACAAATGTCATTATCCAGACCAGCCTGGAGGTGATTAGGTTGGTGTACTGCTTATGGCTCTGTGTTTAGTACGGGCCTGCTGCATCCATCCAGTCCAACTGCTGTGTGTGTGTACTTGTGTGTGTGCATATGAGCCTGAGCTTGCTGGGGGCTGTGATCCGATGGGTCCTATAACACCAAATCAAACACAGAGGGAGACGCAGCCTGCCTATTTCTCTGTCATAGTGAGTGTCTATGTGTGTGTGTGTGTGTGTGTGTGTGTGTTCATGCATCTGTGTGTGTGAGGGGGGTTAAGTAATAAACAAGGTCTCCATGGTGACAACAGATGCAGCTGCAGCAAAGAATGAAGTTGAGCGTCAGCAGTAAGGGCCCACTGTGTTCGCATGTGTGTGTGTGTGTGTGTGTGTGTGTGTGTGTGTGCGGGAAAAAACATCAGTGGTAGGGGCCCAGTGAGAGTCGTAAACACCAGCAGGCCATGACTTCCACAAATAGACCTCTTGGGGGGGAAAAAAGAGGAGAATCTGGGGTGAGAGGGGAGGTGGAGGGTGGGTGATTTCACACACAACATAAAAAGAAAAAGACCTGTATGTAAAGAATGTGTGGAATGTAATTAGATTGGAGTTTGCTATTATACGAGGCAAATTAAAAAACAAAAAACAAAACTGGCTTACTTTTAAACAATACACGAACAAGCAATGAATTTTATTCTAAGTACACCTGGGAAACAACAACAACAAAACCACTGACACATTTCTTTGCACTGAGCTCTGGCATTCACACCCAAAATGTCAAGTTCCTCACAGAGAAGCACGTCATCGTCCTACCCCCATTGCTAAAGCGCCAACAAGCTACTCATCAGTCTTCATCATCTTTCATCATTATATGGTAATCCTTCCCAGCTCACTCTGGGTCTGTCTTGACAGCCCCCCGCAGTGTCTCTTTCTAGCCCTGTTGTGTGGTGAGTGTGCCATCTTGATTCACACATCCTGTCAGTGGTTCATAATCCCTCCTTTATAGAGACAGAATAGTGCGCCGCTGTCTCTCTTCAACGCCTCCCTTCAAGGCCAGATCTCGGCGCAGCAGCTTCATGATGTGTTCTCATTGTCAGAGCACCTCTGCTGGCAGTCCACAACTCAACCCAGCATGACCCCCCACCACCCCCACCACCACCACCACCATCCTACCCCACCCCACCCAACCCTTGCACAGGCTATTTTCCAGTATTATTTATGCAGGGTCTCTCTTTAGTCCTCTTTAAGCTGGCTTTTTCAAGGCTTTTCACTGAAAGGCTAAAAACATACAAATCCCCCCAAAAACCCTCCAAAAAAACCATATGGAGCACTATACCTTAATCAGAGCAGTTGCTATGTGTGTGTGTGCTTGTGTGTGTGTGTGCTCACTAATATTAGAATAATCCCTGGTGATTATGGGAGTGGTTATTAGGATGAATATGGCAGCAGGGTTGGGTCGGGCCGAGCTGAGCTGAGCCCAGGCTGTAGTGAGAAACAGATGTCGGTTGACCCACATCTGCCGAGCATGCTGGGACACTGGAGTGTCAGGTCACGGCTCTGATCACCTCAGGGATACTGTACATCTGGCCCCCAAAAGATCATCGCCTTTTTCTCTTGGTTCACAGTGTCCCTTGAAACTATGTGTCTCTCTGTCTGTCTGTCTCTCTCGCACTTTCAATCTACCTGTCTGTTTCTCATTCATGCCAACAAACACAGATGAACAGACAGACACACACACACACTGTACAAATACAAATATTTCTGGCATAAAGAACGAGTTTCAGACTCTGATCTCGAGATCAAAGGTTTTGGCCAATCCACCCTCTTGGACTGTGACCCACACTGGTAAAGTCTGGGGATGATTGGATGTAAACACTCACTGGTACAACGCTGTGGTTGAAAGAGAAACTGGATGAAGCTCTGGCGACAAACTGTCCGATGTAAAACTAATTCTATATAATAATGATTATGTGTGTATCAAATATGCACATGTTTGGCATCTCTAACAGCGTCTCTCCCCTAAAGCAGCTGAGCATCAGTATTTTCACCTCAGACTATGAGGTTACCTGTAATTACATGTAATTACTCACCACAAAATGCCCCACACTGACAGGAATATGATATTTAACTAGAGCTAGATGATGCAGGTGCTCATTTTTAACCAATGAATATAACAAACCCTGGAAAAACTTAGGATGAGTGGCTCCATATTTTAAATTTTGTGGCTTGTACACTTTATGTGTGTAAGTGCCATAAACAGAGCTTGTTTAATTGTTAACCTGTTTACCTCCTGAACCTCAGACCTCCAGATATTAGACCTATGAACATATCACATGAGATATACTTCACTGAACTGTTAAAGTACTGCTGCACATATCTTTCAAACAGTGTTTTCACCATGGGTTATGAATTTATCCAGATTTTACCCATGACGTATTTTGTTCTCTGTGAAAGGTTTGACATTTATAATCATGCGGCGGCTGCTGTTGTTGGTTAAAAATTAAACAAAAATCTTGTGTTACATTTTCATTACATCACTATGAAATATAGAAGAGACTTTGTCTGCAGTACTACAGAAGTATAGATATAACACAAACTCGTGTTGGACGACTTCTACAGTGGCTACCACTGACAAGAGAAAGGAGAGAAGCACAGATTTCCTCACGGCCAAGCCAAACATTGCGGTTTTAAGTTATAGTTGCATTTACTTGAAATGATGCGGTAGACCAACACTGAGAATCAGTGAGCACTAATTGAAAACAGCTTGCTACAGTTCCAGTCAACACTGACTGTGGGATAGAGTTTTTCTATTGTGTTCTGGTGTACTGGTTCCCTGGTCATTCCTCTGTGTTCCCATGAGGCCTGAGGGGTTACAGTCCTAGATAGCTGTAAGATGACTCATATGAGCCTTTCTCGCCATCGAATGACAAGTTCACACAGTGTCATATTGCCTACTAAGGAGAGGGACATCGAATTTCCCAAGATAGATGGCTTCATGGTGAAGCCCAAATTGAAAAGCGAATAGCTGCAATTTTCACTGCCTTTTACAGAAACTCCAAACTTCATGAGGTTATACAATCACTCGTGGGTTTAGCAATTGTCAATAAACAAAGTCAGATGACATCACTGCATTTGTTAACTAAACAACCAGTTTTCAAACTACTTACTCACTGGTTTCCAACTCTGTCTGATCTTTTCTCTTTTCTCTGTGGCTAATTTGTCTCCTTCCCTTCATCACTCCTCCTCCCCCTTCTTCTCTCCCTCTTGCTCTCTCTGTTCAGTAGTATTAAAGGCCCATCCTTGTCATCCCATAGGGCAGAGTGCTTTGACTGACAGCCGAGTTCAGAATCTTGACACAGGTCTGCGCCCCCGTCATGATTGCTGATCGTCCCGTGCTGGCCCTCAGAGTGACAAGCATTCGCAGAGCCATTTACTCCCGGTGCAACCGCAAAAAAAATGCCCTCCTTGATCGCTGGCTTTCACCATCACTGCAGGCGCAAATCCTCCTTCTCTCTCTTCTCCCTCAAGTTGCTCAACTCCCCCTTTTACCTTGCGCTTATAACTTATTTTCCCTTGAACTTTCACTGCCCTTATCCCTTTTATGTTCAATCAACAATCAATTTTACCTCTTTTCTCGTCTCTGATATCTATCTTCTTGCCTCTGTTGTATCTATTGAAAGCAACTATTAATCTAAAGGAATCTGCTAGATCTTAATTAGGGTAATTACTGTGTTTGTTTTAACTTAACACTGATGACTTCACTTGAGCTATTATCCTTGAGCAGGCCATAACAGATGGGGTGCTTAGTACTCTTTGGGAAGGCTGACAGGAGTCAGGATGGAGCTGTATGATATTTGAGCTTAATGTTCGTCAGCTTCATTTACCTTGCAAAACCGCTTCGCAGCAAATTCTGCTAAACCCTTTTTTCCATAAAAGAGGTGACGGCAATACGGTGGAATCAAAACAGAAAATAGTTATTTGCGCTGGCAAAATGGCCGATTTGTGATCAAAATGAAATGTCACATTTGTTTTTGATTGATGGAGTGTGAACAAGCTCGTTGGCCAAGCTAGTTAAGCTTCATTCACTGGCCTTTAATGCAACAGAGCGCATCGCCTGAAACTGGCCAAAAATGTGACAGCGTTGCATTTGTCACATTCTACAAGTTTCTGGGTTGTTTTCTGTGCGTTAACTGTTTTCTTTATCATTTTACTACAATTCTACAATAAATCTCTTTCTCGACAGATTTAATTAAATGGTGAAAGTATTTATGCACTTATGACTGAGTAAGTTGCTCCAACTTGCGACTCTTTGTCTTCTGCATTTGTGGCTGTTTACAGTAAAACCAAACAATGAGGAGCAAAGATTTAAGATTTTAGAGCAGTTATATGAAATCAAGGGAAAATTTACTAAAATATCTTTTTATGCTGAACTTCCCTAGTTTGTTAATCATCACACAACCTCTTAGAATTATCTCACAACCTGTTGTGAAAGTCCCAGCCCCAAAAGTTGGAAACCACTGAGCCACATTACAAAGATCCAGAGTGTCTTTTTGTATCGTGTAGTTCACGCTGTGTGATACAAAACTCCCATGCAATGGAAACTCCCATGCAATGATATGAAATAATTCTACTCCTCCTACTACTAAAATTACTACTTTAAGTTTTCTGTCTATGTAAATTCATTTCTTCTCTCTGTGTTTCGGGGGGGGGGGAATGGCTCTCATTACAAAGAGCCATTCACTACAAAGCCTCTCATTCTGAAACAAAGACAAATTTAGGTTGTTGGGTGCACTGTAATATGACAGTACGGTTATGAGCAAGTTACATATTGTTTGTGTGTGACTGTGTGTGCGTGTGTGTGTACAGAAAGACAGGAGGGCATCAGATGAGTACAGGCTGTTTCCACCTGCCAGGTGCCTGGTCTCTAATCCCCCCTCTCTGTCTGATTAAACACACACACACACACGCGCAACAAGGTCATCTCTCTGTCAACCATACAATAGCGCTGTGTACCCATCTGGCCTCCATTTTAAATACTTCCTCTTTCAAGAGCAAATAAAAAAGCAGAAGAGAGGTAACACTACAAGTACGTTTTAATTTACAACATTAGAATTCTGCTTTTAAAAATTATTTTCACACGATTTTTACACTCGTCGTCATCTTGATCACTGTCAGACGACACTGGCATTCACGTTGTTTTGTCTTACGTCTTCCACGTCTTGCTCACTCCTGAAACACTAAACTGATTTCAGTGACCGTGACCAAGATGCCTCACACAATACTTTCTTTGTATAATATCAAAACCATCTTTTTTTAAAAAACAACGTTGCGCACTATTGCATTGCCAAAACAATTTATGATAACTCCACCCCCATTTTCTACATTACTGAAACTTCTTGTCTTTCTCACCGCTTTAACTTTGGCAGTGGATAAGCTCCCCTTCTGTGAGTCATATCATTCTGACTATATTTTATGCTGGGGGTACAGTTCTTTGATATCTGCTGGATAACAGGGCTTTGTAGAGGCAGTGACACCCTTCCTCCTCCCGTCTCCCTCTCCCCTCTCCTCCCACTCCTCTGCTTTTCCTTACCCCCGGGGAGGTTTGGCTTCTTCTGCCCCCTCTGACGGCTTTTATGTCTGACGAGGTTCTGTGCTGTTGAGGTGAGGATAAGGTCAGATGACTTCAAACGAGGCGCTGAAGAACGTCATATTGTAAATGAATTAAGATTAATGAGATAATGTTGTGTACACTGGAACAAATGCCCGAACACTGTTTTTTTTTTTCTTGCATTTGTTATACATTCCTTGTGGATTTGATCCTGTCCTTAAGAAGCTGACAGAAAATTCTTCCACACTGTAACATAATATTATTATATAATCTGTACTGTGCATTATTTACTGTATTCAGTTTAGAGCTGTATATGTTTTTCACTATAAATCCTGGATGCTGTGTGTGTGGTTTGATCTACATTAAGATAGTAGAGGAATTCCATGTGGTGCCATCCTGTCTGCGCCGTCTCCTCTCCCCACCTGTTGAGGCTGTGATTAGATACTGTCAACCCTCAGGCCAGAGCTATCACATACAGGTAGAGCTCAGTCAGACTATAGCTTCCCCTTATGCTGTGGGATGGAGGAGAACTGGTGAACTCCGCAAACTGCAGACGGTGCTGAAAGTTTGTGTCATACTAATGAGCAATCTGTCAACAAGTGAGTGCTACAGGGAACTTGGTAAAAAAGAAGACACATTTGAGGGAAAAAAAAGTAGATTATATGGCGGAAATCCTTGTATGAATTCCCCTGCCAACCACACACACACACACACACACACACACACACACACACACACCAATCATGTTGGGAAAAAGTACCAAATAAGCTCCCTGTAATGTTGTAGGAATGTTTATTGATGTCTTGATTTAAATAAATAGTTTCACTTGTAGTGTTTTCTTTTTGCACACATTGTTGGAAATCAGATGAAAAGATATGAATCTGACAACAATCTGATGCGGGCTGATGAAACATGTATGTGACCACATAAAACTTGTCTTTGTCTTATTTCAGTACATCAAATGTAATTTCATACCATACAGTAAGAAAACTATAAAATGCTACTTGTGATTTGTTGAATATGTAATTGCATATATTTCATTTATGATATAACTGATGTTCATGTTGAACCCACTGACAGTCATTAAATGAATGTCAATACTACTCTTATATTGACTGATAGTTAAATTTGTTTGTTTCATGAGAAAAATAGGCAGTTATAGGCAATATATTTATCAAATTTCTACTGTTAGTTTACCTAAGTATAAGATAGCAGACACATTGTTTGTTTGCATATTATGTATTCATTTGTCATATTTCATATAAACTATACAAATTGCACTTTAATTCATTTACAACTGTGAATTTATTTACAACTTGTTAGTAGGATTAAATCAATGACACAATTTCATGCAATTAAATTTGGCTACGGTTGTTTGGCCTCACAGGTTTCCGTAGTTTCACTTCAAAAGCAGGAAGATAGTTTGGCGTTAGTTACTATCCATCCGGTGATTTTACACTTCTTCAAAATAGGTTTTTGTACATTGTTGGAATAAATCTCGTTATCCTCTTGTTTTCATCACATTAAAAAAACTGTCTGGGTGTAGCTTCACCTATGTGTAGCTATGTGTCTTTCAACACACGAGGTGTTACATATAAAAAATTATTCAGTTTCCAACATCAATCTTACTTCATCGTACTAGAAATTGTTAAATACGGATTTTTCTCGTGGGGCAGTAAATGCATCACCCAGTGTGGACAGCCTTTGGCCTGAAAGAAAAAAGAAACGTGTTTAGTCTTTTTATAATCGCTTTTCCGCCTGTCAAACTTAAATTAAAGATCCTGGAAAGCAAGGTAAGTTATCTGACCTGTGGTGGTTCAATGATATTGTTAAAGTGATGTAAAGTAGATTTATTCGCCGCAGCCTCCAGTGTTTCGCCCCGGTGTCTTAATTGTGGGATGGTTCAGGTTGTCTTTTAATTTAGTTGTTGGCAAAATGAGGCCTGTGTCATGTTTCTCCACCCAAGTGGAATATGATCTGATTTATTCATCAAATCATGTTCCAACAAACAAGATTTTACTTTCTGACAGATTGTGCCCCTCTGCAGTCCAGTATTAATTTGTCCTTGAACAATACAGCAATCCACATTGGGATTTAGTTTTTATTTTGGCAGTTTAAAGGGAAAGTTCACCTAGATTACAAAAACATATTTTGTGATGTTTTTGTTTCTAATCATGTATTTTCTCAGTTCATCTCTGTTTTGTTGTGTTGTTGCAGAAATCTCAAAACCTTTGCACATAAATCATATGCATTATTGCATACCACTTGCTGTAAGTGAGAAAATATATGTTTGTGTAATTATCAAACCTACACTTAAAAGATAATTGTATATAGCCTAAAGGTACCATAAAAAAGCTATATATCACTGAGTCTGCAATCTCCCACAAAGGATGGCTTATGGTTGTGCAGTGAAGGGGCCCATCTTGCAGGCAGGGAGTCTGACAAAGTAGGCTTGACCCTGGGCTGAGGCTTGTTGTGGCGCTGAATCTCTGGAGGGCTCGTCTGGAGGTTGACTGTGCTCTGTCTGGGCCAGCTCTGCTCTCTAATCACCCTGACACTGCACTTACAGGGCTGACAGCCATGGCGCCAGAGAGCGAGAGAGATTGTACACGTGACAAAGCCCACCTTGGCCCTCAACTTGTTCCCTCTCAAGATAATCACTTTCTACTGATTTTCTTGGCGCGTGCAGACCTCTGTTACTTTACGTACTCCGATACTGAATGTCAAAATATCTAGAGGCCACAGCAAACTGACATGTTACTCTTTACCTTCCCTGATCTATTTAATAATGCATAATGTTGACCAGTGAAAGAAGCAGAATAGCTCAAGCTACTGCAGGCGTCCACTTTTGTGCCATGATCAATATTGAAACTTAATCGTAAGCACAAATTTTATCCGTCCCGTTTGAAAATAATCAGGGCTATTATTGAGGTTAGGGGGTTGATGTGTGTCTGTGTATGTGGTGAAATTTGAACCCAAACTCTGTGTGCGAGTAGCTTAGTTGTGTGCAGTTGATGCTTCATTCCTTTACAGCTCGTATCAGTGAGCTGAGGCGTCACAGCCGGCGCCCTCTGCTACTTACCTAATTAGCTCTATGAGCCCCTGCATTATTAACAGACCCCCTAAATCATTCAGAGGGTCCCTAATGTGTGTGTGCGTATGTGCTTGTGTGCAAGAGGGAACACACAGAGGGGGTTCGGAGGATCACTGTGATAATGTCCCTCCCTATTCACGACATGTCAGACGTAATTATTCACCCTGGGAAGACACGGGTCCAGAACACTGGTAATGGCACTCCTCCTCCGTCTCCTCCTCCTCTTCCTCCTTTCCCTTCCCCCCCTCCTCCCACTGCTTTTATGACTGACAAGGTGCTAGATGGCTCAGACACACTCTATAGATGGACAAATAGTGGAGGACGGCCGGTATTGTTAGACAAGAATGTTCACGTTACAAAGGTCATGCGTTAATGTGAGAAGATCAGGAGGAATAGATGGATAATGTTTATTTTATTGTGTACATGGACCTCATTAACGTGAGCAGCTATGTCATTTGTAGGCCTCATTTGGTTATATTACATGTAATGTACTAATCATTTTAGAAGAGTATCACGGCAATAATGGTGTGAGTGTCATTTAGCTACTTTAACCACTGCATGACTCACAATTGTGGCTGTTGAGCAACAGAAGAGCTTGATGAAACAAAACTAATTTGGGAAACAAAATGCAGCTGAATCATGTTCAGCCGAGTGTGGTTGTTTTCTCTAGGTTTAGCAGCTGGAAGTGGTTTGGTTCCTTTTGTCAGCAGAGTCAGCAAGACCCAAATGAAAAGTCAATATACATCACTTCCTCCCTTTCAGCCAATAGCTGCCGTGTAGGGGGGTGATATTGTTCTGTATGAGATAATATTTGGCTAGGCTGGTGACCAGGAGCTCTTTCCCTGGTAATTTCACATGTGTTTACAGGAATGTGACTGTTTCCTGAAGCTCTGCAGTAGCCCTGGTATGTGGGTTGAATTCCAAAACATTGCTTTTTTCTTTGTGGCCTTGTACACACTCCCACATAGATTTTACACAGTATTATGGAGGAGGAATTTGATGTGGACCTGTAACAGAGCACATGTAACTCGGAACCATTATTTATTTATTTATTTATTTTTTGCACGTTCATTTATGGATTTATGTTAGTCAGCAAACAAGATCTCTGACGCGGTGCTGACATGTTATTTTTCTTCCCACAGCGCTCCTTGAAAAATCTGACATTCAGGTCAATTTAGTTAATTTTATAATTGGATTAGATTGCAGGATTTTGAACAACAACAACAACAACAAGTTTGCTGCAGTGAGGAGCACATGGCAAACATTGCACATGCACATTTCAGTTGAGGGCTTCTCTTTCTTTTCTTATACGGATACATGAGCTTGTCCCTTAAAGCAGCTCTAAAAAATGCAGCTTTTACCACTGATTCTCTTTTAAATGACCATTTATTATGCAAAAAAATATGGAGCTGATATTGCAACGATTGCAAATCATTTTGACTAATTTAGCTGCTCAAGACATGGCAGTATTAGCAGGAACAGTCTATAATTGTACATAGGTTGATTGATAGGGAATTTTTTGGGGCTAATTTTTGTTACATGTCGGCCAAAATGATTTATGGTCTAGCACTGATGTATTACAGCAGGGTTTAGTTATAGCCCATTTCATGCTTATGAATGGTCACGTTTTCTTAAAAAATGTCGAGATATTACTTGTTTAAAATGACAAGACAACCATTTTGTTTTGTAAATTCCTAGCAAGTGCATGTGTGAAGGGCGACAGGCAGTGAAAGTCCCTCTGAAATGTTTCAGTATAACCATGTCTCACTTTTAGGATGGGTGTGAAGCTAAGTAGATTACAGGCTTTTTTACTGCTGTTGCAGGATGGCGGGGAAAAAAAAATTATGGTGAGAACTGTAATGGGAAAAAGAATTAGACAAGATAAAAGTCTCAAGATGGTGGGAGTGTGAGAGAGAGAGAAACAGTCTTTTACGTCGTTAATCTGGTCTGCCCCCTCCCCCCTCTGTTTCAATTAAGAAAATTACTTTTTAGTTCAATTAACAATAATTCACGCTTAACTGAATAAAGTTTATTACACAACGAGAATGACAACATGGCATGTGAGGGGCGACGCACACTTGTACTTACACACTTACACTCTTGCACACAGGAGCTCCTTGTTGCAGCGGGTGTCACTGCTCCTGATCTGTTGACCCATGTGGGCTGTGGTGATCTGTGGCAGGGGGGAGTCAGGCAGGATGCTGGGGAAGGTCTGATGCTGGAGGTCGGGAGGTGGGGCACCCGCAATATTGTGTTGTTAGTGGATGTTAGTGAGAAATATGTCATCACATTTAGACGGAGGGGCCTCTCTATCCTTGGCCTCAGGCAGCAGCTTGCATCATGACGATTAGCTCCCAAAGACAGACAATAACAGTTGCAGCCACATCATCGTAATCGCCATAACCCCACCCGCCCACCACCACCTACACCATCACCTCCACCACTATCACCACCACAAAACATGGCAGGGAGTCATTTAAGCTCCCTCTATTATGCAACTACAGATGAGCAGTGTGCCTATAAACATTAAAAAAACGAAGTACGCGCAGCATATAAATTGTCCTATTTTACATTTTTATATCAAACAATAAGGTGTCCTCTGCTTCAGCCGCAGTTCATCCTCTTTTGTTCCATCCCTCCCTCCTCCTCCTCCTCCTCCTCCTCCTCCTCCTCCACTTCTCCCTTTCTCTCCTTCTTTTTGCCCTCCCCACCCACCCCCCCTCTTTCTGAAATGATTTATGCTGCTACAATTATTGGGTAATCTCCACTGTCATTACTCTTAACATCTGCTCTGTCACAATGCTAAGGGCTTTTGGCTGTGCTTGTTGACAGTTATTCTATGTGCTTACAGTCCTGTGATGCAGACAGACCCCCCTCCTCTACCACCTCAACCCCCCCTCCTTCTCTCTTTATGTGCTATCTACATTAGAGAAATGAAATGGCTTTTATATGCGTGGGAGCAGTATAGTGGGGTTATTTGCTCTTATGTGAGGAAGAGGAAATAAGAGAGTGTGATTGGAGAGGAGGGCTAAGGTTTTTGTCAACAGGTATTGCTGAAGCATTTCAAAACTCAAAGGTCACATGATGATCTTGACTTCAAAAAAGTCAAAAACTATCAGCTGGGGGGAGAGAAAATGTTTAAGTATCAAAATGCAACAGATCAGACGACCGGTTTAACATTTTTCCGTTTGAAGAAGTGACACACGTACCCTTCCATCATCTTGACATTCTCTTATGTTTAAAGCCATTTTCATGTGTTTCTGTCTGTCTGTCTTTAGGAATGAATAACAAGCAGCCACCCAGTAGACAGGCAGTTAAGCAGGCTAACCTTTAGCGAGCAGGGAGAGGAACATTCATAGATTTCCATCAGATTACCCTCTCCAGTTTCCATTGTGCGTATTAGTCCCCTCCGTGGTATTTCTCTTCCCCCCCCTCATGCAGCAAATTGGAACCATTTGGTATTCAGATAACGGCAAACAGCTTAGATCTGTTGGAACAATAAGCGGTTTCCAACCAGTTGCCCACCTGGACTGAGCTGTACTAAGACTGTCTTGATAGTCAGTTGCCTTTTTCTTTCACCACTTCTCAATTGCCAGTGTGGGTTTCTTGTTTTTTTTCCTAACAGCTAACGTTTCTAAAAAAAAAAAAAAAAGTCTCCTTCTGATTCAAAGTTTCACCTTTCTCTCTCTCTCTCTCTCCACCGCTGAGTGACCTTCAGCCTCTTTACAAATCACATATCATGCAGGAGTACCATGCAAGATGAATTCTCAACCATGTCACAACCTGGCAAGTGTTGCGAGTCTCTGTCTATAATATTTCTCTTGGGGCGCTTAGATAGCCGAATGGTTAGGGTGCACCGTGCTGTGTTGGTGGCGATGCCGTGCAGTTGTTCGCCGGTTTGAATCCCGACCGAGTCAAACTTTCCTGCAGGTCTCTCCCCCATTCTCCACTTCTCTCTGTGCCAAAGTAGTTTTATGCAAGTGTACATTTGTGGGTACACTTTCTATGCTTGACCCCAGAGAGAGGAATCTAATGACATGGGTCCAATACTGTGTGATTGAGATGGATGACCTGTTTTATCATCTGTGTTTTCTAGGTACGTGTATGTGTGCATATACTACCCAAGTGTTGAGGCAACACATTGTGACCCTAGTTGTATTTGGCCACCAGAGGCCATGCTGGCAAAAGCTGAAATGATGATTAAGGACAGTGGGGCTGGATGGGAAAATGTGGATTAATGAAGCTCAAATAGAATTAATAGCCATGACATCCCACAACAGTGGAGCAGCTAAATGAGAATATGTCGTGGGTCCACCACAGTCTCAACGCTTATTTTGCTTTCAAGGTGATGGTAGGAGTGAAGAAGACAAAGTTACATCTCTTTGCTGACTTACCTCACTAGTCTTGTTCTAACAACAACACAGATAAAAGCAGTATCTGTTGGTGACAGAGAACTGTGAAGATCACAGTTAACTTTTCAGTGACAAGGTGTATTTAGTTAGAATATTTTGTAGGTTAGACTGTTGTTTAAAACAAATCTGTAACCATAAACGTTGTCTTACCTTAAAGGCAATTATATAATTACTTAATTTATCTGATGTAAATGGAAGAGAAAGGCGATTTATTTTGTGACATCATTGGATTTTTTATTAACATCTACTGGTTCTACAGGGTTTACTGTAAAAGATATACTGTTTTCCAGGAAAGTTCAAGAGCCCATCTCATGGGATCTTTAACCAACTGTTACTTAACTCTATTCACACTTTAACCCTAGTGTATCCATAAAATATGAACTTTCTCTACCTTTAACTTTATAGTAAAGTAGTAGTATTGCACTTCCAATAAGAGAAATGTATCACAAGGGACATATAAAACAATAAAGATCAATATTGCTGCATTAGTGGCTGAGATACTCAGACTTTTAAACCATTTTATGGTTCTAGAGCCATATAAGATCCCACAGCTGAGCTCAAAGTAACGAAAGTAGCATCATTGCTCCAGAGCTGCAGTGGACATTAACTGATATGCATAAAATAAATAATTTGAAAAATGTTGGCATCAAATCCCCCAAAAATGTCCAAATAATAATAATAATAATAATAATGAGGATGATGATAATACTATTCTGTTCACACCTGTGGTCCACACCTGTGCTGTGTTAGTGGTGGTGATGATGTGCCCAACACCTTACACATGAGATTCTGTCGTGAAACGGTGTTACTCAATCCAGTTTGGTCATTTTCACAACCTCAGCAACCACATATTAATGTATCGTCATGGTGGCAGCGTATTAATCTTTCATATGAATTTTCTAGAGAATTTTGAAAGAAAAACAGATGTCCAAAAATGAAGAAAACCCCTTGTATTTGATATGGTTTCTTGGAAAATCCGCAAAAGAATGATTTTTTTTTTTAGTCTTCAGCTGCAACATTTTTTGGCTTTCAGATATTATTAGCAGCAGCTGCAAAGATTCAATCCCCTGAAGTTTTTACTTTGGCTGTTTGAGGATAACAGTTGCTGGACCGACTTGTCTTCTCTTTGATTTTACCACCTGGTTCGTTGTTCAGTTGGTGGTCTTTCACTTCTACCTCCTGCAGGCTACAAACATCCCAGCTTGTGCACACACACACTTGCACACACATGCACACACACACCTGGACAGCTTATTAGCATGTTAAGTCAGGAACCGCAGAATGGTTTAGCTCCAGGTGGTGATCAGTCATTAATGTCTGATCAGTTCTGCAGGTAAATGTTTACCTCAGACTGGTTAGACATTACCTGAGCCTGGAGGCTATGGTCACTGAGCCTACAGTGGAAGTATTTGTAACAGTTTGTAACTATTCGTAATTGTACTGACTGAAAGATAACGCTTCATTTTGTTTCTTTAGGAACTGGAAAAAGTGCAAACAAGAGAAGCGTTTGTGTTAAAGTGTTTAAGGTAAACACAAAACGGCGTCATTTCGTTATTTAATCATCTTTTGTTTTTGGACACGATCCAGCAAACGAACAAAAGTAACTTGTCAGTACTTTTGTTTTTTTTTTTGTTATAGAATAGCTAACATGATAGTACGCCACATAGTTTAGTAGAATAGAGTAATTTAGAGAAAACACAAAAGAGGAAAGTGGGTGGCAGTTCATAGAGTTCACTCTAGAGCGTCTTGCTTTCTATGAAAACATGGGAGTGTGTTTCTTTTTCTTATGTAAGAAAGTCAGAAAGGAGAGTGCTAAAAGTGAGAATAAGAGGGACAGGGATAACCAAAGACAGATTGAAAGATTTACAGTCAATGTTAAGATGTAAAACGTATTAAAGTTTGCTAATTTGTTGTTTTCCTTTGATACAGATCAACAAGCCCACCCACAATCCTGTGAGGCACTGACCAGTAATCAACACAAAGCATAACTCACCCCTCCTGTGCAAAAATTTAGGAAACAACAGGTAGGTGTCATTTTGTCCCCCCCACCCCTGTTAAACCCTACAAGGGCATTTGCTTGTCTTTCTTTTCAAGTGGGCTTGAACCCTTCACGGTGGGGAATGATCCCTCTATTAAGCCACTTGCTACTCTCTTCTTAAGTATTTAGCTGTGACTGAGGTTAATACAGACACCATGCGAGGGATGGGAGGGGTGGGGGTGGGGGTTAAAGGTGGGGTGGGGTCCATGAGAATGACTGTAACGAGAGAGAGCATACAGGACTGAGAGGGAAACTGAGATAGTGAGCATTGACAGGATTGAGCTCCCAGGTGGGGTGTCACCCTCAGGGGAGGCAACAGTTGCTGACAGAGCTCTCTCTCTCTCTCTCTCTCTCTCTCTCTCTCTCTCTCTCTCTCTCTCTCTCTCTCTCTCTCTGTGTCACATGAGAAGGTTTTGGCAGGTTGATTTCCTCGGGTTCTCTCTTCATGAATGAGCGTTATTTGTGGTTATAGCTCATTGGAAGCCAGGTGTAGTGTCTGGGATTATTCTGGGATGTAGTTATGACAGTTTCACATATGGAAGCGCCTAAGTGGCTCTGCGCCGCCGAGATATTGTGGAAGTCAGACGCAGAAGTTGAATTATAGAAATGAAAAAAAAAAAAAAAAAACCCACATCATGTTATTCCATGTGTATTTAAAAAGATAGTAAATTCCCATTAAAAAATAAAATTAACAATAGACGTGCCTCTTTGACCGGTCTGTCTTTTTTTTTTTTAACAGTAGCTGTAGTCACGCAGTAAGTGTTGTTGACTTTGTCGCTACCTTCCCATTGTGAAAGGGTGACCTTCCTCTTTCTCCCACTCTCTGTTCTGCTCAGCTCCGTACATCTGTGTCTGTTTACCAGCCTGCCTGTGTCTCCCTCAATCTGAACTGATGAGTGCAACTCACAGCTGCTCCTCTCTTGTTTCCCGCTGCTTGGGTTGTGTGTGTCTTGTCTGTGTGTGTGTGTGTGTGTGTGTGTGTAGTGTCATTGTGTTCGGTGGTGACAGCACTGTGCTCCCAAATCAAATACGACTGGCTCGCCACCACAACACGGCTCTGATTGCAGAATCAACAAAAGTTTAGATAAAAGGAGTAAACACGGGTTCTTTTTGCGACTTTCATGTGTCGTCTTTACATGCACCTGTACGGATGCATCAAGTATGAACAAGCTGCACTCCACGCTTTCACATCCACCTGTGTCACTTGAGCCTTTTGACCCGCATTCCTTTCTCTCCTCTCCTTTAAGTTTTATCTGTTTATTTGTTTTTTATTTTTTTGCAATTTCCTGTTTCCTGTCTTGAGCAAAATGACAAAGAAATCTCATGGTTTTTATTTTTTGGAAACAGTTGCGTCAAAATTTGTCAGTGGCTTTAGTCTGAATGTGTGTGAATGTTTCCACAGAAACAGAAGAAAAGAACACACTGTGAGTTCAAGGGTGTGCGTGTGTGTGTGCGCGTGCGTGCGTATGTGTGTGTCGTGGGAATTAATTTTGAGGTTTATTTCAGAGGGTTGGTGCTCACTAGTGGTGAATAATGGTAACAGGATGTGTATGGTTTCACAGAGGGCACATAGAGGTGAGTAAGGAAGGAGGAGGAGGAGGTTAAGAACTGGATATGTCTTCAGGCAAGTATGAGATACGAGTATACCAGCATGACATCACCAGGGCAGGTGCTGTTTGCTGTTGTTGTTGAGGTTGTTTGATTGTCAGCCTGAGCCTGTTGGACCTGTTTCAGACCCTCAGGACCACTTCTCACCACAGGTGGTGGGTGAAAGTGGGATGGTGGCGCATTTGAGTTCGAAACGTGATGAATTTAGGATGAGTCATCCTACGGTGGCTACACAACATAAATTCCCACAATTTTTTTTTTTCCTTTTTAATTTCCACTTGGGAGTTGAAGCTCAAATGATGAGATAATCAATAGATTTTAGTCAAATATTTTTGATGACTGATTAATCTTTTATGCAGCTAAAACGCTCAACATTACTGTGTCATTGTGACGATTCAATCTCCTCTTTATTTATTTATGTTTTTTTAAGCTTACCGGTTGGATGCAAAGAGCAATTTTGATCACATCACCTCATTAATTGAAAAAAAAAAAAAAAATTAGCCAAATAATTGATAATAAATACAATGTCTAGGTCCTTAATCATCATTTTCACTGAGAGAGAAGAGAGACATGAGTATCATGAGTCTTGTGGGAATTTTGCATCATTGCAACCAAGCTATTAAATGGTAGAAGGAACACAGGAGCCAAAGCTACAGCACATAAACTCTAACAGTTGCTAATGTATACATACATACATACATTTGCATTCCTACATACATTCAAACAGATTTCTGGGGACTGTTGGCTTAGGTGGAAGTTTTCTAAGTCTCTCTATAAACATTCCTGTGAAAACACTTTCTCCTTCAGGTAGAACTCGTCTCTCTGTGTTGTGTTGCCTGTCAGTGCTGGTGAAATGTTTCTTTGGTAATTTCTTTTGCAATTAGGAAATGTAAATCAGACAGGTGCTGCTGGCATCTATCAGAGTCTGTATTTGTTTTACCTAAGGCGTCTCAGATCCTCCCTTTGTAATCTCACGCACGTTTGCACGTTTGAACGCGCGTGCACACACTTAGACACAAGGTCACCTCCACGTCGGCGCGCGCGGGGTCTTTAGAAGCTGCGTGTAAAAATAAATAAATAAGAGAAGCAAACTTTTCTTCATTGAGGAATACAGAGTCTGCCTTGTTTCTGACTGACATATGTTCACTGTGTGTGAGAGAAGAACTGGGATCAACACTCTCTGCGCATAAGGAGAGGTACAGCTGCTAGATAGCATTGCTTGGTTTGTGTGTGTGAAGTGAGGGAAAGTGTGGTGTGTGTGTGGGGGGGTAGGGTTGGGGGGGTTGGAGGGGGGCACACGGGAATGCACACTTTCTTGAGTGTGTGTTTGTGTGCGTGTAGAGGCGAGTGACTTCACACAGGCGTAGTAGTAATGAAGCGTGCCAGTGTGGAAAGAGTGGAAGTTGAGTGTCAAACTGGTGAAGAGGAAGGAAGAATCTGCAACATTTGGTTTCCAGTATGTCACATTTCCACCGCATTTTAATCACCTTTCTTAATGCCAAAATACTGAGCACGAGAGATAAATCCTTGTTTTGCGAAGACTGACCAATATGACAAATGTGCAATTTTAATATTTGGACCGCCGACAAGCAACTTTTAAAAGACAGTTTTTAATATTCAGATGCCCTCCCACACGCGAAGGCACACGCAGACCACATTTACATGCACACACACAAACACACATATACACACACACACACACATACGCGCACCATGTTTTATGCCACTGGCAACTGCCTTATTCCCACCAGCTGTCTGAATGCATAAAACCCAGGCTTGTTGTTAAGTCTGGGGCTTAAAAGCGCTGCCAAAAAGAAAGCTGGGCAGGAATAACGACATTAATTCTGTGATTTGAGCCACTACTCAGACTCAGCATTTAAAAGTGCTTAAAACTAGCAGCTGGTGTCAACAAGGTAATAAAAGCAGGCACAAGGGATCATTCTGCCTGACTCGTGTTGGGCAGCGGCACGTCCATGTTAGTTTAAACGCTAGTGATGCAGGCAAAGAGGAGGCACTGGCACGGGCCGCAGCCTGCCATACTGCCAGAGAAAGACGGGGCAGTTAGGGTAATGTGAGATAGTAATTTGTAGTCGATCAGCTTGTGTCATAGGAATTTAACACACAATGGATTGATGCTGGAAACGTCACGCCCTCCCTGTTTTGTTTCCTGCATTTGCGTTTCCAGGTCAAGCTGTTTCTCAAATGGCTCGAGAGCGCAATGCCAGTGACATCACTCTCACTGCAAAGCCTCCCTCCCTCCCTCCCTCTCTCTCTCCCTCCCTCCCTCACCCCCTCCCTCCTCTCTCTCCCCTGTCAGGTGAAAGGTATCATTTTGCTGCAGCTCCTGCCAAGTCAGGAGTTAGAAAACTTTAATTTCCCCAGCACTAGAGGCCGTGCCAAAGCTTTGATGTCCATTACCGAAGCCTTGAAACAAGAGTTGACGTAGACTTGGAGTGAGCAAAGCACTCTGTTGCAACATTAGCTAACCCCTAAACCTCTGTATCATCTTTCTTACTGTCTCTCTCTCTCTGCCTCTTCATTACTTAGTCCCTTCCTCATCGCTCTCACTTTCTCCCCCACCCCTGTTGTCTTTCTTTAGTGGGGGGCATCCTCGCCAGCAAGGTTGAGATTCCTGTTAAAAATTTCCCCGGCTGGACGCGGGCCACCGAGTGCATTATGATCTACCTCCTCTCAGCTAGCCATTAACTTGTCCTTCATGATGTGGCAGCGCCTTGTAAACGCCTCAGCACTTCAGCACTCAAAGCTCCTCTGCTCTTAAATCCACACGCCACCGTCTGTAAAATATCTTGACTGTCCTCGCCACTTTGCACTGTTGCACATCCCTTGGAAAGTGAAACGCAGCCTGTGAGTCAGCACGAGCGTTTGCAGATTTTTAACCAAACAGAATGTGAGAGTACAGAAGTTGTTTGTAGCGGCAAATTAATTGCACGGGGGTAGAAAAAGAAAAAAAGAAAAATTCTGTTAGACAAAAATATTTATTTATTTATTTGTCTGATTTAAATTTAAATTTTCCTTTTTTTTGGGTGAAAATCTGGATGCTTCTCTCTCTTCTCCAAAAGTTAAAAGATCCATTAAGTGAAAAAGGTTTTTTTTTTATTATAAATCACTTTTTATGTGATCTCTTTTCAGTAAGTTTATAATCTCAGAGGTCACATAAGTAAATATCAGGGTCTCCAGCCAAAAATATTCTGCTAGTAATTTGTGTTTGTGTAGTATTTACATTAGAAATTTGAGTTAAAATAGAAGTGATGCTTTATAAAATCCACACTGAGCTGTCAGTCAAAGTGGAGGACAAGAGCAAGGTGTCCTGAAGGTTAATGGCTTACGAAACGCTGAGCGATTTAAACACCATATGGATAGGCTCATCATCTGCAAGCTGTTCAAGGTTGAACCCATCCAGAACACTGTAGGATTGAGATAATAGCCTTCTTCGCCCAACTGTTGTTAAGCTACCAACCTCCCCGTCGGCGGCGGAGCAACCGATCGGCGTTAGGACCTGCAACCCTGAGCAACTTTTCTCTCGCTTGTTTCTTGTTTCTCTCTTTGCTCAATCTTTGACTCATTATCTCTCATTCCTCAGTCTGTCAGATACACGATGTAGAGGTGTTGATTACACACGCACTTTTCTTTTTCTTCTTTCTTTCTTCTCCTTTCACGCCGACATTTTCTTCTTCTTCTTCATCTTCTCCTTTTTTGCTTTTTCCTCCTCCTTTTCTATTTCTCTCCTCTCCCCTTTTTTTTTCCCTCCTCCAGCCATACACATCCGTTGGAGAGTGGCGCGCCCTCAGAGCCATCTGTTTCCAGGCAGCCTGTGAGCATTGCTGAAATATGTAGGGCCTAATTAATTCAACCAAATTGTTTTAGAATAGATTAATACAATAATGGCAGCGCATGAAAGGTTATTTCAAGTACACCACTCAGCTAATCTCATCAAAGGGTAGATTTCACTGCTCTGTGCTTCGTGAAAAACACCCACCACCATATAGACCCCTGGTATACACGAAGCACGATCTGTATGTACTGGGAAGCTCAGTTCTCGGCGTGGGTGCTGATTTCACCGTCAGAATGAAAAGGCAATTATTAGAGAGAGGACTGATTTATGTGGTAGATGATGAAATGAAAACTGCATGTATGTGTGCTACAGAGTAACGTGTCAGAAGCCAGTTATTGTTGTGCCAAAATTGCATGGGAAATTGGATGATGGTGTGGCTGCAAAACTTTAAAGAAAGTCTGCTTCAATATTAGTAATAAGTATTATTTCAGGTAGTGTCCTGGCAATAGAAAGAAGGTTCATAAACACACTATTGAATGATACTTCTGCACCACCATAGATGTTGTTTTTACTCAATTCTAAACAGTTTTTGTGTCTTTTTCTTCTTCTCAGCGTATACGTCGCTGTGTCGTAATATTTAAGGTCTCGATTCTCGATATTTGTAGCGTTTTTTTTTTTTTTGAACCAGTAAACTTTTAGTTTTAGATGGCTTCAGTGTTCCTGCCAAGCTTCCAGCTCATACATTTTAGAAGATGAATCTGTGATTGTTTTTCCTTTGATGGTTGCTTAGCAGAACAGCTGGCGATGCTTTAAATCCTTGTGACCTCTAGAAACAAAACAATAGTCACTCACTTGAAAGCACTTTATAAATGAGACGACAGTAAACTCATTATAAAGGGTGTCATTTTAAAGTACTTGATGTCCATATTAGGAAATAAAAGTTGCCTTGATGTATTATAATTTTTGTTGTTGTTTGTGATTGTCTATTGATCCCTGAAGGAAGAAATGTGACCTTCTGGGTGAAAAATGTCCCTGTTAGATAATCAGTACTCTCTGCTACTCTTTCTTTCTGAAACTCCGAAAAGAAAAGTTTTGTGTTGGGTAGAGAGCATCAATAATATTTTGAAGTAAAATTGGTCTCTGGTGACAATGGACTGATGCTTGTGCGTTGCGTGACTTGCCCTCTGTAAAGAGGGCTGGTATAGGCTCCCTGTTGGCACTTGTGTGGATTAATCACTCAGGGGAAGTTTTATGAATTTAACCATCAAGCCAATGACAATTTTTAAGAGCAAGTGTCACATTTTTTAAACAGCGGGTAGCTCATTTTCAAATGAAACTCTTCATAAGCTATTCCTCCGAGACCGAGAGGCTGCGCCATCAGTCACCTGGACTAACCTCTGTTGGGAATGATGCAGACAAGCAGAAGTCACAGGGTTGTTGTTCATCAAGATTAATACTAGCTCACTCTCCTCCCCGGAGAGGAAAACTAACAGATTCCCTACTTGACTTCCAGGAGCCGGCTCCTATAGACGGCTCTGGTTCATTAACACCAGTATTATGGCTGAACCGCTTGCAATTAGAAATGTGTTTAAGACAGAGCCATGCAAATACAAGCGCACACACACAGTTACACACCGGCGTGTGCACATGTCTGGTTGCACACTTACCTTTACACCTATACACGAACACAAACACACACAGTCACACAGTGTCGGTGCATTTTTTAAGAGGAGGAATATGATAATGAACCTGGCTTGATAGAGTAATTAACTGGGCTAAATGGAAATCCCACGAGGTTCAGTGATAGTTAGCAGATGTTCTCTGAAATACATTAAAGACCAAACGTCTTGTGAAGGGTGGGGGTGGGGGGGTAAAAGAGGGAGGATATTACTACTGTAGATAAAGTAAAAGTACAGGGTTTTTCAAATAAGGAGAAGAATGAGGTCTGGATTTCTGTGGTGGGAGTCCTTTATTTGGAAACAATTTCTCTTGTGATGGGTTGATGGGGTGGGGGGAGAATGAATCAGCTGATCAGAGTCATGTGGCTTTCAGGAGTAGCAGAGCCATTAAATAAGAACAACCTCAAGCGAGCTCGGTTTTAAACAGAGAGCTTTTTTACGACCAGGAGAAATTTCTGTTGATGCGGTTAGTTAAATTTGTTTTTGATTATGTAGCAGAAGCAGCATGTTCTAGAGTCTCGAGAACAAGCTAATAAATGTGACCTAATAAATCTGGCACTGGAAATGTTTTTGATTTAATAAAAGCCTTGCGATGGCGCAAACATGCCTCCGCGTTAGAGTAACCGTTTCGCTGACGCTGACGTAAAATAGAGGTGTGGTAGATTCGATGCTGCTGCTTTACAGCTTCCATGTTCCCACTGTTACACACCATTGTGGCCTTTTTAAAAATCCTATTAGATTAGTTAGCTCAGCAGAACATTTTTTTTTTTTTTATCCCAGACTACACTTTATTCCTTAATTTCTTTCTTTATTTCTGCATTTAAATGCAATTCAAAGTCGGTTATTACATTTATGTTGGTGGAAATGAATTTCTCTGCAGTAAAGTTTGCTGTAATGGCATAAAAATGTGATCATTAGAATCGGATGAGCCTCAGAGGATAATATACAACATTTCTCAATCACCTTATATGGCATACATAACCACGACATAATGCTCATGTATAAAGTTGGAATAAATTACTAGCACGCTATAGCCAACGGGCTCAATCTATAGCATGGTTGTTGTCTTGTATACAACAATATCGGCGGCACCACCAGAGGCAGTGGTCACACTCCACAGCTAGCTATAGCTCGCTAAGTCACACTGAGAGGAGCCATCTGCTTCTCTGTCTGAACTTTAGAACAAAGACGCCAGACTGTCAAAGTTTCCCTCAAACAGAGAAATGCACCCTGACTCAATCACAAGCAGACGCGTACAGGCAGGCCGCCATCAACACATATACATACGCATGCAAGCACACACACACACACACACACACACCACCCACATAACGCACACTTGTTTTGGCCTTGTTTCTCTCTCTATCTTCTCTCGTCTAACGGACTTTCCCATTCTTAGTTCTGAGCAAATCGATGTAATTTGGGATATTTCCTTTTTTGCAAACTCAAAAATAGTTCCATGAAAAAACAAAAACCCTAAATGAGGCATGTGGTTAAAAAAGCATGTGTGTGTGCGTGTGCGTGTGTGTGGAGAGGAACACTTGTTAATATTGAGTTTATAACTGTATTCATTCCAGTCAGCCCATGTGGTCAGTAGGTGTAAAGCAGCTGCAGGAAGTGTAATAATGACTTCCTGTTTTCGCCACCGCCTCCTCCCACCCACTCACCGGTAACAGCCGGCCATGTGGTCCTACATAGACCCACTCCATCACTAATGGACCAGCACTGGACATAAATCCATAAAAAAAATCTATTCATCCACATATACACACTTAACCAGGCTGTGCCCTAAGTCTGATCTGTCTAACGCTTATTCACATAAAGTGATACGACACCACAGATAGTGTGGGTGAGCTTGAACTTCTATTGACCTCACACCTTAATGTATTGATCAATCAGAGAGCTCCATTAATGCTGCCTCTGCCGCCTTCTTCTAATCTAATCTTTGTTTTTCTTTTTCCAACTCTTGCAGGCACAGCCGCACAATCACACAACGAGCGAAGAGCGAAAAACCTGGAAAACCTTTTAGCTGGTCTTATTTTGACATACATAATGTGTTCCAGAGGAATACACTTGAATCCTCGGCCAAGCTAATCTGTTTACATTAAGTGTGAAGAATGCCTTAGCGTGAACTCTTCTGCCCTAACACAAGAGGACAGCTGATATCAAACTATAACACAGGGCCTGTTCCTGTTTTTTACACAGTGAATTATTAGCTGAGACGATAACTGTCCAAAACTTGACATGAAGAAATATTACTGATGCTTTGACATTTTGCTATCTGTAACACCTTAAGATGAAAACCAGAAGGCTATGAGTTACAGTTGTGGTCATATCTATCATAAACAGTACAGTGTAAGCGTCACTGTCGATAAAACATAACAGTTGTGTGCGCACAGATGTGCAACACTGCACCAGCAAGCTGCTGTGCAGTTTTTCCTCTGTGCTGATGTGGAAGTTGATATATTGCCCTTCTCTCTCTCTGATGCTAAATCCTATTGGCTAGTTCTCTCTCTGATAAATTGTGGCACGACACAAGGGGAAGTTTTAAATCATACAGCCAGGTCTGGTGTGTGTGTGTATGTTTTTTTTTACAACCTGACAAAGATCAAATTAAGATTGAAATGCTGTCAGTGGAGAGATGTATGTGATGTATGTGGAACATTGCAGTTGCGGGACAAATTCTGAGCATTTAGCTTTTTGTGCTTTTGTTCATTGGAAACCTTAAGTTGAGATTTGTGTCTGTAACGGAGAACATCTTGTAAACATAATGTTGGAGGATAGGGAGGAGTTAGTGCTTAGTCCTCAGGGGAGCCAGGAGGACAGAAAACCCACTTGATATGTTTTATTATTCTAACAACCTCCGCAGCCTCAGAGGAGGAAGGTGTAAATGTGTGTTTACATGTTATCAAGACGATCTATGAAAAACCTTTAAATAATACTAACACATAAGAATGAGCGGTGACTTGCTGATGCAAAATCCATTCACTTTACATGAGCAGTTATGAATAGTTCATATTTTTTCCCTATTCATTACACTTTGCTCACACATCTAAATTCACAAAGTGTCTTCTGTGTGGTGTACAGTTGTTCCAGCTATAATAGATTTGTCAGTGTCTGACCACCCCGTGCTGCCATGGTAACCTCTTTAATAGTCCACAGAGTATGAACGTGACATCTGCCATGGTGTGCTCAGCTTGTTTGATTATTAAAAGCAGAGGAAAAAGCAAAGGCACATTGATTAAAAACAGAATTATGTTATTAAAAATACACTTTCAAACAGACTAAATGACTCTTTAAGTGTGAATACTTGGTAGAAAGTGGTTGAAGGTCTTAGATATCAATCAAACGCTTGTGTTTCTCAACGCAACCATAATGAAAGTGAGTCTGGTTTTGTTTTATACACATCTCCACCCAAGTTTCCTCCCATTGAGCACAAGGGTCAAACTCAGTCAAGCGGCTCAGTTAATCTGAGTGACATTCCCAGGAAGACAAAATCACTCCACGCTGGTTAACCATTACCACACTCAATTAATCATTCTCGGAGTCTATATGAGAATTTCACGATGCCCGTCTCCTCCTTCTCTCCTCCTCTTTTTTTTTTTCCTCCTCGTTTCCTCATGCCACTGGTCTTACTTCATCACATCCTTGTTGACACCCGCTGGCCGACGCAGTGACGAAGCTGGCTTTTTCGTGTGCTCCCCAGTCGCCTCGGAAACACCGGTGTCGCAAGCTCCCCGAAGCGCCATCTGCCACCGCCCCTCCGAGCAGATGATAAAGTTAGCATCTACGCTTTTGCATTGTCTCTCCCTGGAAACGGACAAACAGACGTGCATGAAAACACACCTACAGCACACACACACACACAATATGTTGCAGGTATTAGCATAACTTTGTGTGTGTGTGTTTGTGTTGAGAGGAAATGACCACCTGAGAGCTCTCCTGTTTTGCCCAGAGGTGAACTGCAGAGAACAAGGAATAGATTGAGAGAAAGAGGGGATGAGGGCAACAAGAGGTGATGGAGTGTGGCAGGACAATGACAAATGGCAATAGATGTTGAAAGGTTTAGGAACAAAAAGGTAATTTTACTGTTGTGTCAAGTGTTATTTTACAAGCAATATCTCCTATATTAAATACAGTCTTCTGTGTTTAATATATATTAAACACAGAAAACTGTATTCGATATAAATTGAAGTAAATTTTTGTTGTATATCTGAAGCAGATGGAAGAAATGTGACTGAACCGGTTTCAGAATAATAACTGCGCAAGTGACTATCCACTCCTCTGCAAATGTAACTTCTTTTTTTTTGTTTTTTTTTTGTTGTGTTTTTTTTTTTTTTTTATATCATGGTTTTGCATAAACCTTCCTTGATTTCAGTAGCAATTAGAGCTTGAAAGAAATTAAATGAAGGCGACAGTGGTTCACTGAACACATCTTTTCCACCGCGCTTCTACGGCTTAGGTTTTCTATCAAGATAGTGTGACATTTTAATTCTGTCGCTGAATGATTTTAATGTAGGGAAATATCTTTCTGCTCTATCTTACTTACTCACTTACTTCCAGACAGAAATGATAAAGGTAAGCTTAAAAAAAAAAAAATCAGGGCTAACGTCATAGAAGGAAAGTGATGGGTTTTTAAAACCGAAAGGATCAGGTTTGCTTGAATGTGCGATTAAAATCCTTGCCTGTCAGTCATCAGATTTTGTTAAAATTGGCAGCTTTATCGAAGCTCATCGCGCATAGATTAATGTAATCAGATTCTACTTTAAATGCATTTCGCCACCATGATAACCACAAAGAAATCTATAATGACGGCTTTAGCCCCAAACTAAAACAAGCCAAAGTGTCTAATGGAGTCATCAGCCCTGTGAGATTATCATCTGTTTGGGCTAGCTACCTCTGCGTTCCACACTCCTGCACACACACACACACACACACACACACATATACACTCGCATGCATATCCCTCAGATTCCCAAATACAAGGAGCAAAGAAGCGTCAGGAGATGTTTAATTAAGACAACAGATCAATTAACAGCTCAATTAGCCTGGCTAATTAGGGGCTCAGTTGGAACAAAAGCTCGCTCTCCTCTGCTCTCCCTTTCTCTCTGTGTCTCTCGCTCCTGCTCTCTCTTCTGTCACACACACAAACACACACATACGCACACACTCGCACATGCACACTCACACCCTCTCGCAGGGGTTTGAGCGCAGGACATGGCTGTCAACTAAAGCTGGCTATATAGCACAAAATCCCACTTAATCGTCAGTCCAGATCTTGGCTGAGATTTGGCTGGAAGGGAGGACAGGAGCAGGAATTTTCTCTCCTCTCCTCCTCAGTTTTTTTTCTGTCATTCCAGGACAATGGTGATTTCAGGGAACTAATTGAAGTTACAGCAGCCTGAAGTTTTTTTTTTTTTTTTTTTTTTTTTTTTTGACAATTTGCATTACATCATTGCAGCTTGTTCATGTGACTGCACATGTTTTTTTTTACTGATAAATTCCTAGTTATTTCAATTTTCTCCTCATTTTCAGAAAGTGTGTGTGTGTGTGTGTGTGTGTGTGTGTGTGTGTGTGTGTACACAAAAGCCAAGCTGCCAGGTATACCTGGGCTTCCTGTGTGCATTGAGTCTTTTGGGGGGCCGTGGCGGGGGACACTGGCGTCGTTTACATGCCTCTGAGTCTACATGTGTTTGGCAGAAGTTCCCACTCTGGACCCTCCTGCCCAGTCAATTAGGATGAACATGCTAGTTGGTACACAGTCCCATTAGTGTGTGCCTGCGTGTCTTTATGAGAAAGAGAGAGAGAGAGAACGAAGGAGAGAGAGAAGCAGAAGACACGTTTCCATTGAAATTTCCAAGAAATTAGCCAAGGAGTGTGTTTCCATGAATCAGTCTCATGGTCATAACAAGATTATATTGTTAAAGAAGCACCTGTAACCAAGGGCGAAGGTTTGGATTTAACTTTTGCAGACATTTTTTTTGGTCAAATATTCAAATTTGCTTGCATGCTTGACTTTTCTCCTTGACTTTGGCAGTCAAAGTCTCTCAGATGATTACCAGCTTCTCTACAAATCTGTATTCATGTCTGCAACTCTTCCGTCAGTCTTGAATATCAACCTCTGAATTATTTTCGCCTCCACCTACACCTGGATTTGGTTGTGTAGCCTATTCTTTATTTTATGTTATTTTTCGGTTTTCTGGTTATGTGCTGTCCGAAATATCAGAAATAAAACATTTGACCTAAAAAATGTATTTGTTTCCATCATAAACAATATTTCTAACTTTTCCAACACCAGTCACTCTTGCAGTGTAAAGATTATTTATTTTGTCAAACGGTGCGTAAAACATGGATGGAAACAGTTGAAGAAACAGAAGGGGTGTGTTTGTTTGTGCTGATGGTTGATAGTGAAACCTCTGGTGAGTGTGAGATAGATGTCCTCATCTGCCCTTCCTCTGCTGCCCCTGATGTGTTTGTGTTTTGTTCAAGCTTAGCATGCATGCATATGCACTCGAGTGTGTGTGTGTGTGTGTGTGTGTGTGTGTCAAGCAGGGTTCAGATGTCCAGTCACCCCATACATCTCCAACGCAGAAGACAGGTCTGGGGTTCTGTTGCTGATGCACTGTCTGCTCTCATTACTGAGCAAGCCCAGGAGGAGGCCCAGGCTCGACGCACACAGACACACACACACATACACACACACACATGCTCTTGCTCGGACAATTAAATGCGACTGGAAACACTGGAAGAATCTGCCTAAAGTGAAGGAGACGGCTGGAAAACAGCCTCGGACTGACGCATGTTGAATTACCTTCACAGTACGAGCTGATTCACATAAACCACCTCAACACACACACACACACACACACACACACACACACACACAAACTCTCACAGGCAATCACATATACAAACACAAAACCACAATGGGACACACTGTGCAAGTCTTGTGACAGGATGACTGACAGAAGGACAGACTGTTACCACATGACTTCTCTCTCTCTCTCTCTCTCACACACACACACACACACACACACACACACACTTCCCCATATTCCACTGTTAATAAATCGTGTCCCAGCAGCTGTGTTCTCTGACTGCAACCTCCGTCTGCTGTGTGATCTGATCTGGCAATGACGTCCAGTAGCCACCGACTCTCCTCCTTCCTGTTCCTCTTCTACTTCCTGTTGATCTGAACCTGCCTAGTATGACACACAACACATCCCAGCAGAGTTAGTGAACACAATTAGCTTTGTGAATGGATTCTGAAGAGGCCTTTATGGAGAGAATAAAGGAATTTCATACTGGAGCGCTGTACTTTGTCTCTTTGACAGCTGCCAGTGTTCATGAAAGTACTTGTTTCTCTGTTGTCTCTCCTTCTGCACTGTTTGAATATGAAAACGCTGTGCATGCATTATATAAACCGACTAATCTCCTAGGATATTGACCTCTGATCTTACTTAAGTGTGAGCCCCTGTTAATGAAAAAAAAACCCAGAGTAGCAGACTGATTCCTAAACAAGCGAACAGAATCAGTTAATAGCTGGACAGATGTGAAGGTATATAATATAATATAAATAATATAGTGTTTGAGTAAAGTTCATGGATCATGGATAATAAATCATAATCCAATGGAGTCAGAACATTTGACCCTGTACGACCATTCAAATGTAGTTTAGTGAACATAAGACCAAGCATAGCGTTGTCAAATAACACTGATGTGTACACATATAAAGAGCAATAAAAAGGGAATTTAATAGATATTAACTTCATTAATATTCATGCTGATATATATGTATGTATGTGTTTATGTATGTATGTGTATATATATATATATATATATATATATATATATATATATATATATATATATATATATATATATATAAATGTAATATAAAGAAAAGAAAAAAGAGACATTGAATGTAACACAAAGCAGCCAGCCAGTAGAGGAATCCAGCAGAGGATATTTGGCCTTAAGTCATTCCTCTGGCCTGCTGCTCTCTGAATAATGCATGGTCTTTTTAATGAAGCCCCTTTTTGTTGTCTTTTTACTTCTCTAGGATGTAGGGTAAAATTAGCATACTCCTGTGTCTGCATCTTAATGAGGGTTTGGCTACTAAATCTTGGTCGTGCTCAGAGCTACACCCATGCTAACTGATCTTAGTTTAAAGGTAAGATAAGGATAACTGTGGCACGAATTCAGCCTCCCTACTGCTTGATGTAGACAATGAATGCTTCATCAGGGTCCTTTAATGATGATAATGGAAGTGTATTGTAGTTTCATACTGCTTGGTCTTGTCATACAGGGAATGTCACTTCTGAAGCTGAAGGCCGCGGGAGGCTGTAGTTATTACTGAAAATGTGAAATGT
Source organism: Polydactylus sextarius (assembly GCA_016801845.1). Taxonomy (NCBI): domain Eukaryota; kingdom Metazoa; phylum Chordata; class Actinopteri; family Polynemidae; genus Polydactylus; species Polydactylus sextarius. Next base: position 11,144,480 of record CM028919.1, read on the forward strand.
TTTCTTGTAAGAGTTCTTTTATCTTTTCAGAATTTCTTTGTTACTTTGTCACTCTGTGCAGTGGACAGTATGTGAAAGAGTACATGCACACGAACACTTTCACATGAGGCTTACAGTAAGATCCTTTGACTGCCGTCTAGACCTGAGGGTGCCATCTTTTTTGCTCCAGACGTGCTGGAGGCTGGAGTGTTTGAGCCTGTCCTTGAGTGGGGCAGGAGAGCATTCCTCAATCATTGGGGCATGTACAACAGTTCTCTAATCCTACTGTAGAACCCCTTTCATCTACCGACTAATGCTTTGTGAAGCACTGAGCTGTGATCAGACCCAGCGCTGGAAGAACGGTGGAGCTGAACAGGTCAAAGGGGGCGGATAGAATAGAAGGAAAAAAATGAAACAAGGATTTGGAAACTGTGAATAGTGCAACTCAAAAACTGTTGTTTGTCATATAGTCCTGAGAGAAATGAAGATTAAACTGCATGCGGTCTCACCAGGCGCGATGGTGATGTGACATGCGGTGTAGGATGGAGATGGATGAAAACAACGGAGACCTCGTAGTGTGTGTGAAAATTGATTTTGTGAATCATGAAATGGTAATTTCTCAGGTTTCTTTTGAGTGCGGCGGCTTCTTTAGGATGAAGATGACAAATTATATTTTCTACACAAGCAGTTTTTGGCTGCTGATTTGTTACTGTTTACAGTAGACTTTATAAGCAGCAGCCGAGCGATTTTACAACATCTGCCTTCATTTGTCCAGGCCATCAAGTCACCAGCCTCGCAAATGATACTTGCTTTCTGGCGTTTTTTTATTGACTGATTTATCACGAGTTGAGAGGAGCGGGAAGTCGAAAATATCACGGATGACAACACCAACGCTGGCCTAACAAACCACACGTTTGGCTCGAGTTCTGTTTTCTCCAAACAGAGTAGCCTGGATAATTAACCTGTACATTAACTTCCCAGCTGATAGGAAACGGCATGTGGATATGAGCTCAGTGAGTCATGGAGATTGATCCTGAGTGCGATGGGATGGCAGAGGCAGGAAGCCTCACAGTTTGGCAGACGCTGCCATACCTGTCAATTCTCACATTCTGTTCAGTCTACCAGGTTCAGAGAGAGTCTCATTTCCTAGTTTGGCTTGGGTAAGAATTTGGCACAGGAACAGAATAAGAAGTGAAGTTACAAGATGCTGCCTCGCTGGAATTGTGTACCAGCAAACTTTCTGACAGCTTTAGCAACTGACTGGTTCTCTGTGATGGACCGAAGTCACGGCTGGGTTGTTGTTGTTCCACTTGACAGTATGCACAATTGTCACATCTATTGAAAACTATTGTGTTATTTTGACAGTGTGACAAAATGATGGCGAGCTCGTCTTGTAATATTACCTTTTGTTTTTTAAACCTGCAACTCTCCATGAAGCATGACGTATGTTTCATGACAGGATTTTTTTTTTACTTCAAGGATACAACACTTAGTTTTTCCTCTTTGTTGGAAACCAGATTGCCATTAACTCCTGGATCCCGCTTTTGTTTGTATCATTGTTTGTTGTGAAGTTGGGTGATGACTTCTCACAGCTGATGGTGCACACCACTGCATCTTTAACTTCTGGCACAAACCTTTCCTCTGCGCTGGGTGAGAGCCCATGGGACCTCAGGTCAGCCCACTGCTGGGCACCGGGCTCCGAGTAATGGCTTAGTGGCAGCAGGCACTGGGCACTCGGCTGTAAGTTGGGACACAAAGGCGGAGGGCTAGTCCAGGCCAAAATCAGGCCAAGTAGTTGCAATCAGTGGTGCATGAGGAGACCTGGCACAGGCTCTCAACTGCCTCTTCTCTCCTCAGCAGCGAATTGCAGTGATGAGCAATAGGACCAGCTACTGTCTGTCCTGTCTCAATTAGTGCTATTCTGTTCTCTTCACCCTGGAGAAGAGAGGCGGGGCCTTGCATCTTTTTTTTTTTTTTTTGCCAATTTGTGCAAATGCATAAGTGTGTTGTATTTGAGGAGGCTTTGTTTTACAATTGCTGATGAAGTTTCACAGCGTTGTGTAATTTCTGTCCAATACAAAACATGCTTGTAGTTGCACTTATGAGCAGTTTGTCATTCATGGTTGAAATTAATGTGAAATTATTTGAAAGCACTCTTTAAACTATAACAACAATAATTATTTATGTGTTTGTTATTAAAAAAAAAAAGTGTTCTTCTCATTTCTTGAAATGTGTTCTTGCCTTGCCAAGCTGCAAATATAATAGTGATAATAATTTACAGGGACAAAAAACAAATCCAATCAAATCAAAAGAATGATCAAATCCTCACGTCTGTAAAACTGATGCTTAGTAAATATTTTGCATTTGTGAAACTATGATGAAATAATAATAATATTAAAAAAAAAGTTATTTCCCTTCTAGAAAATGATTAGGAAAATATTGGACCTGTAAGATAAAGGAGTTTAACAGAACAGTCTCTGCTGCCTAGTTTTATCTCAGAGTTGGAGATGTTTTCATGATGAAGAGTGTAAAAACTTTTTTTTGTCTATGGTTACAGGCTAATTGAACATTTGTTTCTGTATTTCATTCAACTGGTGAATTAGTGGATTGTTTGGCTGTGTTACTCAGTACACGGCCACACACACACAGCACAGCTGCGTTTTGATCAGTATTCACATGCTTTTGGCTAATTTTCACCGCCATCTATTTTTAATAAGCACGCCACTGTCATAGAAATGGCAACGAACGGGACACCTTCAATCATCGGTGCGGTTTGGAGCCCCAGCAATGTTAAATTAACTATGTGAAGGCAGCTGCTCTTTGTGCTCAAACACTTCTGTTGTGTGGTGAAAACAATGAATAATTCTCTTTACACCCCATATGTGGGTGTTGGGAGCAGGGCAGCAGGCAGGAGTACCATCCGCGTCTCAGATCAAAAGCCAGGCAAAGTTTAGACTGAACACACATATCGAGCGGAGGGGGAGAAGCAGGCGTGCAGAGGAATGTTTTTGTTTGTGCGAGAAAGTGAACCTCCCTGTACAGTAATGCAAAAAACAAGATGTGTGTGTGTGTGTTTGTCTGAGCGAAAGAGTGAAGATGTTTTCATGTGACGAGTGAGGGCATGTGTGTTCACCTTCAGATGTGACATCTGTGTAAGTGGCTCGACGTTTATTTATAAATTTTTTTTTAAATTTTCTTTTTGGTAAGAGATTCACAGCAGCCCAGATGTGTTGGAGATGGCACCAGATTGTCAGCAGTTAGAGAGTTAAGAGTAGGTGGAATATAAAAGCCACATTTACTTTATTGTGTATTGATAAATAACCCACCATATTTCTATTAAAATAAGGCAAAAATTTAGAAATATGTCTCCTTCATATGGCATGTTTTTTGAACCATGTGTGCACAAACACACCCCCACATATTTTAGTTTGCTGTAGCAACTTTCTGTAAAGTTATAATGGTTAAACAATGCCCTAAATACATATTTTTTTTATTGCACTAAACAAGACAAAAATATCCAAGTTCAATCCAAAGGGAAAGACATTTCAGCAGATCACCAGAGAAAGAATATTTCCCTAATGGTTAAAAAAAACAAACAAACAAAACAAGCAAACACTCCTCCAATTTCCACCAAAACATATCATTGTGCAACCTTATGTGCCGTTTAACCGCAACCTCACCATCTCCCTCAGATCTTTTTCTTCCTCTCTCATTTCACCTGTGAGATTTGCAAAGCTTCCATCATCCCAGAAACACCTTCAGAAAATAAAGTTAGCATGTTGGTGTGTTGTCTGCAGGGCATTCACCTGCCTGAGAGACAGACAGAGAGAAAAAGGAAAAGGGAGGGGAGAAGGAAAAAAGAAAGTGAGAGGCAACTTGTTACCAGTCTGTCTCCTGCACATTGATCATAACAGATTTTTTTCTTCTTTTTTTGGCGTTGAAAGTAAGTAGCTGGGAGTGCAGCAGGTTCAGTAACTCACTCAGGAACATTTCTAAGAGCGGACGGAGAAGTTTATTATTAGCCAATAATTTCTGCAGCTGCAGTCAGGCAGTCAGTCTATATGAGAAAATATGGGAAAATGATGCAGTGTGTGTTTACTATGATTTGGTTTGGAGGAGGAATTCAATAAAGATGATGAAGAAGCCTCATCTCCACACCTCACGGAGGCTGGGCTGGGTGGCGGAGCGTTCGTCGGGGGTGAGGGGAGAGGGAGCGCAGGGAGAGAGGGAAGTGATTACTGTCGTTAAGTCGACAGGAAATGTTGCATCTCCTTGACGTTTAGTAATGATCACAGCAGATGGGAACAATAAAACTCTCAACATTGTGCAATTATTGGCCAGCCTCACTTACATTGGATAAAAGTAATAATGCACATTATCCCCACATCCCCCTTTAAAGTTGCACCAGCGAGGGAGCAGAGGCAGCAAATGAGATTTGCTGCGCAGGAAGCTGAGTAGGCTGACGGTTATGATTGACTGGAGGAAGACTTCCTGCTGTGCCGTGTGATGTGACCACTCTCGCTCCCTCACTATCAATTCATCTGTGTGTTTTTTTTCTTTTTCTTTTTCCTCCTCCCTGTTAGTTTATTTCATGATTTGACTATGTGCACTTGGGACGAATAGGGAAGATTAAAAAAAAGACACCCATAGAGTGTTGATAGCAGCTTGGAGTCATGACAAAAACCACAAACATCCGCCATTGGCCATATGAGAGAAGGAGAGAGAGTGTGTGTGTGACTGAAATCTTCTCACAATGTCAGAAAGCTTTTTTCTTTTGAATTTTATTAGTTTGCCCTCATTTGAGTCTTTCATTATTGCATTCTATGTAGTCGTGTGTAAACTAACCACTTGTACAACCTGTTCTGGCAAAACTGTAATTAATTATATTCAGATAATAAAGAAAACTTCCATTTTGTTATCTACAATAATCATTTTACAAAAATGACATAGATTGTGATTCACGGAGGACCATATAATAACAATATAATGTATAATAATAATAAAAAACAGATTCCATACATCAATTTATCTATTTCCACAAATGCTATATTTTCATTTGATGTATAAGTGTTTTTTATTATTTTGTTTTTTAATAATAATTATGAATATTTAATTAGATTTATCAGTGTTTATACAGCATATGGCTCATTTCCATTCATGAAAATAAAGTGCGTTTGAATTTGAGCGAGAGCGCAATGGAGATTCTAAAGTATCATCTTCCATATTTAATTGAGGCCTACAAATGTCAGATTGTTTTGACCTTTCTGCTGCTCTGCTGTGTGTGTGTGTGTGTGCATGCATGAATTTGAAGAAGATATAACCAGTTGAATATTAATGATTGATTAGGTCTGTCATGGCTGTGCATAAATATCAAGGGTACGTTTATACTACGAAGGACATTTCGAAGCTCTTCTCTTCTTTATCACTCAGGTCTTAATTAAAAATGCCCTCTAATATCAGCTATGACTAGTGCTGAACTTCACGGGAGAGGTGAAGTAAATGACCGAGAAAGTTGAACCTGCAACTGGAAAAACATTTTATTTTGTTTAAGTTGTTTGTCAGTTCATCATAAAGATCAACATCTTCCCTCATGATTTCTAAAACGCATTGCTTAGAGCTGCTGCGACACAGCGTAGGAGCACTGAGACCTTGATGTCTAAGAAAGAACTTTTTGAAAACGGAAACTAGTTCGTCTTTATCTTGTGGCTCGGCTTCCTGTCTGGTAGTTGTTTCAAGAACAAAAAGAAAACATCTTATTCTGTTGAAGAGAAGAGAAGACAAGGAGTTTAAAAAAAGAGTCAGATGCCTTCTGAGAAACTCCTCTGACACCGGATACGTACTTCTAGATACAGCAGAGTGTGTGGTTGTGTGTGTCTTTCGGGAGACTTTCACCTTTTGGAGGGGGCTTTGAAGGAAGTTATCAAAACCTCGCTCTTTCATCTCCTCCGGCCCTAACGCTCTCTGCTCCTCCGCAGGTGGTTTCCCCTCCAGTCCCTTAACTCTCTTTTCTCGCTTACTCTTGCCCACACCATCTTCACCCTCACCTCAGGAAACACACACACACACATGCTTACGCCGCTGTCCTCAAATAGTTTTCCAATAACTCATAAAAATAGGGCGTACGATGTGTACATTTTTAGCATCCCCTCTTCCCTTAGCTCACTCATCTCAGAAGGCAGAAGTAGGTAGATGATAAAACAGAGAAGGTGGGTGCCGGCGATGATGCCGGCAATAATTATGTCATGTTTATTTCTTTTAGGGTTATATCACTTGATGTGAGTCATGCCTGGGTTGCTGACACTGTGTGATAATGATGGAGAAAGGGTTCATGTTCAGTGAGAGGCTTTGGGAAATCACCTCACTCTTTCATTCCCACAGGTTAGAACTGTTAGTGTGTACACTGGCCAAAACAGTAGCAGCTTTCCTTTACCGGTCAGATGGCTTCATATGGTGTGATAATGTTGGTTTGAGATAGATATAGTTGGGTTTGTACGATTGTATGATAAACCTGCGTGCCAAAATGGCTAAATGCCATCGTCATTCCCATGCCTGATAAAATGAGCCACAGAAAATCTTAGCACTTGGATTTTTATCAGTCTGTAACCGACTTGCCAATCATTTCAGGTCACTGTTTGTCGCACGTCGTACCAGTCAGACAGTGAGACCGAGCGAGATGTGGCAAACTCTTGAAAAATCCTTCTCTCTGTTTCTGTTTGTCTCACCCCTCTCTCCCAAAGTTTTCCTCTCTCTGGCTGGGCGGCCGCAGGTTTCCAAACAAACTAGCTGAAACATGTTGTCTGTGAGTCCGTCCATCCAGCCCTCCTGCTGGGCACCAAAGCTGCCATCCACAATGTAAGCAGGTGGCGCTGGCATCCCAGGGAGAATGGGCAGAGCGCGTGGGCGTCACACAGGCGACGCCAATCCAAAATTCCCAGCTGACCTCCAAACCAAGGCTATGGCTACGCTCGCCAATCTTCGACAAACACTAGTTTTTGTTTGTGTGTATGAATCTTGCTATTCCATTCTTTTTTTTTCTCCAGCTGCATTCAAATATGCTGATAATCAAATTTTCCATGTTTTGTGCTTTACTTTGTTGGAGTGTCTCTCTCTCTTTGCCTGTGTGTCTGTCTCTCTCTCTCTCTCTCTGTCTGTCTCTCTCCGTGTGTTTGCTTTGTGGGGGTGCTGTTTAGCCGAGTGGGACTAGCAGTAGGCCCCGGGCCAGCCGCCTTCGGTTGGACGTTAATGAACGGAACAGGAGTGGGCACATCTTATAAAGCTGGCCATGCTGTCAACTGATTTTCATCTGGTGTGTGTGTGTGTTTTTGTGTGCGTGTGTCTGCCAACAGGTGCAGACCAGATCTCTATGCACTGACAAAATAGAGCCTCTGCTGTGCCAACACAGGTGATTTCCACCTAGAAAGGCACACACAAACACACATCCTCTCCACTTTCCACAGTTTTTCTAACTTTTTTTTTTTTCTCCACCCCGAAACAGAAAATGCCTTCAGACCTAAATGACACTTTGATTACTTAGATTATCTAGAGAGTTTGATCCCTTTCTCCAGTGGGTTTTTCGTTAATAAATTATAAAACGTTGCCTTTGAGCTGATAACGTAAAACCAGTCTGATAGACAAACAAGGAAACACCTGTCACACACAGCCTTCAGTCAAACAACTCACTTGTGAGCGAAACACGCACACACACCCAGTGGAAGGTCTGAGTGACAACATCCTGTTCTTCTCTGGTTGTAAACAGGCCTGAAGCAACAACAGTATAAGCGTGTGTGTTCATTAGAATAGTACCTGTCTGGGGCTCCCTCAGCCACCTGGCTTTTCAAACAGAAGCAACTATCACTCCTAATCTTTCTTTCTATATGCCACAGGCAGACAAGATCCAAAGCTGTGTCGAAACAACAAAACCAAACATCACAGCGTTCCCAAATGTCACATTATTGTGCGTCGTGCGCGGACAGAAGCTAACTAGATGGAGAGACAGGAACGTGATTCTCCTCGGAGGGAGACAATTTTTGCTGCCGCGTCCGAGTCCAAAAATAACAAAGAACAAAGGCAGATAAATGAGTGAGTTTTTGAGCACAGGCTAGTGGGCTTTGGCAGCACTGGCCAGGCAGGAGGGGAGGGAGCGACAGGGAGAGCTAGCTAGCGGCCCGTCCACACATCTGTCCACACAGCACGGGGTGGGTTCCAGCGACACCCACAGAAACAGGCTTAACCTTCTCTTCCCCCCACCACCTGTTCATTACTATGGGCCCCCCCACCGCGCCACCGCCACTCTGCTCTTTTCCTCTCACCCGCTCCCTTGTTCTCGTTCTCTCTCTGTCTGTCGCTACTCGTTCCAGTTCTCTCTTTGTTATCCTGCCGTTTCTTTTATTTATTATTTTTTATTATTTTACCCGATCTCTCCCTCTTCCTTTTATGTCTTTTTGCTTTTTTTATTAGTATTTTTTCTCAGCAGTGCAGTGTTATCTCTCCTCTCGCTGTCTCTTCTCAATGAGCCTTTCAGTCAGAGTTTGAAAATCTGTGCGGCTAATGGAAAGATGGTCTTTCTCTAACAGGAAGGGATCATCAGACAGGTTGTTTTAACTTGTACGAAGGAGAAAGAAGTGGCTGGCCTACGTGGAGAGGGAGAAAAAGAGGCTTTTGATGAATTGTCTGTGAAAATGCATCAGTCTACCCACATCTTCAAACCCCCTGGTGCCTCTTGTCTGCTTTCAGACCCATTTTTCTCCACATTGTTGGTAATTTGAGCATTCTCGCCCATGGCATCATTCATAGTTGGCCCATTTAAATCCCCTTAGAAATTCATTTTGGAGAAAGGAAATGACAAGATTTAGCTTATTGAGGTATGCCAGAACATCCATGAAAGTCAGACATGGGAATACGTGAGATTGTAAAACCCTCATCATTGTTCCCCTTTGTTACTGCGTTAAAACAAAAAAGGTCCAAATCATCATTTGCATTTTTTGATCATTTATTTAACCGAGGTGAATCATGAAATAACCTTTTCATCTGACTGTCTGACTGACTGTCTCTAACTGACCAGATGTTAATACTAGACATAAATAAAATCAAAAATCAAAATAAAAAGAATCACTTGCCATAAAGTGTATTATTAAAAAAAAAAAACTTTTCTGTCATAATTTCCTTAAATTAATAAATAAATAAAACAAAACAAAAGAACGGGGGGAAAAAAAAAAGAAAAAACAAATTGCACCCGCAGTCTCTCATATGGTACCACAGTGAGAGCAACTTGGCATGGGCTAATGCCATCATTGTAGATAATGTGGTACATATTTAAATTCAGCCAATTGTTATTTTTATCTGTGAAAGTGAAATCGCATTGTGGGCTGCGCATGTAAGGAATGCAAATATCAGTCAAGAAAAAACATGTTCAAAAACATGTATTATTTTTAAATATTGCACACACGTGTTGAGACGCGTCTGTGCTGCAGACGAGAATAATGATCATCAGAAAACAAATTTCAGTTCAGAACTTTAATGAATAGCTGATGGGCCTGTAATAAGCTTTATGCTTTCATTGTCGTTTCAAATTGGAGACTGAAACAATATCAGGAAAAACAAATAAGTACAGTCTGTCATTCCAGTCCTCTTCTTCATTGGGCGTGTGTGTGTGTGTGTGTGTGTGTGTGTGTGTGTGTGTGTGTGTGGTTTGTGAGCACAGGGCACCTTGTTGACTTGCGTTCTGCTCTCTTGGATTCTGCATAACTCCCGATATTCTTTTTGACTCTTTAATTGCTTTTGCACAGTGGCCCTGATGATGATAAGGAGGACTTGGTGACAACATCTCAATTTCTCTCCCCAACTGAACGCTCCCCGTTTCAATTATCCTCGCCGCTTTTCCCTGCCGCCCTCACTCTCTTGCCTCCAAATAAATTTCATTTCCCTTAAGCCCGCTGGTTTCAGTATCTGATGGCGTCTCACTCAGTTATCCATGCATGGTATTATCAGGAAGACAGGCCCTTACTGCTCACTGAGAGGGAAAGGCTGCAGGCCCCTTATTACATACCAAAATATCAGGCACAATATTCAAATCCAAAGTAGCTGGCTGTGGGGAATATGCCAAAACTGGTTCAGCCTGTTAAGAGTTTTGCGCCGGCCTACACTGATAAATGAAGCCCACATACTGAATAAGATGAGGGCATTTGCTTTTGAATGCTATGTATTTTTTTTCGTATATTTACGTTTTTTTTTTTTGCCATTCCAACATATTTGCTAATTTGATAAGTCAGGTTTCTCTTCACAGAATGGGAGTTAAACAGTCGCTCTCCATCTGCGTCTGTGACGATCGGAGCAATTTGCAATCTGAGACTGTATGTAATGGTGTGCAAAAGGAAGCTAAATCCAAAACTGTAATTTGATAGTGCCTTTTACCACATGTTGAGAATGTATTCTGAACTGTCATGACATCAGTGGTCCCTAAGCAATGAAATCATAACAGGCAGTTTTTTTCCAGGTTGCCTACCCATTAAAAAAAAAAAAAAAAAAAAAATTACAAGGAGACAAGAAGTTGGAAACAGCCTCTGGGTATTGTGCTCATTGTATAAAGAAAACAATGAGACAATCAAACAGTGTGATATCATATTGTTTTATTGCCTCCCAAAAGCTCAAGGTAATATTCTTTTTCTGCTTTTGAAAATGACATAAAAATCTTTCCATGGATTATGGTATCGATATGAGGCAGTGTCATGACAATTTTCCCACAGAGAAGAAACTCTAAGCCATATAATAATTACACAGTAATGAATGAACAACAATAAACATGTAAGCTATTCAAGGCAGCTGAGATTAGATAGCGTTTAAGCACCTTTTTATTGCGAGAGGTTCCCACAGTTCAGAGTGTTCAAAGGTCTCTTGCACAACCACACATGTCCATAAAAGCCAGCAGTTCTTGATCAAAGCGCAGAGTGAACACGTGTGTGTGTGTCAGAGATGAGCTACTGGTGATTAGTTTGTTAATTTTTAGTTTCTTCCATCCACCGGGAAAATGAAGTGAAAATTCTTATTTCTTTCATTTTATGTCTTTCACTTTGTTTTTTTTTTTTTGTGTGTGTGGGTTTCAGTGCTAATTGTTTTCAATAACACTCTTTGATTGCTGATAAATTACATCTTGGTTTTAATGAGTAAATAGAAATATGCAAATAAACAAATATGAAAAACAAACAAAAAAAACAACAACAAAACAATTATCAATCAAGCTTTTTTCAGGATCTAGAATCAAACAATGTTTATAAAAAAGTTTAGGTCAATAAAGAAATCGTTAAAAATTTTAAAATTTTTAAATTAAGAGAACTGGAAATTAACACTTTTATTACTTTTATTACCTTTTTTCTGAACTACTGTGTTTTTTGTTTTGTTTTTTTATAAAACACTTCTCTGGGGGACGTAATGTCTGGAAATAAGATTGAGGATTTTTTTTTTTAGATTAAGCGATGTTTTGTTTAGTATTAAAAGTCTGTAGTTTAAATAACAGCAAATATCCATCCTAATTTCACACAGTCAACTGTTTTTAAGTTTCTTATTTTCTTTATTTTGTTTATTAAATTGCAATTAAATTAAATACTATAAATAAGAGACTTCAACCAGGAAATGTTTGGCATTCTATATGAACAATTAACATCACAATAGTTAATAATCGTTATAGTTAATTGATAATCGCAATAGTTTTAGACAGGACCGTTGATCTCATTGATAACTTAATCATTTAGAGACATGTATGTGCTGTGATTTAAAACAGTTATGGCAGTCCAGGCTTTGAGATTAAAGAGATTCACTAATTTGTGTTTCCTCTGTCGGAGAAGAGTCTTTAGAAGTGTTGTCATGAATGGTGGGAACTCTGATTTTTTTTTTGTCAGCTTTACAATGTCTTTGATAACAGCTCAGAGGTGGGTGGGTTTGTCCACTGTAAAACTGCTGCAAACTCTTTCATGTGTGGACTTTAAGCAGCGGTGCAGGTCTGTCGACGTGTTTGTTCAAGCTGTTATTGAACAGTTATCTTTGTGACGTGATGACACTCAATACTGGAGGGGAGAGAGGAGGAGGGTTAGATAAAGATGAAAAGCATGGATAGCGCCATTTTCTTCTCTCGTTTTCGAACCGAGATCCTCCGATCTTCAGGGTCGGTGGACTGAAGAAAGATAGAGATGAGATGATCAATTTTGCGTGGCCTGAGTTTTAATAACACACGGCTTCACGTTCATCTCTGTGAGCATGACAGAGATTTGGCAAATTAACCAAACAAGTCACAGATCATAGTTTCATAGTGAATTCAAAAGGACATTTATTGGAATTCAGAGACAACAACAAGACGATTGAGCGTTTCGCTCAGAGTGACATTGGAAGATAAAGAGTTTTTTTTGTCGAAAGAACTGTTGTAAAACCAACTCACATTACGCCTGGATGCTGTACAGAGCTGCGTCAGTCCCCCCTCTGCCTCCACTGCCCTCCCTCTCCCTTATTTTGGGGCTAATTCAATTTCCCTCAGACAGACTCTTGCACGCTGACGCCGTCTCCATTACAACGCGCAGCCAAACACAAGCATTCATTAATTAGTGGCATCGTTGTCTTTTAATTATGCATGTGGCTTATTAGGCACCTCACCCATTCACCCAAGCCTTCCCGTCTACACCCCCCCTCCGTCCCTCCGTCCCTTGCCGTGTTCATACGGGACCTTTAAACTTCCACCTGCACATTATAGCTCTAATAAAGCTGTTATCAGCCCGTGAAGGAGATGGCAAACAGGTGAGAAAGAAAAGAGAGGGAGAGACGGCAAACAGGCGACTGAGGGTTCTGATCTGTCAGCAACAGAAATTAGCTAACTGCACTCCCGACTGTGACACAGGCAGGTAGAGAATAAACCCAACAACTTCTCTCTCTCTCTCTCTCCCTCTCTCCCTCCTTTCCCATAATTCTCCTTCTCTGCTTCTACAAACCACAGACACAGAGAGAGAGACAGAGAGAGAGAGAGAGAGAGAGAGAGAGAGAGAGAGAGAGAGAGAGAGAGAGAGAGAGAGAGCGTCAGCCGGTGAATTTTTACAGCTCTCCAAAATCATTATTGGCAATTAGCGTTCGTCAGGGAAGACAGCAGCTGCTTGTAATTACAGGTAGCCCCTCATTACTTCTCAGTGTAGGGAAGAGGAGGGACGGGAGGAGGGGAGGAGGAGGGGAGGAGTAGGGAGGGAGGGAGTGAGGGAGGGTGAAAACATGTTCCAGAGCCAGTGTTTATATTTATTTATATATTTCTTTACCCGTGATGTTGAGCCTCATAATGTATACCATTTATAGCGGAGGGCTGGAGGCCTCAGCAGGTGCAGATTGAGGAAAAGAAGAAGAAGAGGAGGAGGAGGAGGAGACACTAAACTCGTTGTAAACAGCCGACATTATCATACAAATATTGTACAATTTTAGTGTTGTGTGCGCAAGAGTGGATATGATTGTGTACAGAAGAGTCGATGCGTGTTTATTACTGTGATTCACAGCTACTTCTGCATCTAACGAGCTAAGTTTCTCTCAGTTGTGGAGAAACCAAATGAAACCTTGAATCTGTGAGATTTCTCTGGAGCTTGATATGGTGGAGGTTGAGGTTAAGATGACATGAGATATCAGGACACGCTTCATGGTTAACATGCCCTAACAAACCAGCACAGCATGGCACAGCGGCGCGTTTGGTGAACCTCAGAGTCTGATACGGTTCCAACCTCGTAATTTATTCCACTAATGGTTAAAGTTTTCATTAGAGCGGTTTCACCTCAGCCATTGGCCCAAACATCTTGGCTGACTCATACAGAAGTGACTGTTGCCTAAAGGGGCCAGAAACTTCTTATCAGCACATTAAAGTTCATAACTGGCACAACTTAAACGGTTACTTCATTTCTAAGTTTTGTTCTTTTTTATTTGTTATCTCAAGGCAAACCATCTCATTAAATGATAGCTGGGACCTTTGTTCAAGTTCACTTTCAGTATATTTTCATACCTTTCAAGCTATGCTCAAATTTCCTAATGTTTTGCGCTGCCCTTTTTGATTGTGTAATAGGAGTTTGGCAAAGCAGAATTGTCAAACTGTCAATTTAACAGATCTGTCATGGCTGCGTTTCATGGCCAAAAAAATGCCATTTGCGTAAATGTTTGTACCATGAGCAGGCAAGGTTGACATTAATTGGACTGCATAGCTGAAATAGTTAAACCTTTACTCAAAAAAAAAGGTGGAGAGGTGTAGCTTTTTACAAACTATAAAAGGAGATATTTCTTTGGGCGGTGAAGATGAGGTAAACACATACCTCACACAGAAAGCAAGAGTCCAATGAATAGTTAATTAATACCATCTGAATGCCTTATATGCCCTAGTGACTACAAACCTTAAAGTCCTGCATCGAATCTGCTATAGCCTAGGGCAACAATCAAACCAATTAACCCAGGGCAGAAAGCAGTGGAGGTGTAGCGGAGGAGAGTGTATGCAGCAAGGTTATACAGTATGGACCATTGCCTCAGACAGAGCAAGGTTAGGTTCAAGGGAGTTGATGCCCCGCTCTGTGTCGAGGTGTAGTTTTCAACATGGAGGTCAGGTCAGCTACATGCAAGGCCTCTCTGCAAGACTAACGCAGGGCATGCTAATAGCAGCCAAGCTTTAGCCTCTTAGCCTCAGCGGAGAGTTTGGCTCGTTCTCAGAGGAAAGGAACGTCTGAGTTTGTTTTTCACTCCCCTGAACATAAGTATTAGTCTAACTAAGTGAGTGTGTGAGTCATAGTGGTTCATATGTTTCACAAAAGGGAAAAAAGTTGCAACTGTTAATCTTCCATAACCAGCCTTCATCTCCCAGCAGTACACTCAACCGTCAATAAATGGCTCGTTCTGTCAATAACTTAAAGCCTTAACCATGTTCCTGCTAATTTCGTCATAAAGCGCTGTTATTTCTAGTCTATTTCAATAAACATATACAATAATTGTCTGTTACAAATTAAAAAATAAGAAAACATCTTTAGACCTTGAGGATGTCTGCTGAGCTTTATTCACTGTGAGTGTGCTGGTATTTATTTTCTGCACACGCACAAGCTCCTGCTCAGTTACAGTAGAACAAGCGGCGTCCTGGCAGCAGAATAGCTCCCATTTGCAGGGCATCTCTCGTTTCCACTGTAGACCGTCCAACGCAAATACAAAGAACAACTGTCACATTCAAACTGGAGCTGAAATGACTGGCTGGGTTTCGATTCATCTTGTCTGTCCGGGTCTCTTTTTTTTTAATTCGTTGCCATGAAAAAGTTGGAACTGTATGAGAACCCCGCGCTAGAGGGAGAAGATCAAGTGTGTAAGGATTTAACAGATGGAATTGGGACTAAATGAAGCACTAATGCATGGATGGTATGAATCCACTGTGCAAGCTGGGGTGTTGAAAATGTTTTAGCAGAGATATGATAAGATGCGTTTCGTTCAAGGTGGAAGTTTGTCACTGATTTAATTTCCACTTAAAAGTTGAATAAACTGTGTTTTAAAATGTGCCGCCCCGTGTTAAAATAACTTTTTTTTCCTGCTCATAATTTGCAGAAAGTCTAGAAAAGCGAGGATGATTCATGTAGTTTAATGAAGTTTCTCATAAATTATAGAGATTGGATCAATTTTTCCCTCTTCTACATCTGTGTAGGAGCTAAGAACTAATTCTCGTACGTAGTTTCCACACAGAATGACTAAACGAGAAGAACAGCAACTGAACTGTGGTTTGTTTGTCATTTATTACTTGATTAACTGCTGAGATAAAAGGGTTTAAAAAGAACTAACTGTTTTACTGTGGATATGGATTTTTTTCTTTCATTCTGACACTTTACGTGTTGCCTCAGTATTTTACGGCGCTATGACTTTGATAATTAGTACCTAATGTTGCTACAACTGCTCAAAAATAGTAATAATTACACTATGTTTGTTTTGCACTTAAATCAATTTTTAATTTACGTGGAAAAATATTCCTCGTCACACATTCATAACAGACTCCGTGCTGTGTTTGCAAGACAAAAAACAAAACAAAACAGCAAAAAAAAAAAAAAAGCAAGATCTTAAAACAAACCCTTATTTGGGATGCTCCTGCTGGTTGTTACTGTGGCAGCTTTGAGAAATATTGTCGTTTTGTTCTACTGATGCTCGCAGCGCTGCAGTGCTGCATTTTAAACTGTCGAGTCAGATTTCATTTACCAGCTCTTTCATCTGTTTTAACTCAGTGAGGCATCGCGCAGAGTGTGTCTTGCGCGCCTGTTTGTGTGTGTGTGTGCGTGTGTTTGTGATTTAGCAGCGAGAATATGTGTATAAATTTGCGTGTCGGAATTTGTGTGGGCCTGTCTGTGCGCCGTGATTTTTGTTCTTGTTTTATTTGTGTTTGTGCGTGGGCGTGCATGTGTATGTGTGTGTGTGTGTTAGTGTGTATCCAAATGTGAGCGTGTGGCTCCCAACCCAGAGCTATTATGTGGAGACAGCAGGTATAATATCTGCAAACCTTTGCCGCTGTGCTGGATAAGTAATGGCCTCAAGACGTCACCTTTATCTGTAGCCACACTCCTGCAGCTGGGGCTGTGTATTCCCTGCCTCACACTCTCTCCATGATACACAGGTGTAGCATTGTGTGTGTGTGTGTGTGTGTGCCGTTTATCCCACAACACCTCCCTCTCCTTATGTATTTGCCGCACACAAAAGTGGTCATGAGGAAGGCAGATAGGGCCGAGACTGACACATTCATTTCCTTAACGGCCGCGGATGCAGCGGCAGCGCTGTCGCCTTTTTAAGCGGCTTTAGCTATATATCCCCTACAGACGTCGACGCCACTGTGTGAGCGAGCAGAGCGAGGACGCCACTGGGAGCATCCCATCATACCCTGCAAATGGAGAAAGGGAGACCATGGTGAGGACAGATAGGAGGAAGGGAGGTGGTGGAGTGGAAAAGAAGGAGGAGGAGGAGGAGGGTGAAATTTAGACAGAGACAGAGAAGGCAAAAGCACAGAGATGCTAGAGTAACGAGACGGAGTGACGTGCGAGATAGATAGGGAGAGAAAATTGAAATGAGACAGAGGGAGGGAGAGAGCGAGGTGAAACAAAGGAAGAGTTAGATGGGGAGTGAGTGAGCTTTGTGGTCTCAGGCTCCATGGGAGGTTCAGCCCAATCATTTATAAAAGGTAAATGCTGTCAGGACGCGGGGCGTTTAAAGGCGCGGCGCTGCAGGTGTGATTTATGCTCTCAGTACGGGGCTATAAATCACCCTGCCTTTGTTTCCACAGGCTGCTGCTGCTACTGCTGCTGCTGCTTCTGCCGCATCAAGACATAAGCATTCCTGCCTCATCTATAGCGGGCACACACACAGCCACACACACACACACACATACACAGGACTGGGCAGCAATAAAGACAGAGCAGAGAAGCCTGATGATGGGAATGGATGGATGGATGGAGAGTGAAGAGGAAAAAAAATGGGTGACCAGTTGGAGTCTATCAACGAGATGTGTTGAGTCAAAGAGGTGTGAACACACACGGCTATCAGTGCAGAGTAGGGAGGATCCACTTTGATATTGAACTCATGTTTCTCTATTGCTGAAATTCAAACATTGTTTATGAATGTGACTCACTGTCTCCTGAAACTGAATTATTTGAACACATCCAAATTGTATTTTTTGTTGTTTCCACTGGTATAATACACAGCAGCTTAAAGCTGCCTTTGATGCTTTTCAAGGATTTTTAACTTCCAAGTTCAGAACTTTTAAAACTTTCATTCATTTTCAGTTGTAAAATGCTATTTGATTGCAGAATTTAAGTTATTGCATGAATGTGTCATTGAGTGACAAAATAAAAGAATGCCACTTCACCTACATTATCTACCTTGTTAGGCCTCTAAAGCACAAATGTCAGCTGCTAGAATTAGTAATAACTAGTAATAATAACAACCCACATATTGAATAGAAAGAATAACTGTGAGGTCTAAACACAAACAGTTGTACACTCAGGTCTTGCGTGAGCTACGACGACTGGGTTTTTTTTCTTGTAGATGAATTCTCTGTTATGAATGGACAAACTTCCTGAATGCATACCCATTATCTTGTGACATACATGGACAGCAGGGGAAGTTAAACTACAGATGACAGTTTGGAAAATCTTTCATGCTGTCATCACAGACCAGACTCTTGTCCTTGCGAGCTCTCAGCCCAGAGAAAATGGATTTCTAGATTTCTATTGGCCTTTTTGTAGAGTAAAATATAATCTCATCATTCAGAGGGTTCTGGTTCTGTCCACTGTTAACAATGCAATCATGGTTGTACAAGCATTTTTCTGGTGGATAACACAGCATTTCTGTGTCTACCAGTGTCTCGACATAGTCACAAGCCAGAGCTTACAAGAACTTGAGTGGTGAGGACATAGGCAGTATTGATATGATGGGTATGTGGGTGGGAATGGCACTTCAGCAAAGTCACAAGTCCTGCTTATGACAGTCACGTTGTCAGAATTCTTAAACTAGAAGGGATAAAGCTCTTTGTTCTCCTCAAAACACCCATCACTTTTGATGGAGTACAAAATGGGTTAAATTCCTGTCAACTATGACGCGAGCACAATGCGGGGTTAAACTGTAGAAGGAAAAAAAAAAAAAAAGAACTGAGCGACACTGTTGAGGGTGTGAGAAAACCATCATTTCAGGGGTTATGTTATGAGGTAGTGTTATACAGTACTTGTTGATGTATCCTGAGTCAGTAAGTCCCTGCTTTTTCCCTGAATGAGTTTTTACAAATCCCCCCGAGACGTGAAAGTGTTGCAGCCAAATCGTTGACTTTATAAGCTGAAGAGGTCACAGGCAAGAGAAATAACAATACCTCTACCTAAGAGCATCTCAAGAAGTTTTTCAAGCTGCAAAACAGGAATAATTACTGCACTTAGTCAAAGTGCAACGTTTTCTGCATGCATTATGCAATACTGAGATCACTCTAGAGATACTAGCACTGTCTGAAATTCCTGCATGAGTGCTATCCAGGGTAAGTGTTTTGGTGATTTTATATCAAAGCCTAAATGTTTGGTTGTTAATGTTGAATATAGTAGGATGTAAGGATGATGTAAAACCAAAACCTGCCTTGGTGATGTCATCTTACAAGTGTTGCATTATGTTTTGTATCATTTTCTGGACAGATTTTTGAATATATATGAAAACAAATTACCAGGCACCAGACATCATAATTTCTCTGTGTAGCATTATATAATGTAAATCGGATAAAATAAACATTAGCATTGATGTTATTATATTGTTCTCAATTAAAACAGTCTGTGGGATGTGTCCATTTTTAATGCGCCTACCATATTTGG
The DNA here is from genome assembly GCA_016801845.1 of Polydactylus sextarius. Lineage (NCBI taxonomy): Eukaryota > Metazoa > Chordata > Actinopteri > Polynemidae > Polydactylus > Polydactylus sextarius. The sequence goes on from CM028919.1 coordinate 11,163,805, forward strand.
CATTCTGGTTGTTGTGTGGTTTAATTCTGTAGCATATAAATTGTATTGCTTAAAATGGCTTAAAATTGCCTGTATAGTCAAAAAACAAAACAAACAAACAAACAAAAAACATTTAAATTAAGTCTGAAGAGGAAAGTTAATCCTCACATTTGTGAAGCAACAACTAGTAAGTATTTGGTTTTATGTGTCAGATTACCTTAATCGTTTATAACAATGGTCATTAACTAATTATCCAACCAACTGATTCACTGGCTACTCATTTCAACGCTACTTCATCTCCTTTTAGTGTTCTCGACACATCTCGCTTTAGTTTCCAGGAAATAGGACATACTGTACTGCCACAAAAATGATGTAAAAACAATCCAAACAGCAAAAGCAGCACTTTGTCCTCACACATAATCAATCCCTTCACCCAAACCATATTTCACCCTGCTGCGCATCACTCTCAACAGAAACCCAATTGTATTCCAGAAAGCGTTCAACAATGCTCTCCACTCAATACATAATACAAGAGTATAAATCACCTCAGAGAAGGCTCTGTCTCTCTGGCTGTGAGGGGTGGGGGAGGAAAATGGAGCTGTAACACGCGGCGAACACGTACAAGCTGACCTGAATGGCTGCTGGTATTCTGATTTCCCTCAGGAGCTCCTCTCTGGCCTGTGCCGGTGTTTTAGATTCCAGAGGGAGGCCATTAATGCTCAGCTCGTCGACCTGATCCATATGTATGGCTGGCTGTTCCGTTCTGTTCAGCTCCTGCCTACCTGACTGTCTCTAGGCCTGCTGGAGCCCAAATTGGTTCTTCGTCCCGCAAAGATAGAAATAGAATAGCGGACATGGGCGACACAAAGGACAAGCAGGATGGTTGTACAAGGTGATTATTCAGACTGTGTTGTCTGGATGTCTAGTTACAGCTAACAGCCTTTATTTGAAGACAGAGGAATACAAACAGATTCCTGTCCTTTTAACTGCGGGACCAGTTGGTATGAGTTATCAGTACAAGACTGATTAACACACTGTCCTGTTAAACAGACCAGTTACCCCTCCTGACACTGTGGACAGTACCACAAACTAGGAAAAGAAATGCTTCTTCTAGCAGCAATAATCCCATCCTTGTGAGGTGAATAAAATATATTGGTTTATTGGTTGCAGCTCACTTGGCTTCTCTTTTTTGAGCATTCTCTCTCCCTAATCCTCTCTTCACTGTCCAATGCAACAGGATCTGATTTGTCTCATATCCTTTTAATGGTCACATACACTTAGGCACTGCAATATCCAATTGGCCAGCTGTACTGAGTGGAGTTGAACGTCTAGACGGTCTAATTAACAAATCATCTCTGAAACACTAATAACCCTATTTTGTGAGAGAATAGCAAAGACAGAGACTAAAAAAAAAGAACAATTGATTAACTGTGTGATGTACATCTGCATCCTTTAGTTTATTCACGTTTAAGATGTTTTTTTCCCCCCTTGAAATCAGTTTAAATTCTAGTAGTGGATGATCTCTTTGTCTCTATAATACTGGGGGCTGTTTTAGCCTGTGTTAATGTTAAAAATTAATAAAGCCAGACCAGAGAATAAAGTGTTCTGTCCAGATATAGCCGACTCTCATTGTATCCATCCAACGCTCAGCTTGAGTCTAAGTCCTCCTCTGGAACAAACAGTGAGACCAGCTTATATCACAATACATCCTGTCACATTTCAGTGCGAGACAGGGAAATTTAATTATAACCCTTTTGTTTTGTGAAATCGCATATGGAACAGATACAGATACATTCTGTGCTTTTCTCTGCAGCTGCAACAAAGAAATACAGGTAAATGAGGTGATACATCATGACTACTATTTACTGGAAATATTTGATATGTCTCAAAATATTAAGAGAAAATGCAGGAGTAAATATAGTGCATATTTTCCATATGCACTATATTTAAATATGTACTACATAGCCATAGTGCATATTTGTGCTTCAGACAAAGGTTAACGTCTTTTTCAGCAAATAAAACTGAACACACACAAAAATAACAGAGGTTGGAAACTGAACAGAAAGAAAAAACAAAAGTTTCATATTCATATTTGGGCTTTTTGGAAAAAAATAATAAATGAAGTGACTGTGATTATATGACAGCAATTTCTAAAATCCAATAAATAACAAACAGCTATTACATTTTTTTATTTGATTTAATTTGATTTTTTTTTTTTTTTTGGAACTAGACAGAAATTCCTTTTCAATCATCAAACAATGAAAGAACGTCTGTGCTCATGAAATATCCTTCAGTTTTTGAACAGAACATGTGGGAAATGGTGAAGCACACTTTGTACCTAAGCCGTCTTTGGGATTATGACGGCTTAAGGCAGAAATGTTTCAGTAATATTGTGCATGTTTTTTTTTCTTTTTGTTAGTTTTTCCCATTTAATTTCATTGGTTGATTTAACAGTAACGAATGCAAGTGTACTACATGAAGTAATAATGGACAAAAATATTGGAAAACTAAATTTTAAATCATCTGTCCATTGAAAAGGATTAATGACAACAGACACTGTAAACATTGTGTTTGTATTACTTTGTTTAATTTAATGCTTTTAGTTTGGTGATTTAATTATAATGAGTAAAAGATTAGAGAATACATTAGTATTGAATTAAATATCTCACCCAAGCCCGACAACTCTCAACTAACATGCTCCGATTTCCATTTGATTTATTTATCTTTCTTTATATAACATTAGTTTTAAGCGTGCGAGATCACTAACATACTGTATGCGTTTATCTGTTTCACTTTGATTATCATAATTGTCGTGAATCTAAAACAAATTTACAGATTTACAAGTCTTTTGCCAAGTGGAAAAATAAGGCTTGATGATTGGCTGAGAAAATGATCAGGGAACAGTTTGCCCATCACTTGTTGTTGGCTAGAGGTGTAATCCTAGTGTTGGCAGTGCAGACAGAGTCGACTGCCTTCCAGTCAACACTCAGGGAATAAAAGTCCTTTTTTTTTTCTTTTTCCGTTTTTTTTTCTTTTTTTCTTTCAATGTTTGATTTCATATTCAAATCTAAATTGTTCCTCTCAAAATTGTCATCTGTATTTATGCGTTTCGTCTTTTAATTGTTAAAATATGAGCGTTAAATATTGAAATATATGCAATTCAGAGACATTTTCTGTTGGCAAAAGCGTTCCACATATGCGGTTTTTGTCTTTGCCGATATGAATGATAGAGGAGTGATGATGTCTCACTGGAGGTGTTGTATTCTCCTGCCTCTAAGTCTCCAGTGAATCACCCTGTCAGACTTTCATTAATGACAGAACATGTGAGGAACACACACAGTGGGACACAGAAACCTACAGTATCTCTCTCTCTTTTCCCACCACCTATCATCCCTCCTTCTTATCTTCCCTCTGTTCTCTATCACCCTCATGTATAAAACCCTAGTAACACTTTACTTTTATAGAGCCTAATGGAAGTCTCTCTTGTGCGTAATGTGCTTACGAGGGTGTAACAATGCTGTGTAAGAGCAAGTGTGCAGATGTAGCTGCTTGTTTTGACGTTGTTGCTGCCATGCGTTCTACATTAACTCACTGTAATCAAAGGATTTTCACAGAAGCACGGTTTTATTGTGTACCCTACTTAGACTTTGCCATAGTTTACTGCACATTGGAATAAGGCCATGCTGAAGTAAAGTGTTACCAAGACGATGCCTTAAGCAAGAGCTTCCACGGCTATAATGCCTACACACTATCATCCCCGGTTAAAAACAAGGGGATTTATCAGGGATGTCTCTGCCTTGGCTGGGGCTAGGGGGACCAAATTACAGCCCCAGTGTCTGGTTGGAGGCGGAGAAGGAAATAGATGGGTCTAGATATAATGGTGATGGCCCCTGGGTGGTACTCCTGTGAGGGCGAATGAGGAGATTAGAGTGGAGGTGTGAGCTCGCAGTAAGATTACATTTTCCCTCTTTTTAATGGATAAGTGCTTCTTTTTTTTTTCCTGTTTCGCTCCCACTATTCTGCTTCTGCTTCTGTTTCACTGTGTTCCATCTCTCTCTCTCTCTCTTTCTGGCCTCCATCGCCTTGCACACACAAATCACACACACACACACACATAAAAAAGTATACACATGCACATATGCACGCACACACACCAAACACACACACACGTCTCTTCTCTCTCCCTCTGTCACCCTCTCCCTCCGTCCTCCCTCACTTGATCCTTACACCTACGTGCTACAGATGGTTTCATTTTATAAGAGATAAAACCACATTTGGTGGAACTGATTAAACAGAGGGAACAACATCCCCATCTGCCATTTATTCCAATCTGAAATTGCTTGGGCAGATGCTGACATCTTTGGAGATGATTGATTCACCCCGTCTGGCCAGAGTGAGGAGAGGAGAGGAGTGGAGAGGAGAGCGGCGCTGGATCCTCCCCGGGGCTGCAGCTTCCTGCCGCCCTGCCATGGCACCACCACCACAGTGTCACCTCACCAGCCATGTAGCCCCCCCCACGGCCCGCCTCGGTCTCTTGTCTCCAGCAAGCTGCTGCAATCAGCACAGGCCCTGATTGGACTTGGGCAGGTGAGCGCAGTACACTTTAATCATGGGGCCAGAACATGCCAGATCATCCCCTCTGTTTTGGTGTGTGTGTGTGGCAGAGTGGATGGGTGATCTGCGCCTGTGTGTGAATTCCTTAAAGGGTTAGCTTGCTCAAATTACATCTAAACATATTTTGTCACTTACCTGCATCTAGCCATGCAGATATTGTGCAGTTTGTGCAGGTTTTATTTGCTTTTAGTAGAGATATGAGACTTTTGGTTCCAAAACAAAACAGCAGAGGTAAAACAAACCTGCCATCCCTGGAGTCATATAGCTAGCAGAGCTAAAAAATGTAATTGGAATTATTTTCTACCAAAGAAGAACAGCAGTCTGTGTATTATCAAGGATCACACGGACACTAATGTTGGAAAAAATGTGTTATTAGTGTTATTATTAATTTTCCAAATGTTTTTTTCAATCCCAGGATCATCATGAATAACTTATTCACTTGTGCGCATAAAATCCTATAATTACTTTCTGCCTGGCTTGATACAGAATCACCCAAGGTAAGTGAGAATCTCGACAATCCCAGCAAAGACCTTTGGCTTATATTGATCACTGTTTACAGCGATTATCATCAAACTTGGACTTCAACCTGTTTTTTATATTGTGAGCCTTTGATCAAATAATCAAAGCTGTTTTCATCATCCTGTTTATGAACTTTCCTGATCATGCAGAATGTGAACTAGAGTTGTTGCCGTGGTCGCCACCACCACATTCACGTGATCTAACAGTTGTATGAAAAGAATTCCAATGGCTCCCTGATGATTAGATATTCCACTCAACCTTCATCTAATCAACATTTATAGTGTCCTGCCTGTGAAATTACACTGCCCTCCACTAAATCGACTCTGCATCATCACTTGTAAACACTCAAGCATTTTAAGATGGAAAACTCTTCCTGCAAAAGTGCCATCAAAGCCAGCGGTGTGTGAGTTCGAGTGTGCGAACAAATGCGCATAGTCTCATAAAAACTGCTGAGCTGGGCTCTTCAATGCAATCAGGCGCCGGTCTCAGCTCATATACTTGTTTGATGATAACTGAAGATGGAGGGAGAGTGATGGAGCTCTCCAAGGGACCGCGGCAATAATTTAGCTTGGGGAGTGGGTGTGAATCATTGTGAAGGTGCTGAGGGGGGTGGGGGTTGGTGGAGGAGGTGGATGAATCATTAGGGTGGGGGAAGGGGGGAATGAAGAGATGGAAAAGAGGGTAGAGTCCCTGTGGACCTAGATCCATCAGACAGCACTGCTGTGGCCTCGGCAGCAGCATCGACCCGTAGGACAGCAGCCGAAACCCGTCCATCTTTTTTTTTTCTCATCTCTTTTCCTTTTGAAAACTGTTGGTCTCTATATTCCTCTAACACTGTGATTCATAGTAGTCTCTCTCTTTCTCTCTTTCTCCATCCCTCTATCATCAGGCATGTCATTCCACATCAGAGGCCTCATCTCTCCCTTCTCCATGTCTCTCCTAAGCCTCTTGAAGTATGACTGGGCCTGAGAATGGCAAATGAATTCCCAATCTGAATGCATACTCTCACCCTCTCCTCTCTCTGCTGCCCTCCATCTCTCGCCTCAGGCTACTCATTCTACCTCTCCTCCCCTCTGTCCTCCTCCACCTCCCCCAACACACACACACACACACACACACACACACACACACACACACACACACAACCATGGCAAAACTGATGGGATTCAGAGCAAATTGCTCACCCCTGAAAAAAAGACTGAGCAACATAAAAGGGGAAAAGTGTATTGTTTCAGTTAGGTGACTGCCATTTTGCACGACGGTGTGACATGACGAACAGCGCGCGCTCTAAAACATAGCCCTAGACTGCCCTACTTCTCCCAGTGCAATAATCCATTACCAGCAACATCCACGCCTTTTCAAGAGTTTCAGCTCCCCAAGGCTTTGACTTTGGACAGGCAGAGGTTAGAGGAAAACAACCTGAAAACAACCTTATCTCCCAACACACGAATGTTTGTTAAGGCTCCCCATTAAGTCTCCCCCTGAATTTGCATATTAATTGCATTTTGGCTCTACTTCCCTCCTTTAAGGCTGCTGTTTATAGGTGCTTTATTTCTTTGAGAAGACACAGACGTCCGCGGGGAGCTCACCTGCAACAGAGGACAAGAATTGAATTCCGCAGGAAATTGCTTTAACTTGAGTGTAATCGAATTTGCACCCACACACACCTTGACTTGAAGACCTGGAGGGCATGCATGGATGAGGATTTATATGTACAGTACATAAAAATCCGCAAATCCACACACAACAAACTTATCAAACACAGGAAAAAAAACTTCTGAAACAACCTTAAGAAACGAACACTTCTACATTATGGAGACTCAGACGGATGTTGTTTTCAAGCTCTGTGGCGCCCACGATACCTCACAGGGCTTACATATTTTTTCCATCCCTTCCCCGCTTTCTTTTTTGTCTTGTGAATTGTGTTTACTGCTTAGACATCAGGGCTCGGTTTGACAGCTTTCTCAACAAATGTTTGAAAAGATGTGAAAGTTTTAATGACTGGATTGAGTAGGGGATAAAGGAACAGCTGGAGATTCTGTAATGTAGTGGCTATTCTTATATAGGAGAGGTACACTCAAGCTGTCTCATTTTAAATCTGCCATTGCAGTTTTATCCATACTTAAGAATAACAGGTGATTGAGCATTCTCTCGTCCCTATCTCCAAAACAATATGACCATATGGGACTTATTTGAATATGATGTACTGAATGGCGCTCTATATGTGCAAAATCACATTATGCAGAGTGGGCCTATTTATTATTTTCAAGATAATAGTTTCATTTCACAGATTATGACTCGCATAGATTTTTTTCCACAAGCTTGGTTGTGGTGATAGCGTGCCATTTAATAGAAAATACCAGACAGTGACTGTTTTAACCGAAGAAGTCATTATTTTGATTATTCTCCACCGCTAGTAACGATGTTTGTGATGATGTGTATCTTAAACATAACTATTATATTTCTGAAATACAACTGAATTCCACCACAGGAGACTTGGTTTTATGGTAATGGTCCTTCATTCAACTGAAAATCTAATGATCTGCACTCAGCCCATCTGAGTAACTCAGTTCCGGGGCATTGATTTCCTTTGTGTTTCAGATTGATCTGTGGCCTGTTAGATCTCAATATGTCACAGCCTCACTGCAAAAAGGGCCACAATAAAAAACAGATGTACAAACATGTTCTAAAATAGAACAGAGGAGAATAGAGGGAGTTTATAGTGGATCAAATATCACAAAAAACATTCTACCAAATCCATATTTTACCATGTTTCACTGACTAATGCCTGTCTACACGTATTCTTAATTAACTACATCATGTACACAGCTAATGACATTTTCATGTTTCGACTTAACATGATCATAATGTGCTGCTATGCCACTGGCCCTGATGCTTCTGCCCTCTCCTCTCTAGTGTGAATAATATGCGAGCCATAGCCTGGGAGAACTGAGAGTCTCATTACAGCTACCACTGCAGTGGACCACTCCCCAGATCTCCCTATAGCAGCATCATCTCCCTTTATGCAGTGAACCACAGCCCCCTTAAGGCACATGCACACAAGCGTACATGCACGTGCACGTCCATGCACGCAAAGATGAAGCCCTTCTTCTCTTATCGGGCCATTTACTGTAGCACTCTTCCCTTAACATGGTTGTCTGACTTCTCTGTCTCATCGGTGCTAATGCAGACTGGGCACAGACCCCCGCCAGCATGTGTCTGAGAAAGGAGGCAATCGGCGTCTCAGTTTGGAAGCTGTTATCGATCAGGAAAGAAAAACAAATAAATGTACACACATCCTCTGGTGCGATGCATGTGACCACGCATGGCCACGCACATGTTTGTGTGCATATTTGACTCTGCTTTGAGGAGGTTACTATGTGAGATGTGTGTATAATGTGTTCCAAGGGGTTCGGTAGGCATGCGATGGGACACATGGAGCTGCTCTCCCGCAGATGCAATTAGGCTAAATGGGATTATGCCTATCACATTTCAGACAGGCCGGCCCCACAGCCACCTGGGGGAGAGGGTGATGGGTGGAGGAGGAGGAGGGAGATGGGGGGGTGATGAAGAGGGATAGAGAAAGGCGAGAGGTGGAGAAGATGCAGAGAGGGGAATGTGGTCTCTTAGAGACAGCATCCAGTGTAGTTATAATGCAGACTGTGGCAGAGCACAGTGATGATACTCTGGAGAAGAAAACATGGCTGCCGTCTTCAGTCTGTAGTGAAGAGGTTTGCTACAATAGGAAGTAGAAAACAGAGTCCTTATCAGATGATTCAACACATTGATGACTGAGCTTATAGTGGCTTTGTATGTTTTCTTTGATGTGATTTACTTTGTGAAATCCCCTCAGGTATCAAGCTAAATGTCAGCACCAACAAAGAATTTGGGGGAGGGGAGGGTGACATTTTCACACTGAGTGTTTTTTTTTTTTTTTTTGCATATAGTTTCTCACAGTGGCTGATATGTTTGGTCAGTTGAAGGGAGGAGAGGCTCTGCACTTTGCCACTAATTATTCATCATTAGCAGGACTTATGAAAGCCATGCATAGAGTCAGAGTGCTGTATTCCTAAAAATAGAAAACCGTAGGTTATTTTTTTTTTGTGTTTTTATGTGTTTCATGTTTGGCAAAAGAATTTGTTTTGTCATATTTCTGTCTCATTTTGGCTCTACCTTAACAGCTTTGCTCCTGCATTTTATGCTGTCCTACGGAGCAACATATGGGTCAATTAAAACTATCCCCAGCATGCACAGTACTATAGCTTGTTTATGAGCTGTTAAGCTATCTAGATACTGTGGTTTTAAAATTTTAAATCTGTCTGTATTTAGATAGTTAAAAAGTGCATAAACAAGCTAGGTCAGATTTTAAAATATAAAATCCGAGCCTGTACCTGTGCAGACTCAAAGAACCTATTCACATGTTGTACATTTTCCTACTCTGAATCTATTTATGAGGTGACATTTGTTAGAGTCACTGCCTTGATATGCTGATATGCAGCATTAGGAAAACAGGCCACTCTTCCATCTATAAATGTAAGTTCAAAATGGCCTCTGTTAGAAATGAAAGGTCATGGGACTTAGGTTTAATTAAACATGTATAGCTTCTTTTCACTGTCAAGAGTATCACAGCTCACACGCACACACACACACATACTCACACACACAGACACAGACACACAGAGCAGCGAGACATTTGGGCCAACGCTGGACCTTCCTCACCTACATGCACCTCCTTGGCAGGAGCAGAGCAGAGCAGGGCACGTTGCCGCCATCCTCCCGGTCTCCCACGCTTGCTCTCACATTAATCAAAAGGGATGTGGTAGTTCCCAGCTCACCTCGCAGTCCCCTGGTGCCAGCTGTGTTTGGGACGGGCCCTGTTGGCCTTCCCGCCCCTAATCACACACTGTCATTGTTTCTTCGGCCTTGTAAACAGCGAGCCTGCTACAGCTGATCAAATCCAGGGTCACATACGTTGGGACTTGCATGCACAGATGCATGTGTGCATACATAGACCTGCACAAACACAAATATCCACATTCTCACCTCTGCGCATACAAATTCAGTCAAAAACAGTCTCAGAGGAAAGCATGCACAAATTCTTAATGTGTGCATCAGACACGCTCTTTTTCACACTTACTTTTAGATTGTGTCATTTATTGGTCAGAACTAAAATTAAGACACTTCAAGCTAATCAAGCAGTACAAACAGATACAATTTGGCAAACTACATGCAGACAATGACTTTAACTGCCGTGTTCCCTCTGGGATAGACGCTTCATGTGAATGTACACAATGAGTGTGTACATTTGTCCCCGTGAGCAAATAACTGTCTGGGTACAACTGGACGTTTCTTAATGATGAGGAATTAGATGTTCATGGCGGACCTTTGAGAGAGACTACAATATGCTCCTAAACATGAAGGGTGGGGGGTAGGGGACTGAGAAGTGAGTCTGAGAGGGGTAAACTGGAGAGCTCTGATAGGATATGGCCCATTAATTATTGAATTTGCTGACATTATGACAAACGGCGTTGTCCTAGCCCTCGCTGGTGCCCATGACTTTTACAAGGCCAGCTGGACAGAGCATCTCAGCATTTCTACTGGTAAACTGCGAACGCAGGTTTACAATCTGTGCTGTTTTAAGTAGCTAGGTAGCTGGAGTGTGGTATCTCTAAGCTCTTGGTCATTCACACTGAAGCTGAAAATTGAAAATCGTCCTTGAGAAACTCCAGGCATGTTTGCTGTTTTAGGAATGAGAATAATTGAGCTAGGGTGCATGTAGATGAGACAGTGAGCAAGACCCTGTGGGAGTCAGTTACACCTCAGTGTTTGGTGTTTTTGCGATGTGAGTCCAGCAGAGAAAGAAAGGCACAAGTGTGCTGTGTTTGCACTGTGTGGGACGGCCTCCTGCTCCTGACGTGTATGTGGTCAACTGTGCACTAAGGAGGCGTCCACTATGAATTGTGGGTTAAAATCCTGGAGGCTTTTGAGTATTTTCAAACCCACCACATTCTCTCACCCAGTCAGAAAACACTTTACCTGAAACAGTAAATAATGTGTGTTTTTATCCAAAGCCTGAATAACTGTGCACTGCATTTTTATCTGTTTTTTCTCTTTCTTTGTCCGTGTCTCAGCTCGCCTACAGCTTGTTGTGAACAGCCTATCATAGATGCATCACTTTATTGTTCATCTGCAACTGACTGCATCTAACCTTTAAACACCTCCAACACCCCCAGTGAGAAGAGTGAGGAAAAAAAGTGTAAAGTGAAGCAACACAGAAACAGAAAGCAAGTGAGAGATAGTTCTCGAAGAGCATGCAGCACTCTTCACTGAATACAAATGGTTCTTGTTTGGTTTGACTAAAATAAGCCCCATTACAGCTGTTAACCTTTAATAGCAACAATGTATCACCTGAAGAAGAAAGAACAAACCTCTGTTCATCTTTATCACTACTTTTAATATCTTGCAAAAATGAGTCTCTGGTGAGTTGTGCGGGGCTAAAGTGTTACTAATTTAAATTACAGAACAACTGGGTACCACATTCTGAATAATGACTCCCTTTATATGAGACACTTAAGACTGACCAAACTGCAGCTAGAATAATAGCACCACTTACGAGTCAAACGTATGGTGAGAAGTCACAGAGGGCATTCTCAGTGTATTTGTCTCTTGTGGTGTTTGCCCGTCTCAGAATAGAGTGAATGTCTGCGAGGGAGCTGGGGTCTGCAGGCCTTATTTTTTTGCTAGCTACACTGTCGTTAATGGCTATCCCTGTAGATACAGCCTGCTGCCAGCTGCTGCTCTGGCCCTCTGGAAAAGAGGCTGGCAATTAGACCTTGCACTTAAAACAAGGTGAGTCAGGACCTTTTAATGGTGCACTATTTCTGCGCTCCCACACATGTGGCCGCTTAGATTTTTCGCTGCGCCAGAGAACTCTGTGGCACTGAGGCATGGAGGTTACTACATCCAAGTAACTGAAGTGGTGGGTGGCTCGGTAATGGTGCAGAATTGTCCTGCAGAAATAGCTTTTTGTGAAACTGCACATGGGCTGCACTTTTAGTTTCCACTGGAAGCCATTTGTTAATAGACTTTATTCTTTCAGCATCACTAAACCAACTGGTGATTTAATATCTGTTCCAATTTCAACACAGAAATGTAATTTTTCTCGCCTATAAAAAGGGTGTTCTGCTGGAAAACGTGGCTCACGTTTTATATATATATATATATATATATATATATATAAGAACTACAGGGCTACAGCTGCTGCATGGTAGCCCTGTATTGGCTCCCTGGTGCTCTCTGTCTGGAGGGGGTGAGGTTAACTTTCTAATTCTGTCCTTCCTCTCATCTCAGACCTTGATAAAATTGAGAAGGAAAGGCTGCCTGTGTTTAGACTGCTGCACCTTGTTTCCTTGGACCTCACCCAAATAACCTTGAGTATATGATGAGTAGAAATCAGTGAACACGTTGACATGCATGCTCTCTCTTTCTCACAAACAGATAAATACGTGAACAGCACTGCAAGAAGAGGCTGCACGCAAACGAGCATGGAAAGAAATTATTTACCGTTGCACAAGTCGAACAGTGTATTCTAAAATAAGAGGGTTGATATTCTTGTTATTTTCTGCTGTGTTTAAAGAAAAAATATCTTATGAGTGTCAAACCTCACATGAGCCTATTTTCACCTATCTTTAATTTCCTTTCGTGTGCTAATGTGACAGTTTTTATAGCCTAGAGTGTGACTGTAAAATATTTTCTGCCAAAAGATTTTAAAATATGAACGGGCTTTTCATGGAGCAGCATTGAGTGAGAAAAAAAAGGCTGATGTTGTCTTAGTGAGATCTACATGTCTGCCAGGTTCTTGGACCAGACTGGAGAGATTCACAGTCATACATACACAGACGTAAAGGCCATTGGACTTCGACATTGGTCGGCTGGTGCAGACAGACTGCCATCTGAGGGGGGGCCATACACTCGTGATAAATGACAGCTTTCAACGTGGCCAATCTAAATAGATTATCTTGGCTGCATCCTCCCCCGCCCAGGTGCCAATGTGTAAAATGGTCTGACTATGTGAAAACCATACAGTCACCTGCTTTATGCTTCATATTCATGGCAGTATGAGGACTAGGAAGGAACCGTGAAAACTGGATTCCTTATCTGATGTTTTAGTTTATTGATATTTTTTAAGTCTAACCAACATATTTTAAGTGGCAACTAACCAACATATTTTAAGTGGCAACTTATTATATTGTACTTTCATTGCTATATAGATGCTCTATATTTTAAGCAATTAAACCTCTCAGTATGTTGTCCTCTGCCAGGTCACAAAGAGCCTCCGGTATGCAGGTGATGTTGATGTCTACTTGAATTTACGTGAGTGTGCGTGGATGCATACTGTGCACATGTGCATGTCTGCAAAAGAGCTCTCTGTCTTTTGTTCTCCACGAGATAAAGAGCATCCTCCGCTCAGTAACAAACACATAAATATGCATTAATCTGTTCTGGTTGGGTGAATTTGAAGAACTGTCAAGCGTCAAATGTAAAGGTCATGCTTTGCTTCCTGTAAGGGGAAAATCCTGGAGACCATGGTTAGGGCACTATTTGAATAAACTATGCAAGGATTTACAAGAAGTAACCTTCAGGGGTAAACACGCCCCATTCCCTCACCAGGGAATAGCTACTATTATGAATGTGCTCTATGCCCAACTTCACCGCACTGGATCAGACTATAGATGTCACACAGATCAAGATAAATAGTCGGCTGGTAAGCAACACTATGGTTTTTATTGAGAGTAGATTTTCTGCCTTTTAGATTAATGTGTCAGGCTGTACTCACTGAAACAAATACTTCACAAAATGTAGCCCCTCTTTATTCAGGCATATTGTTTTTTACATAATTTTCACATTGTTTATTAGTTAGATGTATCACAGCAATGAATAATATTGTGTATGGAAACAGTGTGCACAATAGATTACCTTTTGAATTTTGAACAAAGTGCCCCCCCAACCCCATTCCACTCTAACCCCCACCTCCTCTCTGTGTAGCATGACAGCCGAGCAGAATGTGGCAGGTGGAGGTCTTTCAGGCAGAGAGAGGGGTGACCTTGCCACTTCCTCCGTAGAATTGGTTTGGTTGGTTATCACAGCGCCAGGTTCCAGAAATGTGCTACAGCTCTATAGACAGGCCTGGTGAACAGAGGGCCAGTCCCAGCCCCAGCCTCATGCCCAGCCCCATGGCAGCAGATGCCACATGGCGGCCCCAGAGCCTTCAGCCCGCGAGGAGACGTAGGCAAGCGCCAGCCGGGTCACCGAAGCCCATGTCCATGTCATGCACAGAGAAGGCCTTCTCAGCAGGCAGGCAGGCAGCCTGCCGTCCTCTCCTGTCCCCCTTTCTTGGAGGCTGAGTGTAACAGCTCGTTTGCACGTGCTTTGTGTAGATTAAAGCAAGAGGCTGTCAGGGATAATTAAAAGTAATAGAGCTTAGTGCTTTTTGGATTAGTGTCCTAGACAGTAATACTACTGTCTGGGTAAGTGTGTTTGTTTAAGTTTCCTGTTTGTGTGTGTTTTTGTTTGTGTTTGTGTATGTGCATCCATGTATCTCTGCCTATAGAATGTGTATGTAATAACACACAATACACATTGACATGATGACATGATACATAATGTTAAGAACTAATGATAATGTGTCTTGTGTGTGTCTGAAAGAGAACAAGAGTCTTCTCATCCAATTAAGTCTTCTCACCCAAATGGTTTTCTGGGAAAAGTTAATTACCCTATGTAAAAAAAACACAACAAAGAGAGAATAATTAATATACGCACGACATATAAAAAACATGATGAATCACAGATGTGTTTTTTGCTTGGTCATTTCAAGCATCTATCTCTTATCTCACAATAACCTTATAAATAACTCTTGCTTTTTGTTTACTCTCTCTAAACATCTGCGTTGGTTATTGTTGAGCCTGTGTATGAAAACAGGATTATGAAACATTTGATCCTAAAGCTAGCGAATGAGCAGTTATGTTGATGCTCCTTTGTCACTACTCTGCTCTCTGATCGGTTTTATTCTTATTTTGCTACTTGCTGTGTTGATTATCAGTGTTAATAAACTAACTTGGCAACAGGAAAAAGAAAAGGATTGTTGAGCATTTTCTTAAGAACAATCAGAAACAGATTGAAATGTGAAGAAACTATATTTTGCTCCTTGTCTTTGGCCACTCTAGCTTAGGTTTAGATGTCAAAGTTCTCTTGGTTGGACCAGATTGGAAAAATAAAAACCCAAAACAAAACATTTGCACTTTTAGAAAAATTGCTTTAAATACAAAGGTAAAATTAAGACCAGAAGGTCATTTAGCAGAATTTTTTAGAAATACTGTGCTTGGATGTGGAAAAGGCAGCATGGCACTTTATGAATCAGCTGATATTTAGCTCAGATATGTGCTTTTTAATGCTTCATTTAGAGAGAACAGTTATTAGGAGGTTCCACTGGAAATATTTAGACGTCATTCAGGGAGCATGAGCGTCTGCTTGGTCTCAAATTTTAGTTTAAAATACCTTTTTAACGTAATGGGATCTTTAGTAGTGACCAAGATAAAGGCAAAATATTTCAGAGCTAAAAAAGATTTTATTTCCACATTCACTGCTGCATGTACTGTGCATATATCTCAGTCCTGGTTGGGGCTGTGCACTTTTCTTGAATATAGAATGTGCTCCTGCACAGCAGGAAAGCATATGGGAGAACAAACATGCACACCATAATGAAATTAGAGGGGACAAAATCACTATTTGGACTTGGTACAGTAATAGCTTGATGAATTATGGCACATTTTCTTCAGGGGACATTGCTTGAGGAAATGTTGTAAAACACCCATGGGAACCAGCAATCATCAATCACATGTGGTGTGGTTGGGGGTGTTGTGATGGCCCTGAGGACTTTGGTCTGCACAGCAGCCAGTAATCTAAATGGTGACACTGAGCTCCAAGGCCCCCATGGGGCTGCCCGCTCTGTCGCCTGCAAAGAAAACAGATCAGGGGAGAGGGATCAAGGTTTGTTTTCTCCTTTTTCTAGGTCATTATTTATTATGTGAAATATCAACGTCCTTGGCTGCTGCATGGGATCTTCTTCCCCCCAATTGACAGATCTCATTATAAGATAAACGTGACAAAGATAGCTCATAATGCTTCAGAGAAATGTAACACCATTAGCGGGTCATTGTCATCGTTCTAATGTGTCCTTTTAAGCCGCTTAGTGAACTGGTGCTGAAGTGTGATACAGGGATTAACCTATCAGAGAGTTGCTGCGGAGGAGTTTAGCCGCTATTGATGAAAATTTTTGGACGTGTGGTGATATCTTCCCAGGCACTACGCAGAGTCATGGTGGAGCTTGATTCCTAAACACACTGAGGTTTCTGGGATCCGGGGGAGGATATCTGGAGGGTATAGGCATGTATTGGCGTGTATTTAGTGTATGATTTCCTTAGCGCTGCATAGGGGGAAATGTTTTATTTGAAAACATATGGGAATTATTTTTCCATTCACATGCCTGGAAATGATTTTAGTCATTTATTTATCTTCATATTGGAATACTGCAACAATTATCTTCACTACGGAAGCACAGCGAGCGCTGGTAGTTGCACTACTAACAACATAAATCTTAATACATTGGCAAACTACATCTCGTTTCTAGGACGGCCCTGTGTTAAAGAATGTGCTTTTAATGAGTTGACAGAACTGATATACTGAGGTTGAGCGTCTGCCAGAGTGAATTAATGAGTGAATTTCATATTTGAGTTGTGGAAATGACTTGAAAATGTGAATGACAGCAAATGCTTCCAGGGTTAAATGGTAATTTATGAGGCCATTGTTTAATTCTAATGTACAGTAGAACCATCTGCAGTCATCAGGGGATGCATCGTTATCATTCAGCCATTCATTGTGCTTTTGGTGACTGTTAGCTGACACAATTTCACTGATCAGTTTCACAACCTCATCAATCATCCTATTAGCTCTCAGCATTACATTAACATCATATTAAACTTAGCGAGCAACACAATAGATGCTTGTTGATGATACAACATACCCATGTCTGTCTATAATGCACACAAATACACACACATTTAACAAATATGCTCACTAGTCTGTTTGTTCTTTTCATGTAAGCTTAGTGGCTCTGAAATCGTATGTGTACATCACTAAGTCTGAACGCAAGCAGTACAATAGTGACCTGAATTGAAAATGCTGTTTACTGTATGTAGCATGACATATTCCAGTCAAGTTTCATAGCAAAACTATATTTTTTTTAGCCAAGTTTCACCATTGCGTTTTTTAATTTCATGGCTCAGCAGGAATTATCAAAGCTTTTTTGATTACATTTTCATATGACCTTGATCTCAAAGGGTAGAGCAATCAATACAATAGCCATTAGCATTCTGGTAATTGTTAGTGAAATAGTAATCATTTCTCGGGCCCCAGAATCTCTTTTAGCTTCTTATTTATTTATTGGGCATATGGAGGAGAACGGGGCTGCTAGCCGAGATGGATGTGATGAATAGAGCCCCGAGATGCAAATTAAAATGTTTGTAATTAAACCCACTGATCATAATGGCTTTCTTGCTGCAGTCCTGCTGGTTCTGGCTGTAACAGAAATGGATCTTGGTGTTGAAAGTTTTAATTTCCAAACACAAATACTGCATTTTATTCTTTCTTTCTTTCATTCTTTTTTTTTTCTAAAGAAAAAAAGAAACATCAGTTACACGGTTTGCTTTGTTTGGTTATGTTTTTTGTTTTTGGTAAGGTCACAGTGCAATCAGGTAGCAATGTTGCCACATGAAGCCGTCTTGTTTACGTATGAACATACGACAACATGTAAGCAGACAATGCACAAAATCACGACGCAGTAGTCAGGGTAATGGGACTATTTATTCAGCTTTGTTAGGAGAAGAGGTCATGTGATCAGGGGATAGTAATTATAGCATACGCTTAATTACATTAGCAACCTCCTGTCTTTTCATATTATCTCTGACGCAAAAAAACACAGAGAGAGATTTGATTATGTTAATAAGCAGCATTTTATACATGGTAATGGAGGCCTAGTTCAAAGCCATTAGTGCTATGAGGAATATCCATTTGAGTGTCGGAGCTCTCGAACGCAGCTCGGCTCAAAGTGCACATTGTTTAATGGTATTGATCAACGGTCTAGCGAGCTCCGGGGCTTTTGCTCATTACTGTGTCTTATTCATGCTTTCTTGGGTAATGATGCCCACACAGCAATTACTGCCACAACCATTTAGATGATCTAAGAGAGAAATCGTAATCATAAAAAGATGGAGGAGAAACAGAAGAGAAAAGAATCGCGTGTCATTATCTGACAGAAAAGCATATTGTGAAGAAACATGTCAAGACTTCAAGTGCGTTGACTTCACAGAAATCTCCATTAACTGCCATTAACCTCTTACAGCTAAATGTAACATTTAGCTTCTCAAAGAGCGAGATAAACTTGTGCTCTCAATACAAATAGATTCAAGAAGTATTGTATTTTTGTAGCTGACTGATGTGTCTTAACATGCCTTCTTTCGCATGTGTATTTCAGTGCCAGAAGTTATTATTATTATTTTTTTTTTTAGGAGACAGTTGTTTGACTGAAAAGTCAAGGTATACTTACTACCTTTTCTCCAGAGCTTTTTAGCATCTATCTCAACTGCTAATGAAGACTGTGACATATGGTTGAAAGTGCTTGAAAGGAGTTTGGCCGCGATTCAAGATTACTTGGCCAAATTGTTTTTTGTCGACTGTGATGAGAAGTTTGCATCTAATTTGTATTATATTGTCTCGAGGCTCTTAAAACTACTGTCAGAACAATTTGGAAATCCTTAGGGGTATTTAATTTCAATGTTTGCAAAGACAATTCTTTTGTTTTTACTAATTGATTTGAGAATACAGTCTATGGAGATATATATTCTGCTCCAAGGCATTTAATAAAACCAATCAACACTAGGTCAAATTATGAATCAGCCTTGTTCTCCTCACGCAGTCTCTGCCTGTCTGTCTTGCTTTGCTTTTCCCTTTCTGTCTCACTTTCTCACAGCCCCCTCCAACCCTCCCCCCTCTTTTGCCATCTCTCCCTATCAATGAGGCGGCAGACATCCCAGACCTGCTCAGTCAACTGCTTCAAGATTTATTCTTTGTAACAAATCTGCAACAGCTGGAGAGCCGGGGAATGCATGTAAACTTTGTGTGTGTAATTTGGTGACAAGTCAGGCTTAATCAAGCTCCCAGTGGCTGGATGAGAGGAGCGCAGGGGAGCGGCATATGGGGAGCTGAGTGGTGAACAGGCAGTGGGCAGGGAGGGAGATACAAAGCTGTGTTCATGTGCATTAACATGCTGTACAGTAGCAGTGGCAAGCACATAGACAGCCAACAATCAGCCGCCTCCATTTCTACTCAGGTACTGCACTGGTAATATTCATGTTGCTAAATAATTTTTATTTAGTAAAGACCTCAACATTTCTTTGTTATACTTAACAAACATATGGAGATGTTTTTTTGTTTTGTTGCAGGGGGCTCAGTGTGAATGATCAAACTCTTTAATCTCTGTCACTTCAGTGAACAAAAAAGAAATTGTGGTTATAACACCTATCTTGGTTCTTACCACTTCACAAGGTTTAAACCACAGTTTTTGTGTTCATAATCTTTAAAGTGGAAACCTCCTCCTGTGTTAGAGCTCATCATAAATAGTGTGTTTTTTATATGCTCACAACCTCATATAGTTAGAGTGAATGCAGCATTTATTCATATCATCTACATGCACCAATTTCCTTCTCTTGGCCATAAAAGTGGCCCTTGCCATGTTTGCGTACAACTAATTTGCTACATTTTAAATCAATACACCAAAGAATCAATAACATTGAACATTTCAGTAATATCAGGAAATGGTTCTAACTATAGCTATAGAAGTTTTTTATTTTTCCTCCTACAATAAAAAATGGCAGCTGAATCATGATTAATGTTTTTATGGTCATGTTCAGACAACTCAAAGCACTGATGTTGATGTTAAAGAAACACTGAGGTCAAAGTTACACTTTAAGCAACAAATTAGACCCGTTGTCTTTTTAGGTAGAACCACATTCTTTTCTTAGTTTTACATTTAACATTTAAAAGTCAGTCAGATTTGGTCTGTTTTATCAACTCCAACCAATCTAGCTTGGTACAGCTGATTAAATGAAACTATGACAGTTATTATTTTATTTCTGGTGACAAAATGAATGGTCACCAGTTAGAAAATATGCCATCTTTTGTCTATTTCTGTCTGAAATCACAACCCTATTGCTTCAAACGTTTAGACGTAAATGTTCAATCATATGTCATTATCATTGTAGTGGTAACATATAGGTGTGGGGCTTACTGAGTATTATTTTCAAACAATTTCTTTCTTCATATTTTGTTATCAGTTTAATTGTAAACAGTATGAATGTGTTTGGACCAGCACATTATCTAAGTGAGCCTGAACATTATCATATTTTGACCCAACACTCTATACATAACATAGATGGTATCCATTGGAGATGTCCTTGCTGCTTGTCTGTGATACACCAAAACACATACAATCTAGACACACATGCACACACTCACAATGACCAGAGGCCCCAGTACTGGGCCACTCAGGGGGCTTAATGTTAATGACAGGGTCTGTATCTGAACTGAACTGTACAGCTGGTCCCAGCTGCCCTTTGCAGCTGCACCACAGGGCCAGAAAAAAAAGAAAGAAAAGGAAGAGGAAAAGGTAGAATTAGAAGACACGGCTAAATATGGGAAAGAAAAGTATAGACATAAATGTAACAGATTAGAGAGACCGACCAAAGAAAACAACAGTAAAAGAAAGAAAGGGTAGTGAAGGTGGAGGAATGGGCAACTGACTGACATGTTTGTGTGTTTGGAGGGAAGGTAATGGGCACGTTTGAGATCTGTCAACAGAATACAGCAGTGAGAGCAGCAGCATGGTAGAAGGACAACAACATGGAATAAAGAATAAAGAGTTTCACACACATATATATATATATATATATATATATATATATATATATATATATATATATATATATATATATATATATAGAGAGAGAGAGAGAGAGAGAGAGAGACGTTGGTCTTGGTCAACTTAAAGGTTTGTATTTAAACATCTGTGCACAACAATTCTGTAGCGTCTTTTCAGTCAACCTGTTTACATTTTTCCACAGAGTGTCAGTTGAAAGGAGCTATTGTGTGCCTTCCATGGTTCAAGGCATTTTATTAGGCACTGCATTCGCTGTACCCTTGGAGTTATTTTTTTTTTCAATAAAGGAACCTTTGGTTATATTCTGTACAGTATGCACAAAAATGGTGGTAACCATGGTTACACAATTAAAAGAAATGGGACCTTTGGCTGTGGTTGATTGTTACAAAGGAAGACTGTATGCCATTCAGTGTTATCATCAGAATGGTCTGAAGAAAAGAGATTGAGAAAGTATTAAAACTGCAGGAAAATATTAAACTTTAAAAAAAAGAAGAGTGAAGATGACGTGAAGATGGTTGGTTTAAGTGAATACTGTCTGTGAGGTGTGAGGCAAATATGCATGCGTTTTGTCATGATGCATTATAGTTTCTCCTCAGGAACACATGGCAAGGTATTTACCAAGCCATCTGCTAAAATCGCCTGGCTGAAGTGAGCTGACGTCCAGTTGCTAAGGAAATGGATGCTTTTCAAAGGGGCCAGCCAGTGTTGCACACCTGTCAGTGTAAAAGGACCCTGTCTCTCTCTTGCTCTGTGCTTCTTTCTTCATCTCTTTATGCTTGTATGTGAGCGTATGTGAAGCTCATCAGTCACATAGTGTAATCACATGTGATCAGTGTTTCTTTTTCAAAGGGAAATTAAAATTGCTATTTTTTAGTTTTAGCGACTCGGTGAACTCGCCCGCGTGTTTGCATGTTTAAGTGCACACCCCTGCTGTTTGTAGTGCTGACTTCATGTAATTGATTTCTGCTTTAGATTACTGTAAAAAAAACAAACAAAAAAAAACTGAAGTGTGTGATGATTAAAACAGCCTGGTAAGTGAGCTGACATGGATCAGCACTGTGCAAAGCATGACAAATACTGGCTGAAAAGTGAATGTGAAAAAAGAAGCGTTGTGCACTTCAGCACAGTTGGGGCACGTCAACGAGCAGGTGGTTATGATTGCTTTAGTGTCACAGTCCTACGGCCTGCGGCCAGACACTTTTCCCAGAAGAAGTTAATGCAGTTGGAGAAGTGTGTCCTGGGCTCATGATGAGTTTCAGAGAACGTTGGCTGCGGGGCAGGGCACGACCTTCTGAGAGAAGCTTTGTCATCTCGGCCTGAGCGCCACGTCCCTGTCTGGGTGACACCTATAAAGGTCACTACGGGGGCACATTTCTGGTCATAAATCAACAAGGTAACTTGGGACGCCGTGTCCTTTTGGTCCCAATTCCACTGTCCTGCTTGGGCCTTGCCCTAGATTCGGGAGGAGAAATGATATCATACGAGATGGAGTGATCCAACATAAATGAAAGTTTGAAATATGTCTCTCCCTGAAAGTCCACAGAGATAGGATCTTGTTCTGAAAAATGGGGAGTTTTATGAGTTGCAGGTTTAACTGCTGTGCATTGCTTGTGTAGAGTATTTCCTTGGAGAAAAATACACATATTTTATAAAATGCGCATGAAACATTAGAGGTGAGGATGTTGATGTCGAGAAGGAAACATTTAAAAAGACCATACATGACTATATACAGTAATGTATACATATATTTAATCTTGTTCAACCTTGCCTGTGATGCTCTGAAATTACAATAAAAAACTAAAACTGTTACTAGCACTCACTATTGTGTTCTGATCCCAGTGATAATTGAGTTCATGTCCTCGTAACTTAAGCTACATAAGGTGAATATCGTAGCACAAGATCAGAGCGTTTGCTTTGGCTTTGTTCTTAAGGTTAGCTTTGTATTCTGCTCTCTCTACAGTACGTTATTACTTTACCATAACAGAACCATCAGGCTTCCATTAGTAAAATATTAATATGCATCTCAGAAAGATAATTGCCCTCTGTGCTCTCATCACCTAGACACCATGTGAACTTAGAAACAATCCCTCCTGTCTGTTCACCACAGAACAAAAGAGCCTTGGATGGAGGAGGAACATCTTCATTTCCCTCACAGAATACATTAGGCCTGTAAGTGGGTTTGGTTATTGCCGATGCCTGCGTTTGCGTTGGGCACCTGGGATTCTCCAGACCTGTTTGATGTGGCCCTTTTCAAGCACTCTGATCATCCTGTTAAATTGCGGCTAATGGACAGGGCCTGCCACTCGGAGAGGCCCAGACAACGGGGGGACAATTTAGTGACACGCACACACCTGTCCTTTGTAGTTGAGCGAGACATTGTGTGCACAGGCGCATTAGTCTCTGCGGTGCTCATACAGGCACTTTGTGAGCTGCAGTGTAGCCAGAGCTGCCATTTAGGCCTGAATAACCCCAGGTGCCATTACCTTGGGTACCTGAGTATCACCCCCTACGCACACACACACAAACGCTCCCTCTCTCTCTCTGACCAAACAATACACAGCCACAGGGGGTGGAGGGTGCATGCACATAGATTTGTGTGTGTTATATATTGTGGCATTATTTGTTTGTGTGACTGTCTTTTTCACCAGGGAGAAGGGCTGATGCATAGCTGCACCTGTCTCTTCAATGGAATCCCCCTCAGCAGCGAATCGTGGGGGGAGGTGGTATTGTGGAGACAAAACGTGTTTCTCAATGTGTAACATATTGGTTATTTTTTGCATTTGTTAAAAATGTTCTGTACTCCCTGGTTTATTTTTAATACATCACATTTTTTTTTCTTTTAGGAGCAGCAAGTTATCATTATTGATTTATTGTGATTTTTGTTTTTGTGATTTTTGACTAAAATATATTAATGCTTCATTACTTCCTATTAAGACCATAGCTTAAAGTTATAATTATCTTAATGAAAACAAAGTGAAGTGTTGACCCTGACATGGGTTTATTTTTATTTGCTTATTTTTATTTTGTGTGAAAAGTTTGCCGAGTACTGCAGCCGTGACATTTCTGCTAATTGGCAAAACCTTTAACCGAGCAGAAACTCTCTTTGTTCCTGGTCTGTAACAGTCTTTTTAAATTAAGAAGAAGAAGAAAAAAAAAGAAATAACACAAATTATTAGTCTCACAACAATAAGCAAAACAATGAAAATTCAAACCAAGGCCCAAGTAAGAATAACAACAACGCTGATGCGAACACACCACAGGCTACTTTTCTGAAACATGTTGGAAATAACTGAGCAGGTAACTGAGCAGAACCTTTTGAGAAATGTCCGAGGCTTGGCTCCAAACCAAGCCCATATTGAATGGCACCTAACAGTTTTAAATCAAGTCTGTGTGCCCAGCATCTGATGTGGGAGGGACTGGGAAAGGCTTTCTGTGAGCGCACCGGGAGATTTTTATATTTGAGCTTAGTATGTGTGTGTGCGTGTTTGTGTTTGTGTGGACAATGACAGTATCTGTTGTGCCAGAGGAACTGATGAGCAGGTGGTCTGAGTGGGATTCAGCATACTCTCTCTCCCTCCTATTCACACTCATATCTCTCTGCTTCTGTATTTGTGCGTGTATCTGTCTCTCGAGCAGTCTCACTTTCTTTCAGTTTTTCTCGTTTTATTTCATTTTTTGTTTGTTGTACACGGATCATTGTTTCGTGTCCTGTTAAGGCCGGATAGGAAATAATGCATCTTACTTTTAAAAAACACTATAAAGAAGATGAAAGCTGTCCGATATATGATTGATTAGAAATACTGAATAATGAAAAAGAGTTACGGAAACTATTGGAAAGTAAAGTCTCTGGACATGACATATAATATGGGAGTTTTGACACCTGTGCTTGAATGTATCTTTGATGTTGTTATGAATAAATTATTACAGGAACTCACCTCTTCGATTACAAAGGCAGTGCAAAGTTACATGACTCAGAGGACTCTAGACAATACCCTTCGCCCACACTCACATACTCATACACACACACATGCATACTTTACATACCATCACTAACCAGATGTCTGTGTCTATTGATTGCCCCAGTGACATGGTTCAGTGACGTTCCATTTAGCTGATGTGAATACAACACACTTACTGTCCACACACACACGCATACACATCGGACAGCCACACACACACACACACTCGAGCAGCTCAGGATAATACACTCACACCACCGTTCATACTAGGTTTAATATGACCCATATGTTCATGGGGCTTTGTTGACCTGTTTGGACAGTGATGCAGTGTTGAGTGTCAGCTCCATTCAGAGGATCAGGTTGTGGATCTGCATCTGCAGCTTCACAGGGACGTGGTGTTCCCTGTCTTCTCTCCTCTAAGCCTGTGTCACCATACAAACACAGGAAAAAAGTTTTAAAACTGAACTTCTGTTCTTCTGTTTGGGAGAAACTACGTGTACTTGAATATTTAGATTTCAAAAAACTCTACTGTGACTGTCCACTGCATTTATTTTTCCCGTTACTTGCTACCTAATTTGTCACACTTTTAGACTTAAAAGACTTGATTAGTTCAAAACATGATGCATAAACTACCAAACAGTTTAATGAGAAATTAAAATGAACTTTCATATTTCTTTATTACTTTACTTCATTATTTTCTCATTTTCTCATTTAACAGTCTAAGCAAAGTTATTGTGTGGGTGCATGTGTAGTTTTGTTGAAAGTATATGTTAATATTTCTCAAAGTGTAAGCAATAAAAATGATTTTTTGTTCTGGGATCAGTCACAGTAATGTATTGGTAAATTTCAATAGTGGAGCTGAAATGATAAATTGAGTAACTGATTATTTGACATAGTAACATAGTGACAAGTAATCTGTGAGTGTTTAGAAAAAAATGATTAATTATTGTTTTTGTGTTTCTGACATTTTATGGGTTATACATTTTAAAGGTTAATAAGTTGATTGAGACAATAATTAGCATTGAATGGAACTGATAATGAATATAGTAGTTGGACTACAAGCTAGTTTTTAATCTTTTCATGTTAAATGTCTTGGGAGCTTGTTTGTGTTAATAGTTATGATAATAAATGCTATGCAGAAAACTGAATATGCATGATATACTGTGTATGATACACATTGTGGCTATGCACTGTCAGAACTGATGACTGAGCAAGATGTGAGCTGAGTAACGTTGACAGTTAATGACTGATGTGTCATGAAATATAAATTAGAGAGGTGAACTTTCTGCTGGCTCCTGGAAAACGTACCTGTGTACGTTTTGCCACGCTGTGTGAGTGATGTGAAAGTTCTCTGCAGCATGTTCATAGTAGCAAACCGTTTTTCATTTGCCTGCGTATCAGCAGGCAAGAAAAATGTCAGACAGTTTTAAATATGCAAATATTTTAGGAATTACAGGCTTGATTTGAATAATGATGTGAAACGATGAACCCGTTTTCACTGGAGAGGAAGAGACATGGTAACTGTGGTCCACTGTCCTTTCTTATTAGCCACAGTACATCAAATCTGCAATAGTTGTGTCTGAGTGTGTGTGTGTGTGTGTGTGTGTGTTTATGTGTGCATGTTTGGATGTGTAGTACAAACCTTCAGTGTTCCTTCATGGCTCTTTAATTAACAAGTATTTTTCAGCATTTTTTTTTCTTGTCAGCTTGTTATTACTTATGGCACCACAACTGAAAGCTACAAACCAAGTGAAGACATTGGTATAGGCTGGAAGATAAACAGTGAAGCTGGACCATGAATGTACAAATTAATCTGAATCATAATCATTTTTTTTGTTTCATCTCCTGCTTTAATCTTACATGAAAATCTCCTACTTGCAGCATCGTTTCATCAGTTATGCCTTTACGCTCTCGGCAGATATTTAATTGAAAGCTTCACTCAGATGAATTTGTAAATAATACTTTTTAATGGTACTTGAAAGTGTGAGGAATGTATCATTCATGTTTTGATACATGACTGTAATCTGTTGATAATTTCCATCAGGGCTCGAGTACTCGTTAATATTTATTAGCTGTTTAGTTAAGTCATAAACCATAGATCAATAAAGGGTGCGCTTAAGGAAATGAGATAAAGGATTTATTTTTATTGGTATTGATCATGAAGCCTGAGACACACACACACACACACACACACACACACACACACACACACATGGGGATTTCATCAGTATTATTCTTGTGAGAAAGGAAAAGGCAGAAAAAGCTGATTTAAGGATTGGCTAATTTGATTATTTGACTAATGTGATTAACAATATTTTAGCTATTTAAATTAAATGTATGGTCTTTGATCAATTCATTTTTTCAGTGGATGTAAAAACTTTTTTGATTGTTCTATGTAATATGAAAAATAATATAGAAGAATGTATCTTTAATTACGTGGGTGTAGGTGTGTGTGTGGGTTAAAAAGATGATGTTTGACAGAAACTTTGAACTTCTTTAGTATTTACTAATATATTTATTTTGTCCTCTTGCTGCTCATGATCATGTTCATACCCCAGCGTGTTTCTTTTTGCAATTCTTATGTGACTTGAACTGCGAGTGGGTGTTGTCCATTGACCGCCGGACAGCAAGCTGTGCATCGGCAGGTGTGGGATGCTACGTGGGCTAACTGAAGTTCTTTAGACCGCCTGTTAGCCGGTCAGTCATCCACTCACTCACTCACTCACTCATACAATCAGTCATCCAGTCATGCAGGCAGCCAGGCAGGCAGGCGTACAGGGAGGCAGAACACAGCTGTCTGAGCAGGCCTCCATTATCTAGCACTATCTATTGATTCACCCTGTGGGATTTTTCCTCTTTGGCATGGGATCATCTGTGAACACACACCAGCAAACTAGCACCCCACCCTGAGTACATAAACACACACACACACACTCACACACACACCTTCAAACATGTATGCACGGGTGCAATACATACTAAAATGGAACACACACGCGTGGACCCCATGTGCTGGGATCAATAGCTGGGGGGAAATTATCCTTTTTTTAAAATATACTTTTTGTTAAGTGATCTTTACTTCTGATATTGGGCAGAACCTCCATTCACCCTGCTGGGTGCTGCTGCTGCACTGTTGTGCTTTCTGTAATTATAGAGCTTGGCAATGAGCAGAGACCCATGAAAATTATTTCTGATGTTATAATTGCTTTGGTTTTCAAAACGAATCAGATAGTGTCAATGGGATTAACAAATTACTTGTCTTTTAATTTTGTCCCCACCATAGATCTGTTTGCATCTATTTGCTTTTTTTATCTGACATTTTATCATTTCTTACCTTTTAAATTGAGTTAATTTTGCTGAAAAAATACGAGGATGATGACTAGAATTAATGTCTGCTCTTGTTTTTTTAATTTTAACTTTGTTGTTTTCAAACTTAGGGTAATTTTATTTGATATAATTATATTGTATATCAATAGTCAAAACAAAGATAATGACTCTAAATGTTTTACTTGGAAGGTTTTACATTCCAAGTAAATAGTAACAGTCTACAACAACTCTGACAAGTTTAGTTAGTTTTTTTTAGTTTTAATATGACTTATACTTTTGTTTTGCTGTATTTCGGTCACTTTTTTGTTGCTGATGAATGTGGCTTCTTGCCAAGATCAGGTTGTGGTCACTGGCCAAGAGGTTCAGGTATCATCAGGAGGCAAGGTGAGATTACGGCTTCTGGGCCAGCCTCTGTTCACTCACTATAGCAAAACAGTATTATAAGTTTGCTAGCCGGTTAGCATGCTAACCTCAGAGGGACAAAAGATGTGACTGAAATATAGGCATTGAGTTGTTTTCTACTTAATCTAATTCTTAATCTTTTTATTTTTCTAGGTTCTGTTCCTTTTATCTGTTTTATGTAAAGCACTTTGGATTGCCTCTGTGTATAAAAGATTAATACGAATGTCTTGCCTTAATGCTAACAAGTAGAAAAAGAAAAATTGCTAAGAACATGTTTGCATTTCTATCTCCCTCATGTAATTGTATAGACGACCCTGGCAGTTTTTTAATCATTGAGTGTACAAAAACAAACCAACAGATACAGTATGACTAAGTGTAAACTCCAGATGATCATATGATTAATGTATTGGTCCTATGCATGCACTCCTCAGTGTTATTGCCAATAAATAATGCATGAGCCCCAGCCTTTGTTTATGGTAAGATGTAATGCATGGTCCTGACTATTCAGTGCTCATGCCAAGAAATGCCTCTCAATACAACGTCGTTCTCCATCCTCTCTTTCCTCCTGCTTCCTCTTGCTGTATATATACTGTTTTCTGTTTGTCTCGTTTCCCTGCCACTGTGTTCACAGTTCTGACAGAAGGCTAAACAAGGCTTTGAGAGCAGGACAAAAAAAAAAAAGTTAATGAATAATAACAGCAATTAATCTCTGATCGAAAACATCTTTTCATATGAAAATCTCCAGGTTGATCTCCAAATCCCACCACATTGTCAATCTGGAATATGGAGGCCCTAGAGAGAAAGGCTCTGTAATCTGCTCTTAATCTGTGTCTGCCCCACACCCCCACCCCCTCGCACAATATCATCAACAGCAGCTGTTTAGTGCGCTCGGCTTGTTTTCATCACTATGGATTGTCTTTGAATATCGCTCTAATATTTAAAGTGTCTCTCTCCTGAGATTGTCTCCAGAGACGATAGGACAACCATTTAGGGCTATTGTACAGAAGGAATGTGTACTTGGCCAGCCTGTATCTAATTTGGAAATTATAGTGATTACGAGCTAAATATAAAAACCCGGGATTTTGAGGCTGTAAGAGGCCTGCAGCGAAGGCTTACTGTATTGTTTGCCAGATGTGCACATTCAGATATACACATGCAGGCTATCGCACAAACACGAATGCGAGCACACGATAAAGGCAACAACAACAACAACAACAAAAAAAAAAAACGTGTGATGCGCTAAGTGCTGTTGTGTTCCGCTGAGTGCATGTCAGCCTCTGTCTCCACTGCCCTCTCTGCTCACTCTTGTTCTTTCTCGATCCGTCTGTCTGCGGAAAGAGGAAACATTTGGTGCACCACCACTAAAAGCCTGTGAGCGGGGATGCAGGGTGCCTCCTCGGGCTCTTAGTCCACTTCGGACTTTAAATGGAGCCACACACATGATGGCTAACAGATGTTAGCCAGATTACACGCAACATGGGCCAACCTCGCCTCAACTGCCACTGTCTGTTTGCCTTCAGTCAAATGCTCCAGGTTTGAATCCTCCTCCTTCTTTATCTGCTTCTCAGTCAAATCCAGTGGTTACAGGGCGATCTGCAGGGTCACGGATGCTCTGTAGTAGTTGTCTGTTCTCGGGAGTGCATATTCAGTGTATGTGTGTGCGTATGTGTGTGTGTGTGTGGGGGGGGGTTTTATTGTTAGGAAAAGGGGAGCGTGACGAGTGTCTGCTGTGGATATAATTAATAGGCCACATGCGGCTGCACCAAATGTGTCACAGTGAGGGGAAATCAATCGATGGAGTCTGCCGGCATAAAGGGTGTGTGTGTGTGTGTGTGTGTGCTGGGGATGCAAGTGAGGGTGGAGGGGGAGGGGCAGGACAAGAAGGTGGAGTGGGATGGAGGAGCAAGACCCAAGTGGATGAAGAAAGAAAGAATGATGTAGATAAAGACAGGAGGAAAAACATGGGAAAAGGAAGTAAAAACCGTGGAGGAAAAGGCGGAAGAAGAGGAAGGGGCTTTGAATCTTCTATCTGAACTGGGTAGAAATCACAGCCTTCAGCAGTATCCTGCTGAGACATTTGACATGGAAATTCATGACTGTGTCAATATATGGACATAATCGAGATCTAACACATACATCACAGGAAACTCCCCAGCTGCATGTTTAGCAGCTGATTTTATCCAATTCAACTTACTGAGAGTCCACGCATTTTCTATGGAAATCACAAGCAAAATCAAGCCTCTGTCCTGTTCTGCTGCATATATCACTAATGCTGTTGAACTAATTGCACCAAAATTAGTACACCTAAATGCAGTAACATCAATACTGTGGACTTGCCACCCAAGTAGTAGCGATATCCTGCCTTCTCAAGGCCCGAACTCTGCAGTTGGCCTGTTTTTAAAGAGTGCATATCTAAGTTTGGAGGCAGGGGAGGAAATCAATGAAGATAAGAGTTGGATAAAGAGCTGTGTGTTGAACAGGCTGGCAGCAGACTGAGAGAAGCAGCTTGTCACCAGCTGCAGGGCCGACTGTGTAATAGTGTGTGTGTGTGTGTGTGTGTGTGTGTGTGTGTGTGTGTGTGTGTGTGTGTGTGGGACACAGGGACACATCTAGGCACACAGTCACTGATAGTGCTGCCAGGCACCAGACACCCGTAGATGAGACAGGGGGTGTTATCGCTGACTACTGCCGCCGTTGCCCTTGGAACAGTAAGTCGTGTGGGTAGGTACGTACAAAAAAAAAAAAAAAAAAAGCACATCTGCATTCACATCCATACCCTGACTGATGTATGTAATGTGTATCCGTGTATATACACAAACACAGACGTACGAGCTGAAATTAAAGTTCGACCTCGGCTTGTAAACCGTTTGATAGCTGGTAACAAATTTGTCCACCAGATTACTGAGTTAAGGTTCACTGAATGTGAATGTGAACTCAAATACATCAATACTGTGGAATTGTGCTAAATATCATTTCCCTTAAAGAAATTGCTTTTAAAATACTGTTACTACTGCAAAGTAAAGCTAAGAGAGTATGTAACATATTTAACGGTATGTTGAGTTTTCTGTGCTTTGCAAAACCGTTTATTTCCAGTTAGCAACATGAAAGACTTTAATTCTGCAGCCAGGTTGCTACATGTAGATAGACAGGAGTGTGATGAGTGTAAAAATGGCTAAACTTTTGACAGAAGATGCCTCAGTGTCTGCAACATCTCCTCAACATCTCTGCGGCCTTGTCACATGGAGCAAGTCAAGTTTCCCATAACTCTATCTATCAGGAGTTGTCCACTGATGGTTAAAGGACCCTGGCTGTTTGCCGTGGGGTGTCTGGATGCTTGGATGACAGTTTCCAATCAACACAACACAACAGACATCACATGCTGCATGGTGTGTGTCTAATGGTGACTGAAGCTTTATGCAGATTCAAAAGACCGTTTATTTATACAGTTGACAACACCCACAGATTAGCACTTTTTTAAAAGGGGCTTCTGTCTTTTATGATAGTGTCTGTGTGGTCTTCCAAGTCAGTGTGTTACTTTATATTTATCATTTAATATGTGTAAGAATTATCTTTAAATATTTCAGTGGCTTTGGTATTTTGGCAGTATATTTGTTTTGTTTTTTTTAGTGGTTCCACACTTTTTTAGGTCATTTTTTTATTGTTGCAACATATATGTATGCAATGTATGACTACAATCAGTGTCCTTCATGTTTCGGGATTGAATGCTGAAGAGTTAGTGATTAACTGATAACCCCTGTATGAATAACAGCATCATGCGACAAACTGGACTTGCTGATGCGGAGGACTTGGAGAGCAGTCAGTTTACTAAGAGCTTACAGCATTAGCCAGGACAGCAAGCCAGTTTTAAAATGAACTAGATTTCTATGTTTGAATTTTGGAACAAAAATGGGTAAAAAAACAACTCAGATACAGACTTGCATATTGCAAGCATTATAAAAATGATTTGAGAAAATATAAAAGTAAACCAACCAAATGAGTCACATATCACACCACACCAGTAGCCTCCTTAAAGCATATTAAATGCTTTCTGAAACTCAGTGTACTACACAACAATAGGCAGTCACTGATTAAGCAGTTCCATAAGCAGTCACAAATCAGACTTGAGATTTATTTCACTTCAGGACTAATCTAGTCGTGTTTCTTTGCATTCTGGTCCTCCATCTGAGCTCTTTATTGGTGACAGACACTCTAGGTCAGGTGGTTGGTGGTTTGTTGGTTTTGAGGAGACGGGGGGAGCAAAGGAGCTGTCATTTGGTCTGAGGAACACACACCCCAGACCCAAAGCTGCCTGGTCTCTGTAACACTCCTCACCGCCTCCCCCTAGTAAACAGTCCATTAGCGTAGTGCTCCAAGGTAAACATATTTACTGGCTGGTGACGGCTCGCCAGTGTGGCTCCTCAGGCCCCGTGGCAGAGGGGATTTCATTAGGCAGAGGGCAGGGGGAGAACGGAGGAAATTAATGTGCCATTCAAGATGATTTCTTTGTTTCCCATCAACATGATCACAGACAGGCCGCAGGGAAGAGATGATTTACACACACAAAGGAAAGAGATGAGGAGAGAGAGGGAGGGTAAGAGAGAGGGAGAGAAAATATCACAAAAGGCTCCTAGTGCGTGAAATGTCTTCCTTTTGGTGAAAATGCTCTTGTCATGATTTTTGTTATGGCTTGAAGTGCTGGAATTGTTTTCAATCAGAAAAGCTTTCTTGTTTGTCATTAAGGATTGGAAATGGAAGTATTTCTGAGCAAAAAGCACCAACAGGCACAACAATGTAATGCAATTTTTTCCACACTATCTACACACAGTAATCCAACCAATACGGTGATGTCCCACGGCTTTGTTAAGAACCTGTTTCACAATAGGAGTTTTTTCTTACAGTTAGCTTTGTAACCTGGAGGATATTATTCTGTGGCCTGCCTCATTTATTAATAAGTGTGGTTCACCAGTTAATTATCTGAAAAGGCAGAATATCGTATTTGTTGGAGGATAGTTTGCAGCGACACTGCTGTATTGTTTGTTCATAGAAGTAAAACTCTTGAATCTTGAGTTTAACTTTTCTTAGGTGTTATTTTGTTGATGCAAACAACAATTATCAAACCATTACCACTTCATCCAAAGGTGCAGAGTATTTAACACTGACTTCAAATGAAGGAAAATTAGCTTAAAAGACATTTTTATTTGTATATCAAGCGAGATTTGAAATTCAAATTTAATTTGAATCAATTAACTTTAAAATCAAGAGCATCTAGTCTCCTTTGCTGTGTGTGATGTGATGCATAAACTGATGTACAAAGGATATGTAAAACAACTCATCTCGTATGGCCATTGAAAGATCTTTTTGATATAAAGGTTGTCTGGTTTGTCAATTCACAGTCATCTTGAGTAGTGCTGAGCCCAGGACTCATGCAGCATCAGAAACTTGTTTGGTGAAACTTTTGCATGTGGAGACAAAAAAAAAAAAAAAAAACAGAAGAAAAAGCACCACAAAAAACAGTTAAAGATGTATGTCAACTGTGTGATATGACTTACAAAAATACAAATATAATTTGATAATTGGCAGCCTTGATGTGAAGCATGTCTGTATTCTTATGGACCTCGCTGGACTCATTAAAACCCACAGATTTATTAAACTGATATCACAGATTTGGAATAGCTCAGATGTTGTGTTCCGTATTAAAATGACTTTTGGTAACATGCAGGCAGCAGCTGGAGGAGAATGCCATATGACCCAAGCGGCCAGTGACTAATACCCACATCCAGTGAGTCAGACTGACTAATAGGCAGTTATCAATTATCTACATTATAACCTTAACCTATGGTCAGAAACTTAAGAAACCAAACAAAAGCGTAATTAGATGATTATATAAATGCTGGAGAATTTCCTTTACAGTTTCTTGGCTCTCCGGTATGTATGAGGATTTCAGACACCTGGGATGACCTTTAGTGAAGAACAGCTTTTTCTTTGAAAGGAGCCAGGTGAGATGGTTCAGGCATCTAATTACTGAACGATGTCACCAGGAAACTCTCTGCCTTTTTCACAGATTGGATTACATCCAGAATACCTCAAGATTGCCTCAGTTTCCCATACACTAGACTGGAGACTAGAGAATAGTACTACCATGTTTAAACTGCTCTGTCATTTCACCAGCGTAAAATATAACTGGATAAGTAGCTGTAAATGGATGGATGAGTGAATGAATTAGAATATGAATGAGTCATATTAGCATTTACTGGGTTATTTTTTTTTTTATTATTTTGTTTTCAAAATCCATCTGCTCAGTGAGAGCTTTTATTCATCATTATTATAGACAAAATCAGTCTGTAGAATGTATTTTATGTAATACTACCTGTGACTTTATTTAGACTATATATAATGTTTCTCCTTAATTTTGTTTTTTTGTCATTGTTAAATCAAAGATCTCTGTCTGGTGTCTGGTGTACCTCAGGGATCAGTCCTTGGCCCTATATGCTTTTTCTTTTTGAACACGTCCCCTTGGTGACATTATTTCCAAGTACAATGCTAATTTTTGAACTGACGTAACTATATGAAGGTGTAAGCCAAAATGATATTTCCCAGCTCCTAAATTTACAGGTTTCTCTATCAGAAGTGACAAAAAATGCATGAATATGAGCTTTATACAATTAATGGTGAATTGATTGACATATCAGGAAAACAATATGCGGTAACATTGTTGAATACTGCGATGGTGATGACTTGCAATAGATAACCAACTACTTAAGTACGCAGGGTCAGTGTCTTTCTGTTTTGTGTTCTTTGCAAACACAGACCCCAGATGGTGAGTTGATGATGCAGATAAGTCTGAAAACCTTTATTCATTTCATCAAAGCCTGCTCTACAGGTCAGTCCATCATCTTTAAAACAGTTTGTTTTGTTTTCATTTTTAATTATTTATTATATTAAAACATCCCTCTAAAATTGATGTTTTTCATCTGGGTATTATATTTGTAATTTTTATCACTTTATTTGTGTGTTGTCTCACGTATTCTCTTATATAAGGAAGTGTAACTTTAAAAAAAAAAAAAGAATAAAAAAACAGAATCTTCTGCCAAACAGCTGCTGCAGCTATTTGAACATACTCTACAAGCTATGTATGATGTACATCCATGAACTCTAACCCATCATGTATTCCTCACTCTCCCTGTTTTTCTCTATTCACCCCTCCTTCCTTTCAGGTCATATTCAGGGTTGTATGACACCTGTGAACGATGTGCTGGGTGACATGAGCTGCATATAAATGACTGGAAGGAAAACATGGTCCTTTTTGTTTACACACGCACACACACACTCATTCACACACACACACACACACACACACACACTGTCTTTTCTAATGCCCATCTCTCTGTGCTAGGAGGCAGTTTTATGTAGCTGGTGACCTTAGACTGTGGAGCAGGTGTTTAGGGTCTGATAACATCATGACAGAGAGTACAGGTGTGACTAAATACAGACAGGAAGGACACACACACTCACACACGCATGCACACACACTCACATATTGTATGTCATATTGGATGGCACAGCTCTTTGTTCACTAACCAAAAGACAGTAACGTCATACCACAGGGGATTATTGTCACGTTTGGATACAATGTGCATACAGCTGTGAATGAATATTAAAAACAAAGCTAGTGAAGACTAGTGAAGACATGGATGTGCTCTACTAAAATACTCAGTATAATCCTTTATACAAATACGCATCTGTTCTATGCAAACAATGCAAATATAATTAACAGAGAACATTTGGAAATTGTGTTTGCCTCCAAATCATTTACATACATGGCACTTTCATGTTAGCAAATAGAAAGTAAATTGTGTAAAAGTAATAATAATGTATAATGCTTTGCAGCCGTATGAAATATCAAATCCCATTCAGTGTTGAGCTTCTCTGTTATAGCAGTTGAAAATGGTCAGACACCATGTTCTCCCTCCTCGTCTTTCCTCTATTACTGCAGTGTTTGAGCATCTGAGTCTCAACATGATGTGGTTGCGCATATCTAAGAAGCTAAAGGTAAATGTCAGCCCTCAGACCGTCCACGGGGAGACTTGTCCTCTGCACCATCATGTGGAGAGAAGCAGTACAGCAGTGACTTCATTGACATTCCTCTCATAAAGGCAGCGGCTAACCCAGCCTCAGAAAGTAATCCTTCTTTCCTGAGACATGGGACGGAAGAGGACACAGTGTAAAGCTGATCGATTTGATCCTCAACCAGGAAATTGTACATGTGGTGTTGAAGCTGGAAAGTTTGTCTCTACACTGCTATCCAATCCTACAGTTATACCCTCAGGATGAATACATAAACTACCTCTGTAAAGCATTAAACTGTGGAGAGATGTTTTTAAATTTAAACTATAGCATAAAGGGTAGATTTTTTTCCCCTGGAGTAGTCCTATCTCATAGGGTGATGTTTTGTTGATATCAAGCGATGCCCAAGGTACAGCCTTGATAAGGACTTGATATACAGACCAAGAATGTTTTGTCTCTCCAGTTCTCATTGAGCATGACAGAGAGGATTTCAGAGAGACTGCACTGCCAGATGGGAGATTGTTCCTTCATGGGTATTGTCTGAGAAACGCCTCGGAATATGTCAGCTTTATCTGTGTTAAAACATACCAAACAT
Source organism: Polydactylus sextarius (assembly GCA_016801845.1). Taxonomy (NCBI): domain Eukaryota; kingdom Metazoa; phylum Chordata; class Actinopteri; family Polynemidae; genus Polydactylus; species Polydactylus sextarius. The sequence continues at coordinate 11,201,312 of CM028919.1, forward strand.
TTTTGCATGCGATACTGTGGTACCGAAGCTATAGCCTCTCCCATCTGTGCCATTGCAAACTGTATCTCGGTCCTGCAGCATCCAGTACACAAGGCAGAAATAACTCCACTGATCTGAGAAGGCTGCCACTGCCAAATTTGTGATACGTAAATGTGTGAAATATTGTGATATTGAGACATGGTTCCAGATAGATTATGTTGTATCAGTGAGCTGTGTTTTATCCGTCTCCCCACCGCTCTCTCCCTCTTTCTGTCTCTCTATCTCATTCACACACACATACACACTGACACACATAATGCTCTATCATTTCCCTCATCCCATGCAAGAGGTGTGAAAGGCAAATATATGCTCTCCTTCACTGTGGACATAATACTGAGGTCACGAATGGAATGTTAATGAATGTTTTACCACATACCTCCATCAGTGGACACACATGCGCACATACAGAATCACACTTGTGCACCAGGATTTGCCGAGCGAGTACCAACCTAGCCAAAACCATAACAATACACTATTTCAAATATGCATTCCTTTGCGAGTGAGTGGGTGTTTCTTTTTTTCTTTCTACAGACCACGGCAGCTTGCTTTGACTCGTATGTTGTGCCACAAGAATCTGAAAGAGAACGGGAAAAAAACAAAAATTCTGAGATAAACTGACCATTTAGGTACAAGACTGCCGTATAGCCAAGCTGGTCCGTCTCTGAACGTCACGCGTGAACTTAAAAATCTGTGTCACGATGGGAATTGCAATAGAGGAAACAAAGGGGACAGAGGGTGTGGGAAGGAGAGGCTGTGGCTCGCAGATCAAGAGGCTGTGTTTGAGTATCTTATCGAGGCTGTCGCCAACTCAACCTAGCTCCACTGACTTTGTGTAGGGATTAGAAAGGCCCACAGCGGCTGATTATTTGGGTGAGTGAGCGGTTCTGTGTAAACAAACATTGTGGCCGGGATTGTTCCAGTCACAACATGGCTGGATGGCCCCTGACAAACCCCGCACATACACGCACACACACACACACACACACACACACACACACATACACGGACAAATAAAGATAGTACACACACAGTGGTGCATCACTCTCCTGTCCCGTTAGTTCTGTGTTTTATTCACTTTTTATTGAACTTCTGCAGCTATCGGTGAGATGGATGCCAAACCTTTTTTTCTTTTTCTTTAAAACATAAAGAACATAACTCTTGATGTTAAGATTGTATTTTGACGTTGAGTTGATGCATTGTTTCATTTCAAAGTGAGACATGCTGAAAGATGGTGAACCAGACTGAAGCTACTGTAACCAAAAATTGTTGGCATATGTACAGTTGTTAAAGCCAAGAGGAGTCAAGTGAAAGCATATTGGGGGTGAAGGGAGCGTAGCAAATATCAGAAAAAAAAGGAGTATCATTTTATCAACAGCACAGAAACATCATGCCAAGCAGAAGGGATAGAGAGCAAAGAAAAACTTAAAAAAAAAAAGAACTATTTATTTATAGATGCAAATCCTTTGAGATTCTTGTTTTATTTTTGCTGCAATCTTTCACTGTGCATTTTTTTTTACAAAGGTAGAGTGAGAAGCACCCGTGAAGGGGCTGTGAAGTGTGCTGCATCTCCAGATATCCATTCCAGATGCTGGCTAGACTTGGTGGAGCCGGGGCCTGTTGTACTGGGGGCTGGATTTAGTTGTCTTTTCCTCCAGGTGTGATGCCTCATGCTGATCCCCCCACATGTTCCATGGGTCTTATCCAAACACGCCAGGGCTGGTGACAGCGCCGCTAGGCTTGCCCTCCCTCCTGCTTGCCTTTCTCTCTCTTTGCCTACCCCGGTGGCCCACCCACCTACACTGAAACAGCAGCAGCCAACCAGCCCTCTTCTCCTTACCTGTCATCAGACTTGTTGCCATGAATGTCAGTCGGGCACAAACTTGAGAGGCCTCCTCTCCTTGCAGCAATTTTACTCTTTCATTTCATGCTTTTCCCACTTCTTCAGACCTCTTTTCTCCTTCTTGGTTGGAACCTTTTTGACGAGGGGTTATGTTCACACTGCTGCTCCACAGGCCCTGCTGCAGGCTGGGACAGGCTAGAGTTGTTGCTCTAGTAACTCAATCGTGCTCAACGGTGATGTAGCACGTATTAAAGTTGTCATATTTCAAGCCTGGTCAGTTTTAGGACGATACCCCATCAGGGAGTGTTAGGAGGTTTGAAAAAAAAAGCAAAGTGGAGTGGAAAAAGAAACAGAAGCTCTTGCTGTTTTGTGTACTTGTTCCTCGGTTGAATGTTCAGCGTCTTTTTCCATTAAAAGTGTGGGTGAGCAAAATTCGGTCTTTATCCCAGTGTATGTTAGTCTAACTAAAGGTCTGTTGTTTTGCAGTCATTTTTTACTTTACACCATGACTCTATTCTTCCATGACAAAATGAAAGTTTCCTTTTAATGTACATGAATTCCACCTACTCTTTTTTTTTTTTTTTTTTCCAGGGTAGGAACAGATAGATGCAGTGGGGGCAAACATTATTAGCTAGCCCACACAAAATATGTTGTCTCATGGCTTGAATTGGATGTCTTCCAGTTTTGGCATAACTGAGGATTACATATTTATGGGAACAAGAAACAAGCATCGGTATTGAAACATGTTGGCCTCTATTTCTTTGATAGGAATCTGACTTGAAGTTTTTAGCACTAAAGTGATGTTTTAGAACCAATTCTCTGCAAGTCAAACACAGAGTTTGGAATTAATTAGACAACAAGCATACTTGCTGTTATTTTTGAAAGAATAAAGTCCACAGATTGAAATTAATCTAATGACTATTTTTCTACAGAAGCTCTTTTATGAAATAAAAGAGTTCTCTTTATACAATCCATTAATCTATTGAGATCCCCCAACGGCTCCATAGTATTAAGAAACCACATTTCCACAATTTTAGCTCGGATCATACAGACATGGGATTGGGTTTTCTGTGTGTGTGTGTGTGTGTGTGTGTGTGTGTGTGTGTGTGTGTGTGTAAGCAGTCTCGTGTTGTCATAACTTTGCTCAGATACTTTGAAAGTTTGCATGAGCCAAAGCAATGTAAATGATTTCCTGATGTTTAAGCCATCACTGCTGTGATTAGACACACTGAATCAAGATTTCAACTTATAAACCGCCTGGATCGTCCCCAGAGCTCATTACAAAACACACAGATGATGGTAACACTTAACTTTTTGCAAATGTGCAGTGACAGAAAGTGACTATGACTTGGTTTTTATTGTTTTTACAGTATAAGCACAACAGTTCTGACCTCCAGCAGGATGATGGAGGACAAAATGTATTAAATACACGACAAGCCTAATGCAAATAACTCAGTCATCTGTATCTTATCAAGTCGTTTTCTCATCACATTTTGTCCAACATCTCATAATATTGTAATTACTCAATGGGGGTGATTAATATGTTGTGTCAAATAGAATCAAATGCTTGGCGACTTTAGCTTAATATAATGAATGCAACAAATGTCAGGAAGCTGTGGTTTGGTTTGGAAGCTTAAACTCTTCGTCATTGTCATACTTCTCTCCTCCCTTTCTGTGGGGTGGCTCAGGGATGAATTATTGTTCTGCTTCGCAACAAGGTAATAATGTGTAATGTTTACATTTTTTTTGTTTGAATGAAATCTGATTAACTAGTGTAAGTCTGATTGGTAATTACATGGGATGGACTGATTATCTTGTTTTCATACAAATTGTAGTTTACTGAAATTGCAGATCTAAGAGAAGCAAAGTTACGCTTGCATCACTTGTCAACAGGAACCAGTGATTTCCCGCTGTTAGTTCCAGGTAGGGCATCACTCGCCCCTTTAGCCACCATGTCTCGTGACATAGCCAGTCTTCCATTTTGTCTCCTCTGCTCCAGCTGGAGCTGGATGTTGGACCTTGGTGAGGCCCCAGTGCTGGTATTAATTTCTTGGGCCTGTTGGCGTCTGTCCCCTGGCAGCCCAGCGCCAGCTCCAGCCCCAGTCTCAGCCCCAGCCCCAGCTCTGGTTCCATCTCAGTGTAGGAGTGTTACTGGAAAGCTGGCCAGTGGGATCTGGCTCTGATAATCATTTCAGGCTAGACCTGCCAGCATCTGTAGCAAAGCTTGCAGGAGATGGGCTATTAGTATTCAGAGAGGACAGACATGAAGAAAAAATTGGGAATAAAAAGTCCACTCATCCTGGAATCATACATCATCTTGAGAAACCTGTAAAAAACTTTTTTCTGTGGTCCATTTTTCTACAATATGGCTTTATAGCTCAATACCGATATGGTGCATGCGTTTGCGGAATTTCTGTGTGGTTTCCAAGATTTTGAGCAATTTATATTTGTAAAGGGCTGTTTCCAATTGCAAACAGAAGGAATAGCTGAATAATGAAGTGGAACTTTTTAGTTTTTCCGCTGTAGATAAGGCACTAAAGTTCACAAGTCATTTCATGTTAAATGCATTCACCACTTAAGCTCTATAAGCTCATAGACATGAAGACTACTATAAGATTAAGACAGACACAATTGATGACCCATATGCAGTGTTCAAATGTGGGAATGAAGCCTATGTACTGCAGCCACTTTGGATCATGTTACCATAAGTCATGGATTCCAGCAAGAACAGTATGTGGAGGTTTGTTCCCCTCAAACAAGCCAAACTAATGAAAAACAAACTTGCACGTTTGCATCTCTATGTGGTCAGCAACCTTCAGTATTTAATTTTTTACTTATGGAGATGTTCTTCCAGTTGCTGTTTGTTTCATAAACCAGTTCAAGCTTTATCTCTGTCCTGTTTTCACTGCTACTGAAAAAAGACATGTTCCACTTCTTAAACTTCTCTAAGCCTTTCAATCATAACTGCCTATGTACTACATCCACCAAGTGAGCATTAGTCGTGATTGTGTTTGAGTAGAGGTGGTCAAAAAATTCCCATTGGGTCTCAAGGATTCCAGTGGCTTCATGGGATGCCGCACAGTTTCGGAGGCTATTAGTGAATGGTGAATGTTTAACATTGAGTCAACATGAGGGAATACTGTACCTTCCCTCTCTTTATGAGACCAAGATGCAGAGTGATTAAACCTCATCACTGACAGTCATTATAAGTAGGCGTACTTGGACTGGAAAATCTTCTCCTTCTTCTTGTCTAAATGAATATTTCATGGGTGGTTGATTTACACTGTTTTCTCAGTTAGATGTGTTGGCTCCACCAAACTTCGATGTCCATTGGGTTTTGTGCTTGGATCGATCAACAACCTCTGTAACCTTTACAAGAATTGCATTTTGAAGAGCAAGGGAGGAATACAAGACATTGAAAGTTAAAAATTAATTTTGAAAACTTGAAAATCTCATAAGAATAGCCAGAGCCAAGTCTGTCAATATAGAAAAACTTGGCATCTCTTATTGCATGCTTCAGTTATAAACCATACATCACATTTATTCTTTGCTCACCATGTGACTTGTTGACCTCCACCATGATGCCCATGAATTTCCTCCTTCCTGGACTAAGAACTCCTGAGAGGTTTCTCCAACAAGCTGTTGTCCCTTCTGTAAACACAAGTAGAATACTGTGTGTATGTGTGTGTGAATGTGTGTGTGTGTGTGTGTGGATGGGGTTATTCAAAAGCTGTTCCACTTGCATGGCAACGCCTCATTACCCATACTGCCTCCGTCTTTGCCCCGAAGTGGGGTGAGGCTCCCCTCGCTGGGCTCAGTCGTCAAGGTGACCCAACATGCCCCAGGATGGCAGGCAGGCAGACAGGCTGGGAGAGAGGGGGCTGTTCGCTCTGTCTTTATTGTACCGGGGCCACCGTATGCTAGCTGGTACACTAGGCCCTGGGTAGTTCCAGACTGCCGCATGCGTCCCGGTGAGCAAGCAGCTGATCTCATTTTTCAACACACAGCTGCCCCAACATCAGGACCAGGTGAAGGTGACCTCCCTTGCCTGTTGGAATACCTCTTAAAGTGGTGAGGTGCGGTCAATGCCGTGCCAAATCCAAAATTATCTGAACTTCTGGTGATGCAATGTCATGTTGTTTTAAATTTTGTGTCAGAACACAGCTAAGTTGTTAAAGTCAGTATTAGTTGCTTTGACATCTACACTACGCAGCCACTAATATGATATTTGATGCTGTGTTATTATACCAGGCTGTGCACTGATTGGGCTGCTCTAACCAACAGACAGACCAGGCAGCAAAAACAGTCTTATAATTGTATAACTCACCCTTTTATCTCTGCAGACATCCATCTCTATCTCTTGTTCATTCTCACTCCATCCACCCGTCTATCCATTGCTTACCCTCATTTGTCTCTCTCCCTCCCTCCCTGTCTCATCCTGTCACCCCCCTCCCTCTCCCCCTTCTAACACAGGACAGATTGGGAAGCCGTGATGGCGGCACAGAAGTTGAGGGAGAAGCTATTTATCCCAGACGGATCAGGAGGTGTGTGACGGAGGTGTGGACGGTTGCTGCAGGTCAGTGACGTTGGCAGGCGCCAGGCAGGCCGGCCCACATGGCTCGGGGACTGTGGGACTACAGACAGATGGCACCTGGTGGGTGACAAACAATTAACAAACCAACAAGAATAGCTGGATCGGCAGTATACCCACAAGCATAGGAGATAGCAAGAGAGCGGGTGCATCTGTGCTCTAAACACTTTTACTCTTTACTTTTCCTCTTCCTGAGTCTTGTTTTGTATAACAGTTGCAATTTACCCATGTGTCTTTTTCACAAAAACACTCTTGTTGTCGTGTCGCTATAGAAGAGTCTAAATAAAGCGGTGTTGAGCATATGCAGCCAGCATATGTTTCTGTTTATTTCAGTACAGTTTTGAGAAAAGCAATGGGTTATTTAAATGTACAGTACAATGAAACAAAACATTTGATATCTACTTAAATGTTAAGAAAAAGTTCTAAACAATCATATAAAGTTTCTTAGGGCAATTGCATTACCTGACATCCTTATGTTGTGTGTGTATGTGTGTGTGTGTGCATGCTTTTGTAAAATTGATGCTGGAAATTGATTCAGTGTGTTTGTTCAAAAGTGAGCATGGTGGCCAGTGGTTTTTCATTGCCTAACTACATCCAAATGTCATCGTGATAGGGTGTTTCTGCACTCCACTCCCACTTACTGTACAGTGAAGATGTCTTCTGTTGGTCATAAACAAGAAAATCTATAATTCTGTAATCTCTGTCAAGACTGAGGAGAGAGGGATTATTATCCACACCTAAATGTGTGTAAGTAAATGTCTGTCATCTTGTAGAATTATTGCTTTGGATTGGCATTGGTCCTAGTGTGTGTGTGTGTATGTATGTGTGTATGTGTGTGTGTGTGTGAGTGTCTGTGAATGTCTGTGAGTGTATGTGAGTGTCCACACCTAAATGTGTGTAAGTAAATGTCTGTCATCTTGTAGAATTATTGCTTTGGACTGGCATTGGTTCGTGTGCGTGCGCGTGCGCGTGCGTGTGTGTGTGTGTGTGTGTGAGTGTGAGTGTGAGAGAGTGTATGTGAGTGTCTCTGTGTGTGTGTGAACACATCTGGAGTCTAGACTCTGTGGCTCTGTGGGCCGGGTCCTATCTACGAGCAGCATCGGGTCCGGAGACCGGCCATGTTGACATAGGTGGCACACACATACCGGCATCTGTTTCAACAGTCAGAACTCTCACCAAATACCCCCCTCCTACTCACACACACACACACACACACACACACACACACACACTGCTGGACACTTTTATCCTCCACTGAGGGATGGAAAGAGGGAGGAGGGGACAGAAAGGGCGCATGCATAGTGGAGGTACAGGGGGGAGAATAAGGCCTGCTGAACCTAGTCCCTGGTAACCAAAAGCAAATGCTACATTTCAGAATCAGCACTGTAACTCAGGGAGTTGTAATCTATATATATATATATATATGTGTGTGTGTGTGTGTGTGTGTGTGTGTGTGTGTGTGTGTGTGTGTATGTATATGCTGCCTAATGTGCGCAAATGTACAAATAACACAAATAACATAAGTGAGTGGGACAGAAACACTGTGGTAGGTCAAAGAGAAGACACAGAAGACCGATGGATGCACTCAAAGAAGGAAAAGATGCATAAAGCAAAGCTAAGTGACTGGGAGCAAGTCGGAACGATCATCATCGCAATACTCTGTAGCCAGTTTACATAATGGCTTGACGTATTAATGGGATAAACACAACGATAAATCTTGGTCAGAGAATGACATGCAAGGAATGCCGGCGCAATAGGCTTTTCACAGTAGGAAAATAAACACTGATAAGACTGTGGGAATAATCATGAAGACGTATGACACTCAGAGCATGTGTTTGTACGTGCACAGGCACACACACTATCACACACACATGCTGTACAAACACTGAGAGGCAGCAGAACAGCAGTACCTACAGTGCAGGATCTTAGATTTCATTCAACACAAACTGTTCAGAAGAGGATGGAAACGAAAAAGAGTTCATAGTGAATGTATGAGTCTATTTCAGTAGCGGTGGAGGTGTCTATCTTCACACTATTCTTTTCAATTCTTAAAACATCCAACAAATGGAATTTCTAATAGCAAACCAACACAGTACAAGCTGTAAATCAATGAAAATGAATAAGCTTCACGAAAGTTTGAAAAAAAATCTATTTTTTATAGAGTAGAACTGAATTTGCTCGGCTTCTGTGCTTATGCAGAGTCAAATTATTGACAAAAACAAGGATCCACTCTGAGATGTACATAGTAAATAGAGATCTGCTGACAGAATGTGGGATATACATTTTCCTGCCACCTCCTCTACCTCCAAGGAGCCTCTCGGTCAATAAGGGACATAGATTGGGTTGAAAATTGATTTTCCAGAATAATTGCTATTCTCTTCGTCAGGGCGGCTCAAGTGTTTCCAAGGCTTTTTTCTATTACAGCTGCTGGCTCTCCAATTTACCTGCCCTGAGAAAATACATGAAAGGGCACAGCCTTTGGCCTCGGCAATCATCAAGGTTGTGGAGCTTCTAGCAGAGATGATTTATGGTGGTTTCAGTGATCGGCCAGCAGATTTTTAGCAGATTGATGATGTTTGACCTTTATGGCACAAAACCTGAAACATAAATGATGCATTAACTTTTTATTGTCTTGTTGAAACCATGGCAAGCGTATTTATTTTGCAAGGTTGTGGTTGCGCAGAGACGTGCAGCACCATGTAGGTTGAATTGACTTGCACTTCTTATGTGTTCATTGTGGAAACATGGCAGCCGTCACTCCTCAAGTTAATGTGACAGATACTGACACAAATTCACTCCAGTTGCCGACAGCAGCCCGCCATTATGCTGCATGTGTGTCATCACCACTTTGATCTCCCATGCTCCTGTAAGCAGTAGCAAATAGGCCATTTGTAACAAGGGTGGTTAGTAGTCTCTACCAAGCCTGATCTAATTCCCTGTAGCTCAGATGGTACCTGGTCCGATCAGTCTGCAGCCAATCCCATCCCTTTGTATCATTCAGCCAACAATAACAACAGTCATTTATCTGACATAATGACACTGGCAATGGAGCTAGTAATGTGTAAAGCCTGAACCGGGCATAGTGGTCAAAAAGATATTTGGAAGGATTTCAAAGTCCAGTTGAAGATTGCCAGATCCCGTTAATGGCTTCAAAAGTGAAAACACTGCTTGTAAAATAGCACGAGTTTAAACTAAAAGTAGAATCACTCATGTTATAATTTAAACATTTGACATGACCACCGAAAACAAAACACTGTATCTTGCATGTGACTGGCCCATGCAAGCAGCAAAAGCAGTGTGAATGTGATATATGCCTGTTGAACATGGAGCCATGTTTCATCCATTAGAGATGTTTGGTGTGTTGCATTGTACCGTATCACAACGTGGAACAGAGGGAGTGATTCTCTAACCCTCTGTCCTCCTGCATATCATACTCGGCTGCCATCTGAAGCCTCCTTGCTTTGCTCCAGTGTACAAAACCCTATTGTGGTTTTCATGAGATAAGCAGAGAGGGTAGAGAGGAAGAGAGAGAGAGAGAGAGAGAGAGAGGGAAGGAGGGAGACAGGGTGAGAGACTTCTCTAGAGGCGCCAGACCTATCTCCTCTATCTCCTCTAGGGAACATGCTGGCATTCCCAAAGACACTGGTGCTAAGAGGCTCGTCGCCCTGCTGCCCACCTCCCCTCACACACAGGAGAAGGAGACGTAGAGATTTATGTCATGGTAATCCAATCTCTTCCCCTACTGAACTCCCTGTCTCCCCTGACTGCCTGGGAGAGCGAGGGAGAGTTTAAGAGGGGAGGGAGACTGCTGATGTTTTTGCAGAGCAGAGGTGGACTGAGACAGACACAATGTTCTCTTTCTGTTGTTTCTGTCTGATATGTGAGGGCCACAGTGATTTGTATGTGTCTTTGTTGTGTGTGTGTGTGTGTGTGTGTGAGTGTGAGTGTGTGTGTGTGTCTCTGTGTTTGATATCTAACACCAGTGGTCCTACTTTATTTGGGGCTGACGACGACGGATGGCTCTGAGAGAAGATGTGACACTAAGAGCAAAATGGAGGAGGTCGTGTAAACACAATTGCACGCACACACACGCGCACACACACAAACTTTGTGTGTTAACACATTCAAACAAATATTTGCATAGATACATTGTCCTAATGCTTGTTTAACATTTTAACATTCACCAGATTTTCATTTTTGCCCAGAAAATCAGTGAAATAAACCACAACAAAGTTGAGACGCCACAAATTAAACAGATGCTTGGGAATAAGCTGTAAAGCCAGCGCGAAGATTGCACCACTTCTTCCCATCCATACCTATTAGAATTCAAAGAGTCAACAATGTAGTGTAGGTGTACATAATGAATGAAACACAGAATGTGACATCTCCTTGAATTCATAGGTTTAATATTTCATGGGTTAGAGGCACACCTGAGAGATGAACATATGACTAAATCAAAACTTAATGTGGAACACGCAATGTGCTGAAATGGTGAAGTCGGGGAGGAGGAGACTTGAGTTACTGCATTAAGGATGACAGAGTTAGATGGTAAAACACTGAACTGCAGTCACTTTTTATTTCAAACTTTTTAATGGATTATATCCCAAAGCGTATAAATAGGAAATAAAAATGAAATGTGCACCGCATGTCCTATATTTGATTCTAAACCTACCCTAACAGATGTTTTCAATATTTTTAGTTTCAGTCTAATAACATGTCTCTCATGTTTTTCACCTGCACAAACTGCAAGAGAGACTGCACAAACTCAGTTAAATTAGAATCCACACATTTAGTTTCACCTCCGCCGCATCTTCCAAACATGTGTCGTACCCACCAGGAGTCAGCCTTGTAGAGATGTGCATATGTGTGTGTTTGTACGCGCAAGTAGGCCACCCCGCATGTGTGTGTTCGGCATGACGTGGCAACCCCCTGCCCTGTTCAAACACGGCGTTGGCTGTGCAGGCAGCCTCATCGTCAGGCTTGGCTTGCCAGTGGTACACGCTGTGCCTGGCACCCTGCGGAGGGGGAAGGAAGGAGCACAGCAGGGCCAGGCCGCCTCCAACACCTCTCCCACCGAGCCAAAGGCCCCTCTGGTGGGGCTCTGAACACCAGAACAGGCCCAGGGAGAAATGATAATGAGGACTAAGGCTGTGTTACACAGGATAACACATAGGGACACCATCGCACAATTTAAACCGCACACACATACACACCAAGATGTAAACATGCAAATATAGAAACATATGTGCAGGCAAGTACGCCTGCTCATAATCAGGCTGGCAGGAAAGCAAACAATCAAACACGCACACACACATGCAATCTAGTTTATAGGAAGACATTATCGTTTCTTTAAAATTTTTGAAACTTACATCATGTTGTCATATGTCTATGTTAGCAGTAATGACTGACATCCATGTTTTTTTTACAAAACTGTGGAATGTTTTTCCCTGGTATTTGTGTCAATGAGGATTTAATTTCAGCAGGTAACAATCTGGTTGGTGCCATTAATGAAGCCATAACCAAATATAGTAGTTTGACTCCAAACTAATCACTGTGTTGCCTGGTTTCTCCTACATTTGAAACAGCTAACTGCTGCAGGGCAACAAGAACAACCAATGAGAAAAAATTATATTGAATGTGTTGGAACTGAATTATGTTCAAAAGTATCTCAGTTGCTACTAAGTTGGGATGTTGCTCACTTATACTGCTTGTGTATATTTTTGTTACAAACAAAGTAACAAATTGAGGTTGTGCAGCCTATAATCCTGTATGTCTGAGAAGCCGAACTGCAACTGGTAATCAGAACATGTTTGATTTAAGCATGTTCACATGTCTACACATGTCTACACGTCTACTACAACATCTGTATATGTTTTAATAACTGATAATTTAGCATTGCAGATAAACTGAAAGTACATATTAGTAATTAAGTTCAGAAGTCATTCATTTCAGGAAAGAAATCACTAATTAATGTTCATCAATGATCTGGAACTTTTCTCTTTGCCTTATTCCACATGCTGATATATTCAATGATCTGTCATTACTACATTACTACAGCATCCAAGGAGACCGGAGATTGCTTCGTGCAATGCAACATCAGGTGAGGAGAACTGCTATCTTGATCACTATCAGTGTGCTCCATTTGCAGCAAAGATCATGTTAAAAATGTAAGCTACCTGAAAACAAAGCCAAAAGTGACAGTTGTCAACTCGAGTGTTGATAGAATTATACAGATCCAACATCGATTACAGTACCAGTGGGGAAGCATGTGGGTTGTAGATATAAACCATAGCATGCATGGGTGACTGCTTTGCGAGATGTTAAAGATGAGAGGGGATGAAAATTGGATTAAATTGTGTGTGGCAGCTCACTGTAGGGAGGTAATTAGGGACAAACATTGAGACGCAGAGCCTGATCTCTCCTGCTGGAGGTTAAGTGAAATAGGAGCTGTGAGTCCCAGCGTCCCGGTGGCACAGTGATTAGAATTTCCTAATGTGGGGCTAATGGGATGTCAGCCGGGAGCAGAACCCCTACGCAGAACCACTCATAACAACAAGTGGTCAAAGATCAGGCCTGATTAAAGAGATAGAGAAGAGAAACAGGAGCACATTGCCAGTGTTGATGAACAGGCAGACACTTCTGGGAGTTATGAATCCTATCACCTATATTATCACACCATTGAGGAATAGGAGTAGGAGAAGAAGTACAATACTGTTCTGTAATTAGATACTTGATTGGGATGTGAAAAACAATGCTAGCATTTGATTTTAATAACCCGCAGCTTGCAAATGCTTTGTTTCCACAAAAATGTTATTTTACTACCAGCTCTTTATATGCACAACTCAAACCTCAACGAGTTGCAAATCAGCAGATTTATACATCATTAAGATAAACCACAGATAAAAACAGCTGCAGACAGATGTCTGAATTGTATTTTTAACTAACTTGAATGGCATACTGCTGCTATTACTGTTGTTCTGCTTCCATCATCACACTTTTCACCATTTTCCTAAAGCTCACGTACCTACTCTTCCTGCAGTTCTGTATCTCCTCCTCTGGTTGTTTGTTTTTTGTGTTCACCCACTCCAGCCCCAGATTGCGTTTGCATATTTGATCAAACTCTGGTGAGGATTTGATAGCGTCACTAGATGCCAGTTGCAGCGGGGCCCGTGGTTGAAATAACAACAATAGCAGCACAACTTGACTGCCAGCCCCTGATGATGAAACGACAGGGGGAAACAAAAGCAGCCCCCAGAGCTGCAGATGTTGAAGCTGGAAGCTGTTTGTTGTGTGTAGGTGTCTGTGAGGTAGAGGTTGTGTGGTGTTATGCGGGTATATGCTGAATGAGTGTGTGTTTGATTGTGTGTGGGTGTACAGACACATGTATTCGCATGTTTTTTGTGTGTTTGCAACGTGTGCGCATGTACTGTATATCTGCCTGTGTGCATGTGTGTCAGAGCCACGGCCCTGTGGCTATGAAGGAACCCAGCTGGGAGGAAGAGTGAGTGCATTCATTCTGGATCTCAGGGGCCGGGGGCCACACAGGTACCCAACGAGGGGATGAAAGGCTGCTCTGCAGATGTCACCCGCTGGGGTTCAGCGGCCTAGCCAGCAAATGTCATGTTTGGCAGCTGGCACGCTGCTGCTCTCCCACCAGTTGTTGGCAGAGATGTCTTCTAAAGGATGCTAGAGTGGGATGCAAGCACCGGGAGCACCCTAATGGGAGCAACATTAAAGAGAGTTGCTGGCTTCTGTCTGTCATAGAACATTAACCTTGTCCTGTTTCCTGCGCCTCTCGGGCAGTTGACGCATCTACTCTCTCTCTCTTTCTCTCATTCTTACTCCTGACAATCTTTTCATAACTATGCAAATGTATACATTTCTTTACAACCACAATACTTTCCATTGAGCTCACTATATATCACTATATATATATATATATATATATATATAAGGTTCAATTCACCTATATCTCTAAAATGTTGTCCATTTGGGATGTATAATATGAACAATACATACCCCTCGGCTATATACTGTAAGTATTTACCTCACAATATTAATGTTGACTGTATTACACTAACCAGTAGAGCATTCACATATCTTGTGTGGCACAACTACGCCAATGGGAGGCAATTTACAAAGCTGTGCCCAGTCTGCCGGAAACAAGAAGATTTACTGCACAAGTAGAGGCTCTTGTTGAGTGGCTCACCCAGGTAGATTAAGACCCACCAAGTAGATAAAATCACTCAGTTTCAACCAAACATCATATTTCACACTTTTCAAACTAACTAATTTTTGGCCACACACCTGTCTGTGTTGCATGTGTGTAGTAATTGAGTTGGGACCAGAGGCTTATCTGTTGCACAGCTGCCCGGCTAATGTCTACACTACAAGCAGCTTTGCGTAATGTTGGAAATGTCTGCAGGCCTCACTGTCAACATTTATGTTCAAATTTGAAGAATATAGCGTCACTGTGACATAAGTTTTAGATCATATGGGTCAGACCTATCATCCATATATCTAAATAAGTATCTCAGTTCTGACTTTACTGATTTTT
Organism: Polydactylus sextarius; assembly: GCA_016801845.1. Taxonomy (NCBI): domain Eukaryota; kingdom Metazoa; phylum Chordata; class Actinopteri; family Polynemidae; genus Polydactylus; species Polydactylus sextarius. The sequence goes on from CM028919.1 coordinate 11,216,339, forward strand.
TTTACTGATACAGTTTAAGTTTTTGTTATTGTATTGAATTGAAAAATTGAACAATAACATCCTGAAACTGGGCTCCCATCAGTCTGGACAATGCACAGCGCACTTTACCCCAACAGTATCAACCCATTAGGACTGAATATGTTATGATGGGTTTTTGATGATAATCTAATATTTTAAATTCCACCCCATCACTTTTTCTCAAAACATGTCCTTCCACAGTATCTGGAGTTCCCTGTTTTCATAGCAGATGGTGGTCCAGTGTGTCAAAGGTTACATAGTTGGTCAGTAGTTTGTAGACTATGGCTGAGCAGCCAAAGGTTACCTACACAAAAAACAAAAACATCACCCACTATGAGCAAATACGCTACATGGCTACACATTGATATGAGAACAAACATCATTTTTCCACAGCACATTTTCTTCAAGACAGTTTGCATCAACAAAACAAGTTTCAAAAATAATTATATAACACTAAAATGCTGAAATGCGGTAGGCCTTCGTGTCAAGATGGACAGCTAGTGTTTCAAGTGAGTGCAACAAAACAGGGTGGTGTGTATTTTTCCCTGCTAGTCACACAGTAATTCCATTGGCATTGACAATACTGTTCCAGTTGTTGGCCTTAGTATTAATGTTTGCAAGGGCATGTGCTTGAAAATCCCGTTGGACCAAATGCTAAAAGAAAGGTCAGTTTCTCACTGTAGAATTGTTTTTTAGCAACACATCAATCCCTCCATAATATGAGAAAGCCCACACAGTTCAGCTCTGGTGTACGTTTGCGTGTGTGTAGAGAGTGAGTGAATTTTTCTGATAATTTTCTGTCGATAATAAGAAACATGGTGTACTTTAAAAGAGGGATGAATCACTGGGTCCGCTTATTCATCAAACTACATTTAAGAATTGCCTGACATTTCCATCGATGCATCACTGCCTTTATTTTCTTAACCTTGCCAGTCAAAAAAAGAATGAGTATGTCCGACCAGAGATTTGTGTTGTGCAACATCTGTGAATTATTAGTCTGAATACGACTCCTTCAAATACTGGCAACAGACAAACAATTTCTGGGTTTTCACCACAACTGATCCATTTCTGAAGAGGAAGTTCAACGTTAACAGCTTATAGATATTTGTTATAAATACATTTATGTCAGTGATTTAAATCATGAACCACAATCAACATTAAAAACGCATGAAATCTATTTCCATGAAGATCTTTTAAGTGCTACACAGAACCTTTATATATTTTTTTGTTTTTATTTCTAATAAATCAAAGGCATCTGTATATTTTTATCTTTATATTTTTATATACTAATTAGTGTCTGAAAAGCTCAATTCAATCAGCACTAAAATTCAAAACACATGGTAAGATTCTATCATCCACAAGTATGAAAATTTTATTTAATTTAATTCTAATTTTCTGATTCTGTTAGGATTTTCTTTAAATATTTGTGAAATATGCTACTACTACTGTCAGCCTGGTAGCTTAGCACAATGGCTGGAAAAAGGTTGAGAGAGCTATCCTGGCTCTGGCCATCACTTTTAACGCATAACACCAATCACCTCATGCATATGCATGTGCATCAACTACATGCATCCATGCGCACTCTCAGACACACACATATTCAGGTGTCCATGACTTCAGAGGACATTACATTGACCTAAATTCATTTCCAGACCAAAACTACTACTTGTCTAACCTGAACTTGACCCTGATTTGCTTGTTGTCCCCATAAGGCAGACACGTCCCCATAATGTGACTGTATAAGAAGATGTAGGTCCTCACAACATGACTAATAACGACACCACACACACACACACACGCCAAGTGGACAAATCACACCCAGGGGATTTAGATGCATGCAATTAAGATTATGATCAATGACAAGTCAATCATGTGAGCCTGTTCTCCTCTCCCTTTCCCAACTCAGCAATTATTCTCCAGCTGGTGGGGTCTGCCCTGGACCATTGGAGGAGACATTATACTCCTCTTTTTCCATAATTTCTTTTTCCTGCTGTCTCCACCCTGTCTTCTCCCTGTCTTTCTTGCCCTCCCTTCCCTCACTTTCCCATACAGAGCAGTTTGCTTTGTCCTCCTCCTCCTTCTCCCCCTCCCCCTCCTCCTCTTTTCTGTCATCTCTGTGGAGCAGTTAGCTCCGTCAGTCACATCTGACAGCTCGGGGCTCTTCACCATTAGCCCCTGGCCTTCCAGCCCTCAGACTTCATGTTAGGTCAGATACCCCCCCAGCACCAAACAGACAGATGAGGGACGGGTTTAATGTTCCCTTCAGTTGAATGTTGAAACTTCAAACTACCAGCTTTGAAAGAATGATATGTTGTTAGTTCATTATGATCATTTTCCCTCTGGATCACTGTCAAATAAAACTTTGTTTCAGTTACTTTTGTTTTCAGCTGCTCATTTTTGTTGACCAGTCGGAACAGTGTGGAATGTACACAGATAACAGCAGGAGCTGAGCTGCACCTGTCCTCTTCCCCGTCTTTGTTCCTTTTTACCATCAGCCGAAACACACTAGCTCTCACCATTTCTCAGGTACATTTTTGTGCAACCAACCGCAATGAATAATAGTGTTCTGTGTTGTTGTGTACGTTGAAGAGAGGCATGCGCTCGGCTCTGCCCATTATTCATAATAGAAAGGCTGGCGGGCCGGCCAGCAGACCCATCGCTCCTGTGCTATCTGGGAGCAGATAAAGGAGGCAGGTGTGAGGAGGAAATTAATGTAAATCCATCAGTCTTCAATTAGAGCTTTGCTCACACCCAAAATAAAGACTCCATCTCAAACCAATAGGACCCCAGCTTTATTCACATCCCAACCCCACCTGCACAACCACAACAGCAGCAGCAGCCCTACTGTGTAAACACTCAGGAGCTATATAATGCAATGTCTAATGATGAGAGAGAATGGGATGTGTGATATGTGCAGGTGCAGGGTGTTATCTAGCTCGCGTGCAGCAGCCGTGGTGTACATGGTTGTCCATTAGGCTCCCAGTGTGTGGCCAGGCTAATTCTGTGTGCCTGGAGGTGCAGGGGCAGAGGCTCTCCGTGGACTGTGGGCTGGGGGAAGAACTGCAGTTTAACCTAATTTGTTTCTAATTACAAAGACAGGAAGTCCACCTGCCACACATACGCCTGTGTTCTCCTCCCCTCCAAGGGTTGGAAAGAGTCTAGAGAGGGGGGGGAATAAAAAGGAGAATGAGAAAGAGCTTTCATGCTTTTATTTCATTTTATTTTGTTCTGTGTCCTTCTGTGTGGTACAAAATGTCCCATCATTACACAGCATGTACCCTCGCAGCTGATACCAAACTGAATATTTTAAATATCTGCCTCAACAATAAATATTTGAAAAGCAAATAGCCCATTAGATAAGAATTTCAAGGAGCTCTGGGAGCTTTATAAATGTCAAACTGAATGTTATCTGACAAGAACAAAACAGTATTATCGCAACATTACAGCTACACCAACACTGTAACAGCCTCGATGTGTATCTCTTGGTTGGTAGCTTGGGAAGATTTACATCTCATTGTTGTTAGTCCTGGGAGTTTGGTTTGTTAGGTGATTGCTGGGACAGCTGTTAACCCAAACAACTCACTACAGAGACTTTCTACAGTTTGACATGATGCTGTAGTTCTCAGCTGCCACATGACATCATCATGGGGAGGTTTCAGTAAACCAAGGAAAGAGTTTGTGAATGAAACCAGAGAGCACAGAGCATAGTCACATGCATTTAATCTTGTCTTTACTCACTTTGTATTGTCTTGGCTTTGCTGCCAGTGTCATGTTTATAGCATTTGGCTACATGGTTTGGATTTGAAGATCTCAACTCAGTAATTTGCATTTCAACATTCTTTCTCTCTGTAGCTGATGGGTAATGTCTTGCAAAACTTTGTCACAATCACCAAATCATCCCACAGCTTTATTTATAGAATAATCTGCAACATTACATGTCAGACACCGTTCATTTCACTATTGTTTGTCTATGTCTCTCAGATCTGACGATGCAAATCCTGAGAACAGGTCACAAATAGGTACATAAATAGATGGATTGTAACCTTATGTAGAAAGAATGTATGAAAACATCAAATATTCTTAGAAAAAGCATAAATAAACACCACAAGAGCTACTAAAGTAATCATGTCTGAGGGATATAAATAAAAAATACACTGCACCTGCAATAAAGAGAGAGAAAAAAGCAAAAAGTAGGAAAAACAAAGTGTAGTGACTGGAAACGCTGCCATCCTCTCAGCACCAAGGCTTATTGTGTCAAATACATACTTTAATCTTTTTAAAAAGGTTAAATAGTTTCCTAAAACAGTTGGGAACTTTTTTTAAAAACCATAACTCAAACAGATGTAAAAAGTTAAAATTATTTTCAACCACTGTTAATTAAGAGCAGCAGGATAATATATGATACATATGAGAAATAACTGTGACTGTGCAGGAAATACTTGGTGTTGGACAGTTCATGGGATTTATTAATGACAAGAAAAATACAGTTTAGCAACTTATTCTTTAAAATCCATCTATAGATAATTTGAAAATCACTAAACTACACTGAATTGCAAGCAGGGACAGTTTTCTTCTTGATGCAGACTCTTATACAAGCTTTAACACTGAAGTGTTGACTGTTGAACAGTAGTGTTTTAATTCAAGATGGCAACTCTTTTTGGCATATTCAACTCAGAGGATAGTAATAAATGCCTGGCCTCAGTTAGAGCCTACATAGATTTGCAACCTGTGAAGACTACTGTGGCTTTCATCTGTCAGACCTTATCAGCTGACCAAATCCCCCAGCGGTGTTAATGGCAGGCTGTGGCGGTGTAAAGCTCCCTAACAAGGAACCTGATTGTTCTGTTAATGTGTTACTTCCTGTTGGAGTCACAGCTCCGGAATGGAGCTGAGTGGCCAGTGCCGGAAGAAATCCCCACATCAGAGCGATCACAGGCCAGCCAGGGTTTCACTTAGCCAGCCAGCTAGCCAGATAGTGGACCAGTCAGCGTTTACACCCCATGATGCAGAAGATGGATTTCACTAAAGCACAGTGTGTGAAACCTGACGCGACACCCATTATGAGTACCCTGGTGGTCCAAATTAGGTTGGACTAAATCTCATCAAGGGTTTGATACCACTGAGTCAACATAGTACCACTAAATATCATGGCTTTTTAGCATCCATTTTATATTTTAGCACACGTGTAAATGTGTGCCTCATACAACTCATTTTGTGTGCCAAATAATATTGGCTTATGAAAGTCTTAAAAAGAGGTATTGCAATGTGGCATCTCAGTTTTAGCAGTGGTGACTGTTGCTACTATGCATTCCTCCAGCTTATCCCGCCCCCCACTCTAGGATTTACAACTTTGATCTCAAGGCATTAAAGTCAGTAGTATCCATACTGGGTGTGGAGAAGACTGGGGGCTTATTGGGCTTTATACTCTCCTCTACATGCAGCGAGCTATCTGGCACCAAACAGAGGCAGCGTGGATGTAGGTGAGGAGATGATGGGGCAAAGACAGAGTGTGACAAAATAGAGACAGAGTCTATTTGGCTTATCATGTGAGTAGCAGGTCAACTCCTTGGCAGAGAAAGTGCTGTGTGGCTATGGCAATATGCCTTTTTACCCACCCAAGAGTCATGGGCCAGGGCAACATCAGTGCTGTGAGCGTTGTTCAAGAAGCAGCGGTGATCAGGGCCTTAATCAGTCAGCACTGATACAAGGGTGAAGAGTGGGAATAGAGCCTCGGGCTGTTTGGAACAGAAACATCAGTGCACACACACACACCCATACACATGCACACACCCACACAACCTCATAAACACAGCATCTAATGCACAAACAAATTAGATAAGAACTATGCAGAATTACTCATTTCTGATGATCTGAAATTCATCGTCATTCTTAGTCACCACAGAGATAATTTCAAAAGTAGATCTTAGCAATAACAGCTCAGTGCATTACAGTTTAAGCTTCATTTCCCCAGTGAAGAGGAGCGATAAGTTACTCACACAGTTCAATATGTGCATCTCCTGTTGGCATCCTGTGTTGCTACAAAGAAGTAAATAAGGAGTAACTGGCATGGTGTGCCCAATCTGAGAGTCTTTTTTCTCCAAGGCTCTAAAAGTCTGAAGAGGAAATCTATCCTGAAGTTATGTTATGAAACTTAATAACTGACTGACCATCTGATTCACACCCTATCTGTCCAAGACATGGCACATATTTATTTCCAGCAAGTGATTGCATCAAATTTGTCCTGTTTTTAACTTTGTTAGAAAAAACATGCTTGGCGGATGCGCAGCACACACTGGTGGCTGCAGGGAGCCAAAAGCACTTTATTTATGTTTGGATGGCAGCGGGCGCTCAGTTCTGCTTGGCAGAGGCAGTGTGCTGTGGTCTTTGGCACCTCATCGCATCCCTCCTGTCCCCCTGACATACACTCTCCCTGTCTCTGTTGGGCCTCTGTAACATCTTGTGAACGTGTGCGTACGTATGCATTTGCATGTGTTTAGACCTGTGCATGTACGCAGCGACCTCCTGTTGATATGTTCTTTGAACCCCGGCTAAGACATTTTATACGCTGAATATCGCATAAAAGAGACAAGCAGCAGCAATGCTTTATATCAATTTTTCATAGACTCTTTTTATCTGTACTTTTTCAGAAAAGACTACTAGCTCCTCTAATTAAGCATGAGAAGTTTTTTCAAGTAGAAAGTAGTTTTGAAATGGAAACTAATCTCCAGTGCACCTAAGGTCATGGGACTGTGAAGTTCCAGAAGAAAAATACTACATGAATTAAGATGAATGCATATGCCAGTGGCTAATCTTTTACTTTGAGACTTTGCTACTTGAAACTTACTTAAGACGTCACATGCAGGGCATGAGTGACTCATGTAGTAATGCCAGCCAAGTGCAAATTCTAATCTTCCCTCAGCTCTGCTTATGCAGGAGAGAACACTCTGCCAGGGTGTCCACTGAGTGCAGCCATACCAGAAATTCAAAGTTACGAGGTCGGTGTGCATCTGCTGCCGACAGAACCTAAAGTAAGCAAATATCCCCAGGTCTATACTCCCAACAATTTCGTTTATTATTTTTCTTCCACCTTCCCGGTGCTTTTCATTTTACCTCAGGGAACTGACTGACCTGCACGTGGTATATAAATATATAATTTATATCTCATATATTTATAAACCAAAGCAAGGCCAGCCACCTTAAAAGGAAGCGAGGCCTTTTTACTTGTGTTGGAGCTCTGCAGAGTCTGTTGAGGCTCAAACCCAGGATCCGTAGCCTGGGTTTCCTCAGTCCGGAGCAGCCAGTATAGCACAGGGCTGGGAAGAGAGTGATTCTGGTCAGGCAGGCAGGCCATCCGCGTCCAGATAACAGCTGATACTGGGACTAATTTGGTCATGTGCAGGGCTGCCGGATGACAAGAGCCTGATAAAGAAAACATGGCAGATAGACAGCTGGGCTGCTGGAAGAGGATGTGAACTCTCTCCAGATCCTGGCTGGAGGATTTTAAATGTCCCAAGCCTGCATGTCTGTCTGTCTGTCTGTCCATCCATTCATCTGTCTGCTGTCTCCCTGTTGGTCTGTGTATCTGTGAAATCAATTATAGATTATGTGACAAAAACGTCTTTATTTGGCTGGTGAATTTGAGATGGAAACTTACAGTGGGTTTGCTCTTTGCCAACACCAACATGTACAGTAGCTGAGTGACGCCTCTGCTGCATATAGACTTCGACAAATCACTAAACCAAGCTGATGGATGGAGAACAATCCCTAACGGATGAACTGCTGCACTGAAAACATACTGTGAACATGAGCAGTCTTGGCCGGCAGAGTATGATTACAGAGCAGCAGCACAGTTTGAGAAGCCTTGCCGGGGTCATATGGTTCTGACAGTCCTGGTCTGCTTAGGCTAACACAGAGCCTGTTGCCTGCCCTAGAGAGAGGAGAAAGACAGTGAGATTGTGTGTGTGTGTGTGTGTGTATGTATGTGTGTGTGTGTGTGTGTATGTATGTATGTGTGTGTGTGTGTGTGTGTGTGTGTGTGTAGACTGGCTCCCGGAAGACCAGCAGTGGCTCAGGACTGTGAGGAGGCTGCTGGGAAATGTCTGTGTCACCGGTGTCACCCAGGCAAGGCAGATACACAGAGCAGCAGTCACGGACACATTCTTGGCCCAGTTCGATCTCCAAACACACTCACTACCACGATCCCCCTTCTCTTCTCGCACTTTCAGGCTCTCACACTGCTTCTCCTCCCTCACTCACAGATGCTCTCTCTCTCTCTCTCTCTCTCTCTCTCTCTCTCTCTCTCTGTCTCTCTCTCTCTCTGTCTCTCTCTCCCTCTGGCATCAACAGCTCTCTTGTGTGTGTGTGTGTTTCCTCTGTCAACAAACACATACATAGTTTCATGTGTCTTTTTTTTCCTGAACAGCTCAGCAAAGAAGTGAGTTTTAAGGTGCACTGATTAACAGCAAAAATGATTTTTGTGGACTCAAATAAAAATAAAGAATAAAAACATATTCTCTCAAAAGTGTTGTTCAGAAACATTGGTTTTATTGAAATAATACAGATATTTTGGAAAAAAAAAAAAGATAAAAAAAAAAGAAAATACAAAATCATTGTCTTTGCGTGCTCAGCTTTAAATCCTGTGTATTCTGTGTGGTTACACTCTGTAACTGAGTCTTAACAAGCCTTCTAACCCGTTCAGTGCAGAGCAGCCAGAGGAGCCAAATGAAGCTAACTAGCACCCCCTTTTGAAAGTGCACTCTTGACCAGAAAAACAGTCTTCTGTCATTTTCTTTTCATCAGCTTTGAAGCTCAGGAAGCAGATGAGCTTTGTGTCAACCGTGCAAATCTAGATCGGACTATTGCACGGAAGTGAACGCACGGAGTGATGAGCTGAATTAACGATTAATTGGGATTAAAATGTTTACCACAGGAGGTTGTTGTGGATGACCTTTTATGTTGTGTGTGTGTGTGTGTGATGGATGCCAGAGAAAACAACAGCTCAGCTTTGATTAATATGGATTAGGAGTCTTACAACTCATAATTCAAACCCTGAACAAAAAACATGTTTGGTAACGCCAGTTCCTCCCAAATATGAGGAAAAAAAGAAAGAAATAATTTAGAAAAAAAATAATTACAGTCAGACTCAGTTTAGCCTTTTTGTGTTGGTGCTGATTTTTTTTTTTAAACAACTGTCACCTAATATCACATTAAGTTCTGTTATTTGTGTACTATTGCAGTGTAAATCTGCTTCTTAAGAAGTTGTTAGTTAAACCTCAGTGTAGAGGAGTTGAGCTGCCCACTCAAGTTGCCATAAGCAATAACATGAGATTAAAACAGCATTTTTAGAAAGTAAGTGTAACTCATTAAAGGATTTAGTGCAACCATTCTTATCCCTAATTTCTAAACCATACACCATACAATATATTTTATGACACAAACTATCTTAAACCCTCTTTTTATGATGTGATTTGATGTGATGATTTCATCAATTGCCTGGAGTTTTTTAAGTCTGTCTTGATGAAAGTTGTCGGCTTGAGTAAACAATGGTGGGAAAAATCACAGACTGTCTTGTTCTATCTTTAACAATGTATGATATGTTTATTTGATTTTTTTAATTTATATATTTCAGTGTTGTCAAACCAAATAGAAAATGCTGACGAGTTAGCTTGAAGGTATTGCATCAGGCTGATGAATCATCCGCTCATTGTTTAGTCATCACAACACACATATACATCTATGTAGTCCTTCATCTGAACCCATCCGCCCATAGAAACATATTGTACACCCATGCAGACACAGCAAGGAGGCGGCTAGTTGGAGCCCCAGGAGTTTGAGCTCTGCCTGAGAGAGCAGTGTGGGAGAGACCCGATAAGCAGCTCAGAATGGATCAGTGGTAGCAGGAGGGGGGCATCAGAGCTCCTAATTCACCTCCTTCCATCAGTATCATCCATTCTTTTGCTCTTAATATGTGAATATACCCTTATTCCTCTAATGAACTACAGTATGTGTCATGTTTTGCTTTATATCAGTTCACATTCTTGCACACTAGCTGTCGTTGCATTTTTTTTTTTTTGTGCAACATGCATCTGTAATCTTGCTCATTGCTTCCTCCACCTAGCCCGTCTACCTCATCACTTTCATATCAACCTCCCACCCCCGCCTAAACCTCCCGTCTGCTCTGAAAACACCTTCTTATTTGAGCCCTGCTCCCTCCTTCCCCTATGCTTTTGCGAACACAACTAGTTTCTGCTCAGAGTTCGGAGGCGTTGGAGGTCAAAGAGGAGACGGAGGGGCCGGGGAGTGGAGGGAAGGGAAGGGGAGGGCTGAGTGAGTGTTGAGCTGGTCGGTCGGTCAGGTGCAGCGCCACCAGTGATCATTAGGGTTACAGCTGCCCGGGCCAGATTGTGTGCTGCCTGCACCAGGCGAGATGTTTTGCCCAGGGAGAAGAGCGAGCATCTGTCTGTCCCTCCCCGTAGACAGCAACCTCCTACCAGCCTGTCCAACTCAACCCAACTGGTAACAAGGTCACCCAACTCTTACTTTCTCTCACTCACGCACACCCACTCTGAACTACTCTGTACTTCTTTTCCTGTTTCGCTCTCTCCCTTCTTTACAGACAGCTCCTCTCACTCGCTCTTGTAAGGACAGGTTGTGAAAGCAGCAGGCCCTTAGTGCAGTGCAGATTGCAAAAATGAGTGCATGTTACATTTGGACTGAAATGAATTTTATGTGAGTGTAATGCCAATGCACATAAGACCACAGAACAGCTTTTCCTTTTTGAACTGTCAAAACTGTTTATTCGTTATCTGTGTTCAATGTTAATTGCATAGTTTGATCCCTGTTGATAGAAGAACACTTTCATCATAAGAAAAATAATTGGCTCCAGCAACTTGAGAACTCATTTTTTTAAACATCTTTTACAACCATTGTTCCTCCTTATCTTATCGAAATAGTACAAAATTATAATTATACCCAAATCCCAAAGGGGGACTTGTATCTATATGTGTATTCAGTACAGAACTGACATCTTTTAACTTTAATTTAAAGACTTAAAGCCTGATGAAAGTGCCTGAGGAGACACGGTTGTTGAACCAAATGTACTAAGGCCTGTGATTTTTTTGTATTGTCTCGGCCTAAAATGGACGTCATTGTTAGCTACAACTCACTGTGCTATCTTATATTTAAAAGTCAAAATGTTTTTTAAAATCAGTAGTTTTGAGATTAGCTTGAGAAGCTTGATAACACTTATGTTTCTCTGCTCAATATAAAGATTGAGCAGCTGGTTAGCTAAAGTTAGCATAGTAACAGATGATAGCAGCTATTTTGGCTCTGTCCAACAGTGACGTGCACCTTTAAAGTCCACAAATTAACACATTCTGACTCATTTTTTTTTTTTAAAACCACATCAAAATTGTAAATCAAAATCAAAAGTGTAAAAATGGCAATTTGTGGTTACAGAGGGACTCATTTTTGGCATAACATTGACTTCTTGTCTGTTGCTGAGCCCAATACTTTTACAATTGCACATATAGATAAATTATTTGAGGTTCTACCAAGCGACAATAAGACTTCTGAAGATGATTATGGAAGAATTGGTTATATAAACATTTTTGGATTGTCTCAGCATAATTTCCTAAAAAAAGAAGAGAAATCCCAAATGAAATATATGAATGTTTGCAGTATTTATCACAATGATACCTTTGACGTGTATAGCTAACAAAGTATATGCATGTTAATTGGCCATGTGGCACTCAGAGAGTATTTAATTTAAGGCTCTGGACACAGAGGGCCTGCTGTTTACGCTCAAATCATCAGCTTCCTACCAGATTATGTGAGAAAATCCTCAGAGGAGTGATTTCTTCTTTGGTGGGGTGCCAAACACTAGCATTGTTTGATAGGGTTTGAGGTGATTTGGTGAATGAATGCATTAGGTGATGGGTGCTAATCTCTCTGATCTAGCTTTGTTTGTGGGCGAACAACAGGATTGTGTGATGAGATAAAATCTTACCAGGAAACAAATAACATATGGCCTCTGTTGTTAATGTATCAAACACAGTGCTCCTTCGACAACAATAAACACTCAATGAAAATGCAGAATATTTAACAAGGTTAAACAGTATTGTTTGGCCCTTGTTAAATAAAAATTGAGGTTGTAAAATAAGCAGTGAATATTTTTTTACAAAAAGAAAAAAAGAAAAAAAAATCCCCAATGTGCACACATAATGATCTTTTTGAACAAGCAACCAAATTTGCTATCAGTCAGCAAGTGAAGGGGTTAGAAAGCAGTGAAACCTTTAATTCATTTTGACAGCATCATCTGTACTCAATTGTCAGCCAGACTGAATGAGCTGGGCCAGGAGCTGACAGAAAGGGACTGAAACAGGTGTGACACCAACTTTCTGCCTCACAGGAGACGATAAAGCCCTTGGTCAAGGGCACAGCACCTGGACCATTGTTTTATCACACAAAATGGCTTTTAAGTGCAAATTTCCACTTGGTCCTAAAGGAGACCTGGCCTCTGCACTTGCTTTACTCATCTGAACCAATATGTGATCCGTCCTGATTTGCATAATGGGCAGAATGGAAATGAGGGGCCAGCTTTGTCAGTCCAAGACAAAAAGAAGAAAGAAAAAAGGGGAGATAGACTGATGCCATTCTGTTGAACTGCATCTGTACAACACAAAGGTGTGATATCTTGAGTGTCATTTGCCCACTTTTAATTATGATCAGAGGTTATATTAAACACTGGCACTGGCACAGTTTGACAAAGGCCTTATAAGTGGCTGCTAAATGGTAGATAATCAAACAGCATGTAGACAGATCGCGTAAGCCTCCTCAACTGTTTATACATCTTGTCTTTTGTGAGTTCCTAATAGGATTTAGACAGTTTTTTAATCACAAAAGCCTCCTTTTCACTTATGAGGCTACAGGTTGACACAGGAGGAGTAGGAATTATTGAGATGCTGACAGCTTTCAGTCTCACAGAGGGTTGGACTCTTCTGGTTATTTTATGCTGACTGCGTTGCGCTCATGTTGCATCATATGTTTTCAAGTTTCATCTCTTGGTCTGCCTTGCACGAGATCAGTGAGTGAGGACTTGGCAGTTGGGCTAGAACTAATCCCCCTGATGAAACCGATTCTTCTCCTCCACTCAACTAACAAAACTCTATCTGCTGCGTTACTGCTGCATTGACCACATAGTGTGTGAATGCATCACAGCTGCACATGTCGGTATGCTTCTCATAAAAGGGCATGTTTATTATTAGCGCATGTTGTATATTTGTCAGTCAGACATGTCCGTTCAACTGCTACCTTTCACAGAGAGGTCAGTCTGGGTTCAGAGATGCAACAGTGCACCTGCTCTGAACACCACAGTAACTGCAGAAACATTGAAGTTGAGATTAAAGCGTTTGGAGTTTGACAGCTATGTTTTTAATGGTTGTTTTGTTATTTGTTGTATATGCCTATAACTTTGATTTATTCTGGTTACCAAAAAATCAGACACATTTGATTGGACATTCTGTTTTGAGGATGTAAGTTAGGCTGTTTAGCTTAGTTTATCTTTGTTATCTTTCTTCTCCATCATTAATACAGTATATGACAAGCTTGATTACAAGATTGGAGCATCAAATTTCATTTTAAATGACACAAAATTATTTGGAAAATGTCAGTAAACTGGCTTTATCTAAGGGTTGCAGCTTGGATTTTTACCTCAGTTGTAGATGTTTTGATTATACATTTCTACAGTACAGTAATTTTTACATGGAAAAATAAATGTTAAAAAGTTTTGTGATATAATTCTAACTCCCGTCTTTCTTGGCCACCAATCTGCATTGTACATATTTTTGCAGGGGGGAGCACAACAGAGTTTTTAAGGTTTAGATTTGAGCTAACTGACGTTCTTCATGAGGGTTTGAGGCTGTTCTGCATATTGCTCTGCAGCAGCGTGGCCTCCTCACCACCTGCACAGTGGGCTATGTGGCTGGGGCTCCAAACTGTCAGCAGTGGTGCAGTGCAAATAGCAAGACATCATTGCCCGCATCCTCACTGTGACTCATCTCTCTTTTTTCAGTTAACCACTGCCATTTTTTTTTGTTATGTGGGCTTCTGTGATCAGTAAACGGCATTGTGGTGAGACACTGTAGATTGAAGTGCAGTATGAATGTCACAAAGAGACACAACATTTCTGTGCATAAAAAAAAAGACATATGGGTAATAAAATGTTATTGTTTGAGTATGACATGCAATTACTGCCATCACCTGTAATCAGTGCTTGTAGGTTTTTATAACTCCCAGTTGAAACATATAAGAGCCAACATCATCTGCATTTTCTGTCTTTTAACAGTGACACATACAATTTCTCTATATCTGACAGGCATTACAGATTTCTTTTTCTTACTTTCAAACATTTATATATGCACACAATAACTAAAGCTAAGTGATTCTATTGAGAAACAAGCGAGAACATTACAGCATGTTTGAAAGTGATTTCTTGCGGTTTTCTATTAGAAAACATCACTGTAAGATTAGTAGGCTTGATACTTCCAATAAGCCACTACTTACTTCCTCTGTCATTTTCCCTTGCCATACTTTCACTTAGGCACAAAGGTATTTACTTTTGTTTAATCTTCTTGAGCTTCCTACAAGTAGGAAACATGTCCACATAAATTCTTACATGCACAAATACACAAAGAGGCAAAACCCTGTCGCCTTGTTCTCTGCGAAGGTAGATTATCTGTGAATGCACAGAGAAATTTCTCGGGGGATGCTTTGGCGCCGAGTAATAAAACTCGGAGAGTGTTGCCTTTGCCAAGCTGAGACATCTGGTCACCTTATCACAGATAAGTGGGGGTTAGTCCTGGCATCTGCTAGAATTAATCCATTTTGCAAACACAGTTATACTAATCTCCTAAATATATCATTCCACAACTGTACAAAGCAGTAGATACAATTTCACCTTTACTTTTCCAATGTGAGCAAGATCGATCAAGGTACAATTCACTGCACCGTGTCATGAAACGTGAGCAGTGACACAGTATGGGAGTGGAAGACAAAAAGAGGTTGAAAATCGGTGTCACAACCTGCACCTGGCCAACTATTTGCCGGTGCCCAGTCTGGTCTACAGCTAGCCACCTAACATCCCTGCATGAATATTCATGTGGGCGGATTTCTCTTTTGTTGCCTGCCTAGTCAGCAGTCACAGAACACATGGTGAGTGTTGGCAGCGCCCGGCCTAGGTAGAGGGGCCGCGGACGGAGGCAGTGGCAGGAACCAGGACCTGTGAGGCTGACTGACATTTCCATCTGTGGCGAGGCCTGGTAATTATCGGGGAGAGGAGCGCCCGCAGCAGCGCGCCATCTGCTAGGGGAGATGGCTCAATGAGGTATGAGCACGAGCGGCACTCCGTCGGGCCACTGCCTGCCTCTGACATGAGGGCTCGCATCTGCTACCGGGGAGCCGGGCCGCCCAACACAGCCTGCCTGCCTGGTCGAGAGAGGGGGCTGACAGGAGGGAGGAGAGCAGCCAAGAGCCCCCCTGACCCCCTCCACCCCCACCACCACCCACAGCCATCACTACCACCACTGCCCTGCCAAAGGCACACTTGACAAACAGCAGAGCCCACTCACAAGTTTCCATACAGATCTCATCAAGTTGTTCGACGCTTCTGGTTTCCAGTTCTTGCGGAGGAATCCGTCATTGTTATGTCAATGTGAATGATTGTTGGAAGCCAGGACAAGGTGACATTGAGTGAACGGATGCGTTATACAATATGTGCATTGGTGTCAGTGGATGGCCGGGACTGGTAGATATTCTCTACTGGTGTGCTTGTTACCACAGAATTTGCTTCTGACTCATTTTTGAAGCACAGCTCTCTGAGACTGGGCGTTTGTGGGAGCCCGGCACCATATCACACAGCCTCCTCTCTCTCACACAGACACACACCTAGCAGGTGTGTGTGTGTATGTGCATTTGCTTGTGTGTATGTTGTCCTCATCTTCTCATTGTAGCTCTCATTTTGCACTCAGCATGGTTAGTCCAACTGTGGTTCTGTTATTACACTCTGCCCACAGACATAGACACACACTTTGAGATACATTCACTAACAACCCATTAACAATGAGCACAAAGCACAGGCACGCTGCTCACTGAGCAGTCAAGATGGCAAACTGCTGAAAAAGACAGCTGTGTGTTTTATTGTGTGTTTGTGAGGTGTGAAAACAAGAAGGTTTCTGTTTTATACATAGTACTTGTTCATATTTTGAATAGATTATACAGATATTGAATCACACTAATACAGAAACAATGATGAAAACTGACTTGGTTTTACTAAACTTTGAGTCTAAAGTGGAGGAAGTGTCATATTAATCACATCACATCATCTAAGCTTGTATAACATTGGTCTGCTAAATGAGACTCAAAGATTATATCGCTTTCCTGTTTGTATCAATTTTGCAACAAAATGAAACTAGTAGCACTTTCTGGTCTTTCATTTACGTGTGTCTATCACACAGAGTCACTCATTTTATTAGTGGTGATATCTCGATTTAAGTCTAGTGGCCCATGCTCTGACACGCACAGAAGTAAAGTAATATATCTGTGGCAGTTTATGTAACTCGCAAACTTTGATTTCCGTCTCCTCCTGTTTCATTTCTTCAACATCTGTCAAGTCTCTGACAAGTTGTTGTGGAAGTTGTTTTTACCTTTGTGGATCAGTGTTCACGCTGCCCTCGTGGCTCTTGCATCGCTTATTATCGCTTGAGATTTACTCTAAAGGAGAGGAAGAGCGAAGGAGGCAAGGGAGGGGATGGAGGAAGAGAGAGAGAGAGAGAAAGAGAGAGAGAGGTAGAGGGTGAGAAAGCATAAGAGAGAAAAACATGGGGAAGTAGAGGAAGGGGAGGGGTAGAGAGCAGGCAAGGGAGAGAGAGAGAGAGAGAGAGAAGAGCATCTCTTCATCGCAGGATTTTATCTGACTGTTTGGACAGATTGGTAGAATTCAAAATGCAGCAGGGGCCTGTGATGTGGCAATAAAGCGTTTGCCTTTGATCCCGCCTCAGTATTTTTTTTCTCCCCCGCACATGTGCACGTCAAAATCAATTAGATCAACTCTGAAGAGGCGAGGCAGCTGCGCATCCGCACAACAAACCTTTGCATCACCTTAGTTTACCAACAATCTGCTTATTATTCTCCGTGTCAATTCACTGATACAAACTCCAGCGCTGCCATCACCTGCATGCACAACAAACTTCAAGATGCGCCAAAAAAGATGAAACAGTACACAAATAGAATATCTATCTTACCAGACAGAAACACACGCTTGCATCCTAACCACAGCTGTCAATTACCTACAAAAAAAAAAAACCTTCTTTGATAAGGAAAATTTGAACCCCCCTCCCTTGCTCTTGGAGTGGCTTTTTCAGATGTCGTAGCACTTATGAGAAATTTGTGACAGCATCAACAGCGCCTATTCCCCATTCAGCAGCATTAACTCTGTGCCATGTGTCTAACAAACGGAGGCCATTCTGGAGCCCTTAATGACAAGGCTGCTCCACTCCTCTCCTCTCCCCCTCGCTCTTTTCAAATTGCTCTCTAAATGAAGTACAGCTGTGTGGACCAGGTGCTGCCATCCCCCTTTCAGAAAGAACAGGAAATTATGAAATCCCCAAATCCTTCACAAATGGCGGGCAGGAGGGAAGGTTGGAGAACGTCGGCTCGGCTTGCCTGGTCTGTAGCTACATGTCTCTCTTGTCGGTGGATGATCTTTCATACGCGCTCATCATCAAGCTCTTTCCATCCACCGCTCCGACCCGTCACTTATAAGTGTCGGGGCACACGACGAAAGTGTTGATGGGTTCATTCAGTTACAGCATCATTTTGACTGTTGCTATAATTTTTAGAAACGCGTATTGATACTGGTGGGTGCATCTTATACATGCAGATTTTGACGAGCAGCATTAAATCTGTGCTTTACTGTTAGCAGTTTAGTACTGAATTTAGATTTTTTTTTTTTCATGTGTGTGGTGCAGAGGCTTTTCCTGACAGATTTAATATTCTTATTAATCCAATAAACTGTGTTACAAGATTTATGACTAGGCTGAATAAATGATTAAATGTTCAACAAAAAAAGAAAACAATATAATTTTAAATGAAGGTAGCAAACACAGAATCCATCTCATACTCATAGCTCTGTGTTTGTTCTCTGTGCTCTAAACAACAGAAAGAGCACTACTGCTGAAGTAGGCCTCCTGCTCAGGAGACTGTCAATGTGCAGCTGTCAATGTCTCCATAAAGCCCCATATCCATAATAGACAAAGCACTCATCAAGCCTCAGCTTCATCTGGCCTCCCAGATGCCCCATCACCAGGGGCAAATCCCATCCAGGACTGAGCGGCGCACCATGCAGCCAGATGTGAGCTGGCAACATGGCCGTGGGGTCAACACATGGCAAAGGTAGACCCAATAAATGAATTATACTCTGATTATCATAAATGTGGCATCTGAGTGTGGTGCTTGTGTTACTGTTGTATGGAAGGTAAACGATAGGATGGACTGTATCAGCTGCCTCTGAAATTTGGATGCAAGGTTCACATTTCATTGTTACGTTAATAAAAAAATAAAAATAAAAAAAACATACAAGTATTGTTTGTATGGACGATTTTTAATGTTGATTAACATATTCAAACTTTGTGCAGGGAAATTACAAGAGGTAACACGATGGAGCCAAATCATATTTAGGATTCTCAGAATGATTCCATGCCATATGCCCTGTATTTGTACATAATTCCACAATGTTCTAGGTCGCTCCACCAAACATATTCTGTTTCGTCACATGCCAAAAAGACCTTTTCCCCCTCTTCCCTCCCTTCCTCGGTTTGACACGTTTGCATGCGGTATCTGGCTGCCCTGGCTCCCTGTCTTCCCCTTTAAAATGCCATGCCAACTTCAGAGGACCCAGGTGTATGGGTCCGTTATCAATTCCACTAACAAGCGTGCTTACTGGGATCACAGGACGCGTTGTGGCTTGCTTTAAAGTCCCCGTCTGTAGCCAAGGCTGACCTGAATTGGAGACATGCGGCCCCCTGCTGATAGCAGCCAACCTCTGATGGGCAGTCCCTCTCCCAGACTTGGCCAGCACTCCGCCTGGGAAGGAGGAGGGGAGAGAAGAAGAACTCTTTGAAATGCTGGAGTTCCATGAAGAATTGAGAAGCAGGACAGAATCAAAGGCTTCTGATATAGGAAAAGGAAGAAAAAAAAATATAGCATCAAGACTTGGAGACGAGGAAAAAAGCTAAGATTGAAAAAAAAAAAAACAACCCTCCTACATATACACACTGCAGGTTACATATATACTGTGAACAAAGGCTATATCTGAAGTTGCAAAGAAAACCTCTTTTTCTTCTTTTAACTTCTGTCTCTACAGTTTCGTGAAGCAGGTAACATCTAACCCTGCAGTACATCCGCACAGTGTTGACATCAAACAACTAATCCTCACATATATTACAGTTTATAGCAGAAAAGTATGTTCCATATTGACAACAGGGCCTTTTTCTGCAGACAATAGGGATTTTGTTATTGGATTTTTTTCATGTACAGTAAAGTGTTTGCACAGAATGCAATAGTAAGGTCCATAAACACATGTGGGATAAAAAGAAAATGGATACATGGGTTAGAAATAAGTCTCTAACTCAGCTCTTACCACTGCCTTGTATTAGTGTGATGGTGGCAGCTTCAGGCCATTATGTCCAGGTGGCCCAGAGGGTGCATTGGCTTTACTGATAGCTATACACACTCTACGCTCATGCACGCGCTCGCGCACACACACTCACACACACACACCCATACATTCATGTATGCGCAGAAAGCTTCACAGCTGCTAGGGCTGCATGTCAATTAGGACACCAGAGGATGTACAGGGACACATGGACATTCACACATCACATATATAATGCATGACAGGTTGGATAGACTGAATGGAGGTCTACCAGTGGCGGTGTATAAAAATATATATACTTAAGACAAGATAACACACCTGAGATTTACACTGACAGGTGGGTCTGATTTGTGTTGGCTTGTGATGTTTGAGCACCTTTTGAGTATTTTTAAAATACGTGTGTGTGCACTTGTGTCGTATGTGTTTATATGGTGAATATATGTATTAGTCAAGCTTCTTCTCTCGCTCACATGTACAAAAAATTAAAAAAGAGGAAATGGAGGTTATTGCTCAGGGAGATTGTCTAAAAAAAGGAGGAAATGAAATTGTTGTGACAGCCATTAATTCCCCAGAATCTACCCTCATTTCCATTCTCACCTGAATCAAAACAATTTCCATGGTGTAGTGTTCAGTCTGCAGCCGGGTACCGGGTGATAAATGATCTTCACGTAGGAGGAAATAAACCATCAATATCATAAGATTCTATGTATGAAAGTGTTAATTTTAAGTTAATTTTCATACGAAATATTGATCTTAACTATTGTAAATCTTCATTCTGTTATCTTCTGTTATCGTAGGTTTTTGTCTACTCAAATATTCCAACGGTGTTTTTGTTCAAATGAAGTCAATGTGAAGTTTTGCCCCCCTCACAAAAACATTCCCTCTAAGGTCAAAGCAAGTCAGAAGTTATCTGCAGAAGCTAGCACATTATGCTGATTGCTCTTATGAAAATTGCATGTAGTGGGGTGAGGGGTCACTGGAGCTTAATTCCGTTTTCATGTTTTGTTTCACACTAGCCAAGCTGTGGATGTCTGTGTGTGAGGCACTGTTTGCTATTGGCCTTGACAGCGCACAGTGTAATTGGCTCACTAAGGTGATTCAGTAATCGTCTGAGTGACACCTTCCCTGGCAAATTTTGACACTGGAGGTGGATGAGGATGCGGTGGGCTTCAAGTGCCAAGGGAGCTAACCTTGTAGGGAAACCAAATTTACAGCAGGGAGATGTGGAGGAGGTCCACTTCATTCAGTGTATTTTCATGCCATAATGAAAAGGTACACTAAATACAGACATTTTTTAAAATCCTCTTAACCTTATTGACTTGAACTATAAAAATGTCCTTGTTCTTGACCGTTTTAAACACTCGTCTAATTTCATCATTTGTCCTTTATTCGCTTCCTCATTGTTCTCCCGTCTCCTTTACTTTACCCTCAGACTTTATTTAGTTTGTACTCGTATTTGTCATTTCTGCTACTGACTGTTGTTTCATCCTCCCATCATGTATCTCCTTAACTCCACTCCCGTCTTTTCTTGCGCCTCCTCCACTTCCTTCTCCTCACTTTTGCTCCTAGCGTAGCTCATGGAGAGGAGGAACAGCCAGCGCTGTTCTGTTCCTCAGGACTGTCCTCCTCATGCAGAACACAGATGGTTATTATGGAGCTGCACATAAATTGATTATGTTGGAAATTAACTGTTGCTGTCAAAGGCAGCCGCCAACCTGTCCCAGTGTGTCCCTGTGCCCGCTGATGCATAGGATCCAGCTGATGGACCAGATGTTTGCACAGTGCGCCGCTCGTTTTAAGGTCAGCACAAAAGTGGTATGGGGGCTCTCTGATCTCCGTCTCTTTGTACTTTCAGCCCGTGCCCTCTTGCCTCTTGACATTTTTCAGAAGTAAAATCAGAGCTTTTGAATGTTTGAGATGAATGATTGAGAAGTTGCAGTGATTGATGGCATCTGTTTTATTTACTATTTCATTGAATATAACATTTAATATGCTTCTGGCTTAATCATTATTTCCTCAGGCGAACAATTTTATATTTACTTTTTTGATTATATTGACTCCATTTGCAGGATTTGTTTGAGTTCTTAAAAAAATGGAGCCTTCCACTAAGTAACGTTAAATCTCTGGGAGGTTGAAAGAGGCCTTAGGTTTGTGCCAAATGACCATGTAGTCTCTTGAACAGAACCAACATGCCAAGAGCCTCCAAATGCTGTCTCTAAGTAGGACTGTCTTCCAGCAGCTCATTACAGGTTAGTCTGTATATGCATGATGGGTGACTCCTGGCTGTGGCCTCGAGGGACAGGTACCACAATGCCAAACTCAGCAGAAAGTCAGGTCTTGGGAGTGTTGCTACATCGTTTTCCAGGCCTGACCTTGATTCCAGGCCCATTCCTGCATGTTTCCGTATGCATGGCAGAGTACGGAGGGCTGCCAAAATCTGAGCCAGACAGGGAAGAGAAGCCCCCTGTGATTCACACACACACCAACACTCAGACACATGAGTAAACACACACACAGACACGGGCCAAATCCCATCACGAAGGTTAACTTTCATGGAAATGGAGAGCTGAATAAGTTGTTTCATATCATGTAAAATGGATAAAAGATAATGATAATACAATAAAATACATTATGTTGTGCTGTATTTTCCACTTCCCTTTTCTGCTTGTGATCACTACAGTGAACTCATTCTGGGTTAAGTCAAGTACATGGCTGGCTTTTCCTTTTCATGAGAACATTTTGTTCCCGTTTAATGTAAAATTCCAGTTTGTTTTTATATTCATGAAAAGAAACTTCTCCTCTGATGCACCTCCACCGTGGCTTCAGATATGTTAATGCCTCTCAAGTGCAAACATCTCTTGAAGCATTTTGATTTTTTTTGCACCACTCAGAGGATGAAGATCACTTTAAGGACCTTTCTGGTAAAAAAGCTGTCAGATGCTTTTAACAGCTTGTAGGCAGAATAAAGCCTCACTGGTCAGTAAACGAACTGAATCCTGTCTCAGGCCAGAGAGGCATAGTGACATGAATATGAATGTCAGCAGGTGATAAACAGAGTGGATTTCTGGGAAGTGTGACTGTTTGCGACACATACCCATCACACCCCAGATGTAGGCGAGCTGAGGAAGCTGCCACTCAATTTGACGACATCTGAGCAGTTAGCCGTGGTATTGGCTGTGGCAGGCTGACTCTATCTCCATAGACAACTTTAAAAATAGAGAATTAATATATAGTACAAAAAAAGCAGATATTGCAGATAACACTAGTGTGAACTATGCGAACTCCTCATATTGAATAAATAACACTTCAGTTAAATCTAATCACATTACAGATATGTGGATTTAAATCATGCATAAAGCATATTGACTATTGGATGGAAAGAAACTCTTCAGAAATCAATACTTGTGAGAGCCAAGAGTTTTATCAGGTAGAAATCTGGACAGAAAAACCTTCCAACAAACCACAGCCAACACTTACAAGAGCACAGGCCAGTCTGGGATCATGTACAGGACAAGCAGTTCCAGAGCTTGTTTGTAAATGGTATATTAGAAGTCAAATTCCTCAATTTTCATGTACTGTAACATATAATAATAACAACACAAGTAGAGACAGTTAACAGATATGTAGCTAGATCAGTCTGAACTTTTTTATTCAGTCTGAACTGAATAGAAAGCTACAAATTTGCGACACTGAAAAAAAAGATCATTTGTTGGTTTTACACCCTCACCCTCACATCATTCTTTTCCACTTATTAAAAATAATTTAATAGTATTGTTAACATGGCAATAACTGACCTTTTTGCAATCATCATGACTGTTTTAAACAATTGCCATATTCCAGTATACTAATGTTTGTGTTCTAAACAGTGCAAGTGGTTTATTCTAGTTGGTCTACATACACTGTGACAGAGGATATGCTACATACTCCTACCATAAAAGACCGGTTGCATATTAACTGTGGTTATGGAAATGTGTGAATAAGTTTATCCCCTTCTTCAACATATTCATGTATAATATCTTCCAACAGGCAGACAGAGTAAAAAAAAAGGGGGCAAAGCAAACAAATTTAGGATTTCTGAGCAATGTGTGTCCATTGTTCCACAACTTAGATTATAAAAGAGAAAAAGAAGGAGGATTTCTAGTGATTTACACTCCTCTGTATGAAAAACAGGTAGGAATCTGCTTTTTCTTCTCATCTCTATCAGCCTGGAACACCTTGGACTGATAGGAGCTCAGAGGTAGCTACAAGCTCAAATTAAATTTTCCATGTTAAAAGTGTGTGTACGCGCATGCACGAGCATATTCTTGTACACACCTGTGTGAGTGTATGTGCATGTGTCTGTGTGGATATGTGTATGGTAGTGGGGGGAGATATTTTCCAATCACCGCTCTGCCGGTTTCTCATTGTTCTGGGAAGCTGTTTGCCACTCTGCACGATTAACAGTATTATCTGTACCTAGCCCAGTCAGCCAGCCAGTCCTTGGGCCATTGTGTTCCCGTCAGGGGTGAGTGCTCTCGGCGCTGCGTGTCATGCCTGCCCCCCCTCCCTCCCCCGACAATAGGGACAGGCTTGGCTAGGCCCAGGTGGGACGTGTTGGCATTTGGGGCACTGTCCGCTGCAGGAGGGAAGGGAGAGACGGGAGAAAGGGGGGGTAGTTGTGGTAGCCACCACCGACAGGCATGAAGCTGAAAACTGGTCCCTTTTGTGCAGAGCGCCAGTTCAGGGTTGAGGAGGGGGTAAGGGGGTGACGATGGGAGGCCCCCGGGGCCACCTTCATATGCCCTGAGCATCAAGCTCCATCTGGTCACTCTGCAGAGAGGACAGCGTCTGTGACAAGATAAAACACAGGCACCACATAGTTCTTGTTTTTGTTTTTCCTCGTGTTGTCACTCGAATGTGTTGATGTTCTGCAAAATGTAAAGGACAGAGCAGAGCAGTTACAAATCAGAGAGGTCAGTCAGCTGATACGACGAACACTATTACTTTTAGTACTTTAACTAAATTTTCATGAAAGGATCTTACGCTTGTATGAAAAATTAAACCAGGGTCAAAAAAATTATTGACTTTTGTTTTAAGCCAAACCAGATCATTGACAACAGTGACAATAACAAGGAAGAAAATATTCATATGAAGTGTTTTAATCAGATTTTATGTCTTGTATGATTTTTAATGTCTCCTTTGATGTAAATGCCATATTAGCATACCATTGACAACCTACTGGACTGAAGCTCTCCACGTCTGTTCCTCTTCCTCTCGCTTCCTCGCTGCCTCTCGGCCTCGCTCGCCACTGACCTGTCTGCCCTCTCCTTTGATGAACTCATGAATTCATTGCCCCGGTTCTCGGGCCCTTCTCTTCCTCTGCTGCTCTTTTACCCCTCTTCCCTATGCTGTATAATTGACTCAGCTGCAGCCTTTGTGATATAATAGCTAGTTTACCTGGCAGAATGACATTTCACAGGCTCTGAGCCACCATAAAGCTAATTGTTCTACAGCGAGAGGGAGAGAGCAGTGTGTATGTGTGTGCAGCTGATGATAAGAGGAGAGCGGTCGCTCCATTTGTGCTGTTAGAGGCCAACGGAGGGTTAGAAGTGACATTTATCTCCACACTGAGCCCCAGACCCAGCCGTGGCCTGATGTACTCCCTCTGTCTCTACCTCCTGCTCTTTCTTGCTCCAATTTTGTCTCTATTTCACAGACTTTTTGTAGTTTTATTTCTTTATAGTCACTTCTGTGCATATGTGTGTGCTTGCAAGTAGTTAGCACATATTTCCTCTAGACCTCAACTAGTCACCCTGCATGACAAAGATATGGTTTTTAATTAGGCTCACTGGCGCCAATGTATTTCTCTTCTCGGTATTCAGCATAATGTAGAGGGAGAAACATAAGGTGGTTTCTCAACAGTGTAACTCTGACATGTTGTTCTGGTTGCTTGGTGCTGTTTGCCCTGTCCATCTGTCTTCTTTAAAATGAATACATGGTACAAGTTCTAAACAAATGTCAGCTACCAAATAAGGCACTGCTGTTTTACTGAAACATTTCACAGCACAGTTCACAGCACAGACGAGATGAAGTTCTCCATCATCTTTGATTTTTTTTTTAAGTTTAGTCGACAAGGGAAAAAATGTGACTAAACTTTCAGACTGAAAACTGAGTATCATGAAATAGATGTATGTGACAGAGTCTATAGATCAACATTTACTGACATAAAACATGTCTCTTAACTATAAACCCCTGTCGTATTTTTCTTTTGTTTATTAAAGAGTGTAACTGTGGTGGAAAACATTGTTTTCTGTAGTTTAACACTTGTAAATGCATACAACAGGATGTGTCATTACACGGTGACATCATTGTGGTTAAAGGTGCAAAACAAATATAGTGACCACACCCACCCACATCTGTCAGTGACACTGGGTGCGGTCAGTGATAAACAGACTTCAAATTTCAACCATTGTGTCTTATGTTATTAATATCAGGTTTCGGTGAAGCTGCCAACACCACCCACTCCAACATCCGGTTAATGTTGTTGCTTTGGTTTCAGTGACAAATTGAGAAATCTAATTACAAACTTTGATCTTTATTTATTTGTTTATTTATTTTTAATTTGATGCATATTTCATTCTGTGTTTTTTTTGTCAGACTTAGAAATGTTTAATACTTTCTGTTAGTTGATTGTAACTCCAATGATGCTGTCATTTGCACTCAGATTGAATAAAATACAAAACCAACAAAGCCATGTCATAATAAGAGAGTTATCAGTTCAGTCTGTGGATGAGTGGAGATATAATGTTATGCATGTTGGATGATGCAGTGAACCAAACAAAGAAAAGAGGCTGAGGAAGATTCAGCAGATTGAGAGACTGTGACAAGTGGGGTGTCCCTTATGACTTGCGGACGTCCCACCAAAACTGGCCAAGTAGAGCTGATGGCCCACTCAGTTCCAGTTCTAAACTAACTCCCATTATTTGCAAAATAAACCCTAAAAAGCAGGATGGCAGGGGTCGTCCCGATGTGAATTTCCACAATGGGGTGAAAATGGAATTGGAATGGAATTGGTCCCTAATCTTCTATTCATAACCTCACTGAGCAGCAGACTGAGTAACCAGACTAACAGACTAACATGTTCTGTTTGTGTGTCTATTTTTCTCCTCCGCTCTGTTTCAGTACAGTCACAGCACGGCACCTACACATAACAAACAACGCTGTCCATGGTTCTGAACCAACAATAGCAGCATGTATCTTGGCATCACTGCATGACCTTAGTCACTAGCGTCTCTCTTCTTCTTCAGTCTGATTTAAAATTCATTCAGAATAGGCAAAACAAGTGGTTTAGGAAATGAAAAAACGAGAGAACAGATTGTGATGTAAAGGGAAGCAATGGATGCAATCAAATAGTTTCCTGTCCCGGTCTGTGAGGTTGTGGAACTAGTTCTTGTTTTATCAAAACGTAGACTATCTATCAAACAGATGACCATCTATCATTTCCTCGAATCAGTTATTTGAAGCCTGAATGAATATGTCTCATTATATCATTGTAGAAGCATTTAGAGAACCACAAAGCAGAATAGAGGTACCAGTCATTTTTCATTCTTAAAAAACGTTAGTACATTTGCACAGGTTTAACCTGATATTGCACATAGAGTTGGGTTCCAAGGAAAAGTGAACAAAGACAAAGTCTAACTTGCCCCTCAGACAGTCTCCCTACACTGAGACATTAGTCTGATGCAGTCATCCTGTGGTCGACATGGTTTCTATCTGTTGTAGCTGATTTCTATTCTTGGTTCATATCTGTTACGTTTGCTGTAAAAATAAGTGACTGCACATGCAATATTATGGCATATAAAGGAGGATCTATAGTAGGATGTGAGTCCTCTTCACTAGTTGTTATTTTTTCATCATTTTTCCTCCATAACTTTGAACCAGTATCAACACTTTTTCAAACCATTTCTTACCACAGTAGCAGAGATGTTCGGATTTTGCTTTAAAATGTATTTCTGATTTTGACCTTTTGATAACAAAGATCATTCAAAACTGCCTCAATTTAGAATTTTTTATTTTTTTTTTTTACCAAATGGAAACTGCTTTTTTACTATTTGAAAATGAAAAATTCTAATAAGAAAGAAGGAAAAATATGAAATTTTTAGCTCTTTTTAAAAAGTTGTTACAAATGTTGATTTTTTTTAAGCCTGATATTTCTACTTTCTCTTCTGGTTCAAGCAGCAAATCGGAAAAAAAAGAAGGGGGCAGTTTTTCTTTTCTTTCTTTCTTTCTTTTTTTTTTTTACAGAATAGGAAACAGATTGAAACAAAGGCACATGGACTGCAAATGTCCTGGAACATAATAACATGATTCTCATTCCACTTCATTGTAAAAATGCTACATTTTATGGAGCCAAGGAATTGAGATGCAACACTATTACTCTGCCCATCATTCCACTGAATCAGACTCTTTATATAGACTATGACAACACACTCAGAGAGTAGAGACCTGCCGCTGACATGTTTTGTATCGATTCTGTCTGTCTGACATTCAGATAGCCTTGTCTAGAGTTTCAGCAGAGAGAGAGAGAGAGAGAGATGGAAGGACAAACAGAGAGAGAAGAGAAAACCTCCCAGAAGGAGAGCAGCTGCTCAGCAGTGCAAGAAGATACATTTCATAATGACAACATATTGCCATTGATTCCAGGTTTGAATTGGAGCATTGATTTGATTGAATAGTCATTACACTGTGGCCCTTAACAACCATAATGTGATCAGACTAAAAGCATGTCTAATGTTATCTAAACAGGGAGGATGATTTTTTTTTTTTTTTTTTTTTGAGTGTGTGTGCATATTGAGTTCAACGTTTGAGAAAAAATTTCTTTATTCTCTTTCCTGCCAAGAGTCAGTTGAAAGGACCAGTACCACACTAATGTCATGTTGAATTACAACGTTAGAGGAGAGATGTTGTTTGGTAACAGTCAAATAAATACTGGGAAACAGTTAAGCCTGGCTCTATTTAAGGTTCAAAAACACATCTAGCAGTCAGTCTAAGCTCACCATTTAATGTGCGCCTGCATTTCTAGGTTTAGTCATTCTCCGAGTAAACATCTTTTCATGTCATATTAAATATATGGCAACACATCCATCCATCCTGGCAGGTTTTGAGGAGGCATGTCCGCCTGCCTCTGTGTTGAACAGACTGTAGGATGTCACTGTAGCGTCAGTAGGTTTCTTCTGCTCTGTTCCTGTCAAAAAACCCACAGGCCCACCCATCCAAGATGGCCTCTCTGCTTCCCACTTAGAGAAATAGATGGAGTGTTTAAGTGTTTTTGTCGAGTCAAATGGCACCAGGCAGATGACTGCATTCCATTACCATAATTTACCCTGATGCAGGCTGTCAGGGTGTATCATCAGCAGGTCTGTTTCCTGCCCTATGGAGCTTCCAGGAGCTTATAGACAGGTGCAGCACTCCACAGTCACTCCGTGAAGCGCTGTGCAGGTTCAGATTGTTGCGTAGTTTGCCAAAGTTTCGTTTGTTGCCTGCCACAGATTGTCACCAGTTAAGTTAGTTTTACTTCTTCTTCTCTGGTGACAGCTGAGGGGTGCTGAGTGGCACTCGTCCTTCAGTCTGTCTGTATGTCCATCCCCACCTGTCTCTCTGTGCCAAAGCTTTCAGGGGCTGCCTGCACAAATCTGTCAGGCAGATGGGGGGCCGGCTTTTTACATGTCACTTGAGGGACGCCCAGGCAACACAATCTGCGGCCCACAATACAGTGTGTTTGAACCTTGTGAAACCCAAATGGAGAATCGATGCAGCGCCATGCACGGCACAGATTCTCTGAAGAATCGCTCGGTATCCTGCCTGTCTGTGTCTACCTTCTGCCGGGCTCCTTTAGAAGAACTCTGCATCTTTTATTTATCCCTTGAAATAAGGCTGGACCCTGACGAGAGCATAGGCTGCACACACAGATACACTCTTTTCTCACACACATATACACACACAAATGGGCCTCCTTCTGTTACTGAAAAGTCGGCAATTATGGAGAGAGAGGGGAGGGACAGTTGGGATTTGCATATGTCGCTGAGAGAAGAAACTACATCTCCCACAAGGCCCGGCGGTGGAAATGAACCAGCTGTCCATGGTTTGTAGATCAGATCCCATCCTCTTGATTACGAAATCACAGAATAATAAGGACCAAAAAGTTGTGGGCCACGCTGTTTGTTCCTCCTTTGTTGTTCCCTAGAACAGAAGTTATTTTGCTTCCGCTGCCTCCGAGCTGTTTGCCATGTGCCAATGTTTGGTGCACTGTGCTCTACTTGTTCTCCTTCTCACACAGAAAATCAGAAGGCTCCAGCCCTGCCCCTCCAAAGCTGTCATGTGAACTCCCGCCTTTTGTTTAATTTACATTTTGAGGCACAGCCCATCAATTCCCCCCTCTTCCCGCTGCCCCCTGCCAACACCACCACCCCACCACACCAACTGGCTTCATCAAAAATGCAGAGTTCAAACTAATTAGTGACATTTGGCCATTTGTGAAACTTTTTCTTCTCTAAGCTCAGCTTCTGTCAGGCATGGCTCATAGCTCATAGAGGACAGGATTACTTTTCATCAGTATGACAAATCTGAATAAAATAAATCAATGACAAAAAACTATTTCTACCTCAAAATATATGCAGATTCGATGGGAACCACAACAGCTTTTTATTATAGCACTGCTGTATATGATTTCATCAGTAGTTTGTGATTCACTTTCCATTTTCCAAAAATTCAACAGTGCATGAAATAACAAATTATTTAATGTTGAAAAAAGAAGTACCCATTAACCAAATCCACAAGAAAAATTTAGTCATGAAAATTGTTTGCGTGTGTGTGAGCATATGTACAGTACGTGGGTGCCTTTCAGCAACTTTAAAGGTTTGCTTTTGTCACGAGAGACATCTGTCTCGCTGATTAAAAATAGCTCTCAGTATGAAGGCAAACATCTGTAGGGACAAAAATAAATAAATGATGTGATAAAATGATGACATGAAAGCTTAATTACACAGATAAGTATTGAAGTTCTAATAGCAGCTTGTGCAGAAGTGTAGAAACTGGGAATTGGAAATATAACACACTCACACAGGCCTATTCAATGTGACTTGGCCAGTGCAGTGATATTTTCAAAGGGCCTGTGGTTAGGTGTCTCTGTACTGCCAGCTGTTCTTCAGCGAGGGTGCAAACAGGTGCTGTGCATATAATTTCTTTCTATTAACAGCCTTGTTTTTAGCTTGACCGTCATGCATTAATGCTTTTGAAATGGCCGAGAACCTCAGTCTAAAAAAGAATCATGCCATCTTAAGTGAAGTTACCAAATCAATATTTTTTTCATATGAACAAAGAATCCCATAAGTTCCTGGGTGTGACTAGGGTTGCTCATACTTGATGACCGACAATTATCTGCTCGGCAGTTTCCCTGTGGTGTGTTTGTAATCTCCCCCCAACTGTACAGAGCTTTGTCAAGTCATTCAGGCTTTTACGTCTCTCAGATGAACTGTTGTGGTTCACTCTTATCTGTCTCATCAGCATTGTTTTCCAACCACCACAAACAAATGTGTTCTGTGAAAAAACAGAACTAAACTAAAGACCCACTGAAATCTGTAGAAATTACAAACATACCTGAAGTGAAGCAAGATGTATACTGGACTTAAATTCACCCAGTGATTAGAAACATAACTGTGTTATCATTTCTCTGTATCTGCACTAACACTAACACATTTGCCATTTCAATAATAAAATATCATAACAAAATGTCAGTGTTGTGATCTTGGCTTATTTTTGCTGCCCCCAGGTGGCCAAAAAGTTGTATTGTTTATAGACTTTAACTAGTAGTTATCAGGAATATGCTGTAGCGTGTGAAAATAACTGTGGAGGAAATTTGTTTTAACATCTGCATCACCATTTTCAAGCATGTGGAGTCTAGAAAAGATTATTTTTTTATTTTTTTTTTGCATTATGTTTTATAATGTTTTGAAGCTTTACTTATAGCAGCAAGACATCATTTTTTTCTACTTTGATTTTAAAAATCCTTTTTACATTCCCTCAATTTGATGAAAGTGCATTTAAATCAAGATTCCTACTTTTAATGACCAAAACTACATCGAACCATATGAATATCAGTGGTGTGATCTATAGCAATTACAGTGATATGTATTTCTTGTAAAATCGGGTTAAGTATTGTCGAATTTAGCAGATGTATAAAATCTGTTAGTCAGGATTCAAAAGGTTCTTCCTGTGATGATACATTTAGTTTAAATTGCATCCAGCTGCAGCCCAGTCTGTCATGTCACACCCATGAGATGCAACATCTGATTCAGATCCACGTGAGACAAGCCATGACTTAGTGTTGTGTCTCTATAGTTGTAGTTTAATCACACAGGTGCCTAATTATTCATAATGTCACAGCACCCCCTTCAGCTGACTCACCAGAAATGAGTGACATCTTGTCAGAAAGTGTGTGTGTGTGTATGTATTTGTGTGTGTGCCTCTGTCACCCCTCAGCATCAGTAGAGTGCACTGAAGTGCACTGCTTTGCCACTAGCTTTCGATTTGATGTTACCTTGTTAGCCGTTTCTCATCCGGAACTTCAAAAAAAAAAAAAAAAAAAAATCTTGAAATTGGAAAATGCATGGCTGCAAGGCCGACAGTTTCTGCCAAACTTTCTTCTGCCGCTATGTTTCCTGCAGAGTCTGGGTGAGAGGGGAGCACTTGAAAATGAGCGAACAGCAGAACATGGTGAGAAATGGAGCAGTGCAGGTGAGGAGAGGGGAGGTAAAAAGCTGACAACGTTAATATGGAACCAAAAGGAGAGTGCAACCTGGCAGTCACTCAAATCCTGCACCTGCACCTTTATAAAACAAGCTCTCCGGTGTGCCTCTCTGGCTCCCCCTCTCTCTCTATTTTCCTCTCATTTCTCTCTCTTTCTCACTCTCTCTGTCTCTTTCCTTTCCATGTGCTGTGGCTTGGGGCGTTGTCATTTTCAGCATGTTTTCTCTACATTGTGTGCTCTCGGTGTGTGTTAATTGCGGCCATCCTTGGGGAAGGAGAGAACGATGAGGAGGACCTGTTTGAGAGTAGTTGTGCCAGGTTCTGTGGTACGACTCAGCGTGGAGCTACAGACACCTGGTCTGCCTGAAGGGCAAGAGGAAGGTAGATTTTCTTTTTCTCCTCTTCCTCCTTCTGGCCTCCCTTCGCTTTCTATTCGACCTCTCTCTCTCTCTCTCTCTCTCTCTCTCTCTCTCTCTCTCTCTCTCGCACACACACACACACACACACACATACACACACTTTCACACACACATACACACACTTTCTCTCTGTCTCTGCTCTCCTCGAGCTTGGAGAAAACAGCTGCTGTACAGCCTGTGCAAAGGCATCCCACCTTACCAGCCCAACCTATCCCATCAATCATGGAGCACGACTCACCGCTGTTTGTATGGATGCAAGTGTGCTAGAGAGGGATAAAATAAGAACTTTGTGGGTCACTGACTTTGAGACAATTTATCCAGAAGTCCTGAGGCCACCGTACCAGCTGATTATGCTTCATAATTTACAATAATACATCAGTGACTATCTTCTACAACTCTTGATCAAAGTTAGCCACTTGAGAGGAGGCACAGGATGGCCCAGTCTCTGCACCTGTGAGCCAGATCGTTAATATCACTTAGAGAACAACTTTGTTTTACTAAAACTTTGCTTTTATTGTGAAAGTTTTGGCCAGTACTTAAGTTGTGATACAAAATGTACTCTCCGCGGATATTACGC
Source organism: Polydactylus sextarius (assembly GCA_016801845.1). Classification (NCBI taxonomy): domain Eukaryota; kingdom Metazoa; phylum Chordata; class Actinopteri; family Polynemidae; genus Polydactylus; species Polydactylus sextarius. Next base: position 11,249,844 of record CM028919.1, read on the forward strand.
AGACATAGGGAACATAACCTGCTTTTACCTACGAAAACTTTTTTTTTTGCTGTCCCAAAATTATCGTAAGTTATTAAAGAAATAATTTCCTATCTATATTTTCTTTCTGAGAGATTGACACTTCTCACATGTCAGTCAGAAACATATAAAACAACACCCACTTACTGGTAAGCTTGTGGTTTTACATTAGTCAGGGCTCAAGTAATTTACTGAGTGAATAAATACTGAACTTATAACAGTAGTTATGACCCACAACAAAACCACAATGACTCACTTCTTTACTGACAAACAAATGTAATAATATATGTAAACAAATGTAATAATAATAATAATTTGTGAGCTTTAGATCTGTTGGTCAAAATACTTTGTTACATCTGAACAGCCAGGTTTGTTGTTTTGGTTGTTTCTTTGTGCTAAGCTAAGCTAATTGGATTCTAGTGCCATCCTTATTTTTCACACAGTGCAAACAGTATTATAGTGAGTGTCATTATAAAAAAAAGAGTAACAATGGCAAAAGTACAGAGACAAAAGACAACTTTGCTTCAACTTGATGTCAATGAAAGTAAAGACTGTCATTGGAGTCAGTCTTGCCTCATTAACTTCCTTCTGAGCAGAAAAATTCTCGACATGATCCAGTTGTTTGTACAGATTCCACATTGTGACATAGAGTTTAAATAAAGTAGATCTGTAAAGTGATCACATTTAACATTGGATCATTACGTCTAAGACTGGACTGGGATCTGTGTCTGTCACGGTCACAGTGTGGCTTGTATTTATAGTCTGCAGTGCTTTGTTGCTCTGTCACTGCTCTTTGGCCTTTCTGCTCAACTTTGACATTCACCATCAGCTTTGTGGCCATATGTGCACATGGTGGTTGAGTGATAAAAAAAAGTTGCCCGTTTTCATATTCAAGTCTGACATATTGAGGAATGGAAAGATGCTCGTGGAGTGCTTGTGGGCAAAGACAGTGACATACGGACACAGTCTCTCTCTCACTCACTCGCGCACTCTCTTATTCTATCTCTCTCTCTTTCTCTCTCTCTCTCTCTCTCTCAGATACACACACATGCACACACAACTCTTGGTCAGCAGCACAGATGAGTTCTGGGAAAACAAGCAGCTGCAGGAGGAGGAAAGGACCATAAGGCTGGACGGCTTGCCAAATTTCATCATCTATTATGGATTGCCTGAGATGCACACTCTACTGCAACCAGGGGCATGTCTCACATTCACATGCAATCACAAGTCTGCGTGCGCACATAAGCATGCTCTTATGCACACCTTTTCATATGCTATAGTGCAGCATTTCAAACCTCTAAACCCTATATAATCACAACCAGTGTTTGTGTTATATTGTCACCTGCTCTTGTATGATGTGTTATAGGATGTAAAAAAGTTTTACTTTTGGTTTGTTAGTACTTGTTGTCTGTTAGAAAAACGTGTAATTGGCATTTGTTGATCCTCTAATGTTTGAAAATGAACATTATTCTTATCCCTTTTACTTACACATTTTCACCACTATAGGTAACAGCAAAGTCATAAGCCCATGGAATTATGTCGCCTTCCAAGCGAGATGTGGTTATGTTGTTTCTCTCTTTGTCGACCACCGAAACAGACCTACTTTTACTTTTCTAGCATACATTCTGAGCCTTCCTCTTTCCACAGGGGAGGAGTTCATCACTCCCTCTCCCCAAAACCTGACGTGTAAGAGACAAATATGAATAATTTCTAAACATTTCCACTGCAATAAATCACATGCACTCTGCACTCTGGTCACCCTCAAGTCTCGTTGATATTTCTATAGAACACAAAAAATTTATTCTCCACTACAAACCAGTCATGACATGTTCATGGTGTTTATTTTCCCATTTGGTGGTATGTGATGTTGGTGTCGGACTTTCCAGTAAAGAGAGCATCCAGGTAAGAAGTAGCCCCAACACGCGAGTAGATTCCTCAGCGACACACAGTTCGTCCTGTGGTTAAATTTGGTTTCTGTATTCTTGGTCCCATCTTCAGGAAGGGAAATGGGATAACTTGTTGTTCTGCATGTTTGTGTATCTTTTCAGAGGGAGCACTTTGGCAGGCACCATTACCGCCCAGCAGTAAATTGCCTTGTAAATTACAGTGCCGGGGTAATAAAGCCAGATTTGTATATCACCGGGAGTGGAGACTGTGTCTGTCTTGTAAATTTAATTAAACAGCAGGTGCAAAATCAGGTCATATGGCTTTGATGTGCCCCATGTGAGAATGACAACCAGACAAAGATTCTAATACGGGCAGCATTTACATATTTTTGCATGCGGCGGGCGGCTTGTACGGAGGTAGGGGGAGCCTCGCCTATCACCTTGTAGTGTATTAAATTTCCCCCAAATTAAAGAGGATTCAAATTAGCTGTCACCTTCAATTTTAATAGATCTACTGCAAAATAAATTGTTAAGCTCTTCAAAACCAGGCTCTTGCTTGTTTAGAGTGCATAAACGTAGCCATTACCAACACCTAGTGCCAACTGAAACGCTTTCAGCCTAATTGGCTGTTATTGCCTGTCTACTGTACATTACACAACATCAGAACTAACCCATTAGAGTGCAATTGAAGCGCTTCTTAAGAACTTCAGTTAAACAAGATGTGACACCAAGCTAAACCTGTGCGTGTACCATAGCACATGAGACAAACTGTGAATTTCTAGCAAACTACAATTGTGTTTTAATATAGATCTCCTTCTGGCTGATGTGCACTGAAGCCAGAAATCATCCTCTTATGGTTGTGCTTGACCTGTGACACTGCCAACGTGCTGTCTGGGCTCCAGAAGGCCCCTTTTTTCTTGTTTGTCGGTTTGAGCTCTCTGCCAGAGAGCCTACAAACATGTCAGCGGCATCAGTTGACCTGACGGCAACACCTTCGCTTGTTTCTTCTTTTTTTTTTTTTTGGAAGAAAGTGGTTGATAATTACCACCTAGGATGTAGCCATCTGTGCCGCCCTTTCACGGCCTGTTAAGCTCGCTTTTCAGAAAGTTTACTGTTGACAGAGGGCACGCGAGAGGAGTGAACGCCAGAGCGTGTTAAAAAGACTGCACACTCAAGCAGTATTAAAAGCAACGCTAAGGAGCTGACTTACAGGCAGAAGGTGGAGGAGGAGGCAAAGGAGGATGGGTAGGAGGAGAAGGGCGGAGGGCAAGGAGTAGTTGGTAAAGTAGGAAAGGGGACTTGGAGGGTGGTTTACACTCATTAATAAACTTGCATCAAGAATAACAAGTGTGGAAACTTGTATGTTAAGTGCAGCTAGCAGAATGAAATGAGTATTGTTACTCAACTCTCACAATGACCTCACACAAGTTCACAATCCCGATTTTGTTTTTGTCCCAGCATGCACGATTCCCTCTTGTTCCAGCTGTGTAACTTTTCATCACACTCATCCGTCAATCACAGCTACCTATTGTCATCAGCCATGAGGGACACCTGTGTTTCTGCAATAAGGCAGCAGTTATCGTCAAGCTGTCAGATATCTGTCACTGTGGCGAGATCTATGTGGAAACCTTCGCTGTCAAAACCTGTCAAATTTCACTGAGTCTTTAATGAGAAAAAGCCAAGTTGAAACCACAGGCGCAGACATACGTGTGTGTGTGTGTATATGTGTTTGTGTGTGTGTGAAAGTGAGAGTGATAGAGCAGGCTGAGGGAACAGGTGCGTGGCTGGAAGCTGTGGTGGTGGTGGTGGTGGTAGGAGCAGTAGGGACTCAGTACAGTACGTCATCTCTGATATCTGACAGTTCCAGTTCCACCGATCAAACAACAATCAACTGACAGTGAGTAAAAGACTGACATGACTGACATTACATAAAGAGCAATGGGCTGGAAATTGATCCAGCATAAACTTCATGTTTAATCCATATATAAAATACCCTTTTTTATCCAATGAAGTTTGAGTATTTAAAAAAAAAACAATTTGTGAGGTGTGTTAAAAAAGAAAGTTTCCTTCTAAATCATTCATTGAGTGATTTCCCTACAGTTCTGTTTACACCTGACAACACTGTAACCAACTAAATCCCTATTTGTATTTGACTATGTTCTCATTGCAAACTGAATCCCTATGCTCCCTATGTGCTGTTTTCAGGCCTGTCATGATGACAGAAAACAGACTTTGTTACATTCCCCTGCGGCCCTCAACAGCCATCATCCACCACCAGGTGAGGCCGCCTTCCCACCAGGCCTGTAAAAGGCCAGGTGATGAGACTCAGGTGATTGACCCGAGGCAAATTTCTCCTAGACATAACTGAGAGAAAAGGGAGGGGGTAGAGAGGTGAAACAGACAGAAAGGCAACAACAGGGGGGTTGTGGAAGAGGAAGAAGAAGAAGTGGGTTGAGATGTGTGAGTTTTATTAGGGTGCAGAGTGTGGCAAGATGGGAAGTCACGGAAGAATAAATATAAAGTGAAAGAAGGTACAGTATGTGATGACACATGGAGAGGCATGGAGAGTGAGACGGCTGGGAAGATGGATTGTACACTCCGACATATCACTGACACTGACAGACTAATGCTGAAGCCTCTTGTGTAAATCAACAAGGAATGACATTGTTGTATTTACAATTCTGACAGCTATCATGGTGTTGATTGAAAATGACAATTCGCATTTTACATTATTTATTGTTATGACGTGACATTTGGGGCTTAGATGAAAACATACGTCACATGTTAGCTGTTAGCTATGGTTAGCAGTTAATAGTCTCAGGTTAGCATAGGGGAAAATGTAGTGTCTATCTTTTATATTGTTTATGTGCACTACTTTTAACTGTGATAATGAAGTGTCAGAAAGATCAATTGACTATTGGATTAAATAATTTATAAATAGAGGAATGACTTCCTGGAGACTTTGCTGATTGCTTGGCAACCTCATGGTGACTCTCAGAGACTCAGGAAGACAATTTTTGTTATTTTTAGAGGTGGAACAAACAACAAATTATAAATTATAAACTACAAACATAAACTGTTGACTATTGAGCTTAAGAAGTGCTTATAGAATAATAATTTATTTATTTATTTTTTTTTTTTTTTTTTTTAACTTTCGGACAGAACCCAAAGAAGTATTCACCCCTACATTTTCCAGAGTTTATTATGATCTAAGCTTATTTTCTCCAAGCTGTAGCCACAGAGTGAGAGTGACATCAGTTTTCTCATTTACCTCCCTGAAAGACTTTGACTGTACTTTCTAAGATGTTTACTGAGACAAAATCTTGCTTTGATATATTTTAAGACAACCCAGATATCCATGATGTTCTCAACAAACTGTCTTTAAATTAGCTTTTTCAAGTCACAATCATAGCAACTGATTGTGCAAACAACATCAACAAACATAATGCATCCTTTGTTGTTGATTTGACGAGTCCACATCCATGTCTTGCTGAACCACAGGAAGCTAACGAGCGCTAATAGGTGTCGCAGGCTTAAGGGACAATGAACAGCACAACTACATGCTGGGATAAAATAGATCAGAGGCGGGACCCTGTCATCTTATGTCAGTCACTGGCTGATGTACAATGGCCCCTAGTCGCAATTAGAGTCCTTTGTGCTGTGTGTGCAAGTATGAGCAAATACACATGCCTATTATTAACCCTTAACCCCCATCGAGAGCTGGCGGGGAGCTCTTAGCTTTTAATGTCAGTGTATGTTTAGTCCACTCTCTCCTCAGCAGGAGCACAAGCCTGTCAGCGTGACATGTCAGGACCAAGGAGGGAACCTCTAGACCAGGAAACAATGTTCACTGGGATGGAAAATACATATTTGTATAATGCTGTACACTGGACTAAGGGATAATGAGTTCATAATAAAGATGCTTGAACCGTACAGAATGAATCCCTGAGCTCTTTGACCTCAGCTCATTTAAAATGTTGAGGCTATTTGATAAATGTGTTTGATAAAAGTGTGCAGCCTTCCAAATGCACAAAAGAAGACTCAGATGACTAGGAAATGATGAGGAAGAGGTCTGCATCTCAAGTTGTGTCACTTCTCTGTGTATGACACATTTAAAATCATCATGTGTATAATTATTGACAAACAGGCGGTGCTGTTTTGACAGCACTCTAGTTCCCTCTTCTGGCAAACAAATTTACCGTTTACCATCAAGTGGATCCTCATATTGTGCTCAATATTACAAGTGAATTGATAATCCTATGTATCATACTGCTGCTTTTCTTGTCTTACTATTGAATTCTGGTTATACGACATGGAGAAATAGAGACCTTTGTGTCAAAAATATATAAATATTATATAAACAATATGAGTATATATTATATTATAATATAATATACAAGTAATAGTGTATATATATATATATATATATATATATATATATATAAAGGATATAGGATATAAGATATATATAAAGGATGTGTCTGAAGATGTCTGAGGCAATATTTTATCTCCTGAAGCCTCCTGAAACACGGATACATCCAGTTATACCCAGTCATAGTACTAGCAGTGGTAGTTTTAGTGGTATGGATACTAACTCAGGCACGTATTGACTTGCTTCTAAGGGAAAGGATTTTTATCAACTGTTGAACCTAAAGTGTCCTGAGGTAAATTTATTTTTTGACTTAAATCCTTGACTCTTGTTGTGAGTCGTGAGATGAGGCTCAGTTTTAGTGATAACAAGAAAATATGTTTAACCTCTGCATAGCCACAAAGTGTCTCATCTGCAGCTCATTTCACATTAGAGACATATCAAAAGTTATACTCACTCAAAAAAAACAAAAAAAAAAACAAACAAAAAACACATTTTAACTTCTGAGTGCAATAAAACTTCCTATACTCCTACAGTCACGCTATAGCGTTAGGGTTGTTTGGTTTGTGGGTGCAAAGCAGCAGAGGAGAGGATGCTGATGAGGAGCAGGAGGACAACTTGGCAGCAGGGTGTTGGGAAGTAAAGCCAGAGCAGACCAGCCTGATCGGCCCGCAGCCAGCACACGTGTGATAGCAGAACCTTGTGTTCTATACAGAGCAGGTGCAAAGGCCTTGTCTCTTCTCTTTTCATCCATCCCTCTCACAGCAATACAGCTTGGCTCCTCCGTCTCCTTTTTTCTCTGAGGTTCGGCTCTTTGTCTTCCAGATGACACACCCCTCTCTGTCTCTCTGTCCATCTCTCCATTTCCGTCCCTGCACCTCCTCCTGGCTGTCTCTTTCTCTTCCCCTTTCTCTCCCCCTTGTATCATACTTCATTTGCTCCAGATAACACATCAGCTTCAACGCCCATCCACAAACCCTGTCACCATGGTGCCCACAGATGGTAACTTCCTGTGGTCCTGCCCAGTGATTGGTGGAGAGACTTCCAAACAGAGAACAGCTGGTGAGGGATGATATATCACTGAGCGTTTGCACTTTCATTTTCAGGGTTGTCTTGTTAATGCTCCCAATCCAGCATCTGGCAGGAAATAGACACAAAGGCAGAGAGAGGGAGAGAACAACCTGTTCTTTGGCAGACCTTAACAAAAGGCTGACACATGTCTGATGAACAGACAGAACAAGACAGAGCTGCCTTGAATATGAAGGAAAGATAGTTTGACACAAGTGAAACAAAGACCAGATGAGGGGATGTGAACATCTTCCATAAAAAGTCATTGTTAAGAGCAGAAAATGATGAATACTGCTCCTAAGGTTTAAAAAAAAATCACATCAAGTTATTGTAGGTATTGTATGACTCATTAACAATCAAAAATGAGACAACTAATAATAAAAAAATTGTATACTCTTCTACCTTTGCTTTTTCATTTTTGATTTTTGACAATTACCAAGAAAAAATGTGATCTAAAAGTGATAAAAGGGAAAATAAATCATTTGAAGCATAAAGTGAGAAACAATGCAAAATTGTACCCATATTTTTTAATTGTTCTATTGAAGATGTTCGGTTTGTTTTTGCAGACTAATTTAGAAATGATAATTATTTCAATGATTCATGCATGTTTTTCCTCTCCTGCAGGTCTCCTCTTTGACAGAGAGAACTATTCACTAGAGGGAGCCATTTCACAAACTAATGGGCCACAAACCTTCTTCATGGCTAACGCTTTATCAAATATATTTCAGTACATAAGTGTGAATAAATGAATGAATGAAGAGAGCCAAATCACAAAAAACAACAACCTTTAATACCTGGTGTCACAGTGTTAGTGGAACTGTAGCTATACCGAGATGCTGAGTCTAAAGTTGTACAGAACTGATCCAAATATGTCATTTTACAATGTCGATTTGTTTGTTATCACTCAGGTCAGTTGACTTTCATTTACTGATTACACTAGAGACATGATTTACCATCTTTAAACATTTAAAGTCTGATTCACAGCCAGTATTTCTTCAGACAATAATCCACTTTAAGAGGCGACTGATTGAAATTTAATTTGACCTTCCAGGCCTGAAAAACTGGAAAACTGAAAAGACAACAACTATGATGTAACATAGGTATTATTTAAAACAAAACAAAGTAACAGACACATGAAGCCAACCTGCTGAAAGGAGGAAGGCTGAACAACAATGTACATCAAAACATATTTTCTATGAAAAAAAAATAAAAATTATAGAGGGGGAAACAAACCCCCCACCTCTTAAAAAAAAAAAAAAAAAGGGGTGACAACGCTACCATTCCAAAGATCTTTAGAGGCTACAATATAGTAATATTTAACATGTAGAAGTCAGAGAAAAATCATGCAGCTTCATCTCTTGACACAACAGGTTATAAAATATAAATTGCTGCTTTTAATCAAACTTGATCCTAGTGTTAGTTGCAAAGTAGACCTTGAGCTTTTGTGAAATTAAGTTACTTTATCTCCCGTTAAAGGGCCAGACATCAGAAACAAGCCCTTAACTCAGTCAAAATGTCTGATTTGCCTGCACTGATGTTAAGTGATTTTTGAATTTTTTTCATTTACCTTTATAACTGAGCCCTGATGAACTGACTATTCTGGCCCTGGAAAAATGAATAATTATGCAACGTGACACTGCAGTGATTGTTACATTTGCTGTTTGGCCCTTTAACTTTATTTTTGTTGCATAATATGATATATTTACCTGCTTAGTCGTACCAGCAAACATAGGAAAAGAACAATATTGTGTAAAAAAAAAAAAAAATGGCAATGATTTTATTTGACTTTTGTTTTGTTGTTTGTGCCTGCTCAAGACTTTGACGACGTTTTTTTGTGTTTTTAAGTGATTATACTGGAAATTCATTGTTATCCTGGAAATATCAGACCCCTGATAGATTAAACTTTTAAAACCTTTAAAAAGTACAGTTGGTATGTGTATCATATGTATGGACTTTTCTTTTGAGTTGATGTTGAGCTCAGCTGCTTAACTCCTCCATTAAACACAGCAGGCACCATGCCACACACATCACAGATCATATCAAGAAGTAAAACTATGAAACCCATACACAGGGCAGCGCTTACATAAAGAAGCATTAAAATATTTTCCACTCTGTAAAAACTCTTACTACATTACAAATACATGGTCAAAATGCATATACAGTAGACAACTCCGTTTTCCATATCACCTTCCAGGAAATTTGCTTGGCACGATTGTCATGAAAACAACAAAAGCTCCTGGGATTTAACTTGTTTTAGGGTTTAAGAACTAAAGTTCATAAGGTAGAAAATAGATTGGCTTCGATCTCAAATTATAGAGCTCATAAAATAAGTTGGTAAAAGCAACACAGGCTACAGATAAGGTTCTGAAAATTCAAGGCTACCAATGACAGGGATTATTATCAGAGTCAATTCATTAGAGCAGAGATGTTGAGCTACTGTTTAGCTTAGAACAGCTATTGTTGTTAACTGTCGACCACTTTTATTTGGTATCTGTAGCCACGCTTGTTATGAAATGCTACATGAACACTAGTGAGTTACACCAGAAGAAAGAATAAAACAAATGGCTTATTGAAAATATTGGAATGGCTTTGCAAGGTAGCACAACTAGTAAAAATAAAAATAAAATAAAAAACAAAATTATTTCACCTTTTGCCTGTATTGGCATAACATGACTTAACTATTTTTTTGTGAAGTTGTTCTGACAGAAAAAAAAAAATTAAGATTCCTTAGAAATACACATCCACAAATGAACAATGGCCAAGGTCTGTTCAGGATTTCAAGCCAGCAACAGAAAACAGCAACGTAGGTGATGAAAGGAAAATGTTTCTGAACAATTCCCTGATAAAAGAAAAGTCATGATATGTACATGTATTCAGACATTCTGAAGCTTTCACTACACAATCCTACCCACGATGTGTACGGCTGATTATGACCAATCGATACCCTTTTTTTGTCTTTTTTTTGAAAGAATGGTAATGTACAAACTTGCATAGATAAAGTGATATAGTTAGAGAGCAGCTTCATAATTATGTGCCCAAAAAAATGGAACATTCTTTTGTATTTACTCTATAGGATTTTCAGACGTCCCTGCGAAGAATAGCTGCTTCTTGTTGGAGATCTGCGTCCAACAAAACAATACATCGACACTCGGACCACTAACATATGCAAGTTTGCAATTTGGGACATTGGGTATTTGTTAAGTCTCAAAGAGTGAGAGATCTGATCCGAGTTCAGTTTCAAACGGTTGGACGGACAGATGTTGATCAGCGCTCCTACTCAAAGAGGCTTAGGAAATACAGACCCTAGGTCGCACAGAACATCAGTTGAAGACAGTTTTTTTAGTTTTTTAATTTTTTGTTTTATTTTATTTCATTTATTTATTTTTTTTTTACAGTATGGCTATTAACAATGTGGCATATGGATGACATCATAGAATCATTTCAGTATAAAGGGCTTCACTGACTGTCTGTTATGCTTTAAAAATGCCTTTAAACATGCTTTTCCCTGGGATTATTATTTGGATTTTGACTTTGAACTCTTTTTTTCCTTAAAGCACAGGGGGAAAATGCCTGATTTTGGCTCTCCTTAATTTAAGGCTATTAATTTCTATTTGGCTAAACTGCCACCTGGGGATTGAGAATTACAGAAGTGACATCTCTTTTGGTGAAGTATTAAAACTGTTCCACAACATGTGGATGCAAACTCTTCTGATAGACTCCAAATGCTATAATATAATCCTAAAATTAAAGGGGAACACCACTCAATATGGGACAATTCTGGATCTAGGATCATGACAATGTGGAACATGTTCTGGAAACACAATCTCTCTCTTACAAAGATGGCTCCAATGTATAACATCGGAAGGTGCGTCAAAGAGAATGAATTAGGAAAGATGGTAACAATTACTACAAAAAGAATATTTAAAGTACAAAACATAAGGTGATAGATAACAAAACTAGCCGTCGTTCTCACTGGATCACAGAAAATTTAAAGTGTATTTTCAGAACTGAGTGGCAATCCCCTTTAATAAGTGTACCTAACAGTTTGGAAAACACTCAAAAGTACAACACACAGACACTACTCAGAGTACAGTTCTATTAAAAGCGACAGGTTATAAAACATTGACATCATCAACAGGACGTGCTGTACATTGAGTTGAGAGTGACAACTTCCTCTCATCTCTACCTCAGTCGTAAACATGGTGAAAAAAAATAAAGAAAGAAATCATGTTCCGTGTGCAAATCGAGTGAACACCAAACATGCGTGGTGCGACTCTAATGCTACTGACTGAATCTGTAGAGCTACATCAGGTGTGGTGGTGGGGAAAAAAGCTTTTGTTGTGCACGACAAACCAACAAAACAGAGCGGAAAAAAAACAGTTGAAATAAAAAAGTTATTCTTTTCTTAACGTGGCTCCTGCATGATATTGTCCATACAAGAGAAAAGCATTTCTTAACTTTGAATTTTCCTTTGTCATGAACACCGAAGCAACACACCTCAGTAACTTTCAGTAAAGCCACTTAAAAGTGGCCCAGTCCTTCCTTCACATCCTCAAACCACCAACGTCTTACACACAGACACAGCGGTCCTTAGACAAGTCTGACCTCCTCTGACCTTTGACCCTGCTCCTCTCATCAGGCCAAAGTATAGGGTCACTTTTCTACCACGCCTCTCTCATGCAGAGCGATGGATCCCGAAGCGGCCGGGGGGGTGGGGCTGGCGCAGGCTCAGCCCAAAACATGAAGCACTCAAAGCTGGTGGGAGCAAAAGAATGTAGAGGGGTGAAAATGGAAATAAAAGATGGCCTATCCTTGGAACGGCTCTCCGCTCCGGCTCGTATGGCGTGTTTAGGTTGGCAAGGGGTCGTCGTCGCCTTTGCTGCACTTGCATTTGCAGCAGAGGACGATGGGAGTGGCCAGGAGGAGGAAGGGGGAGGCAACCAGCAGGAGGAGGCCGAAGCCAGCAAAGATCCCAACGACCTGCAAGGACAGGGCAAATAAATGAACAAACAAACAAAAACATTAATTTAAACTTAATTAATTTATTAAAGGGGATTAAAGAATCTGCTACAAAAGTCTCGGCACCAGATGTCACAGATATCAGAGAGCATCTTCTAACTTCTCATATAGAGCTGTTCAGGAAGCACATGGAGGTTCAACAGCATGTTAGCTTTTATTAGGTTGGATGTTTCTGAGTAAGAAGGAGAAAACCTAACAACAATTAGAAATAAATTTAAAAAAAAGGTGAGTAATATTGCTGTTCCTACAAGTATCCTTAAACTTTCTCCAAGAAGGTGAATATTTTCTTTGAAATTTAGCCAGTAAAGTAATAAGATTACAGATACACAAATGCAGGGTTATGAAAACCCACCACACCCTTTTTTTTAATAAGGAACTTGAAGAATACATTATAATTATCTCTACCTCTTATAACAAAATAGTGATCAAAACTGTGAAAATGTGCTCCAAATATAAAATATTCCTGTAAATTATATACTTAGTATATGCATTTGTATATAGCTTTTTTAAATATACATTTTATATAAACCCTAACATATAGATACTGTATCCTTTTATTTTGAGCAATGTAATGTTCTACTTGTTAAAATAAAAAATAATAATAATAAAAAAAAAAAACTCTCAAGCAACTGCAATACCAATGTTTTCCAGCAGAGGTCGCCCAGTGCCCAAAAACCACAAACCTTTTCTCAACACTGACGCTTCAAAATGCTTCAGAGGAATGATCGCTTATTCCTTTGGAATTTAAGGGCTTTCGTCAATGGAAAAATTACACATTAACAACATAAGAATGAGGTTTTCTTCTTCTTACAACTAAATTACATCACTTGCTGATTATACAGGTATGCATGTGCCATCAAGAGAGAAAGCAAATGTGCACAACGAAAAAATCTCACACAACAGATCAACAATTGTCTGAAAAATCTGCATCAAACAATCCTGGGATAGGAAAAAAAATGTACTACACAGACAAAGACTCAGTATCAGTATCAAACACCTGAAGATTTCTGCTCTCACAGAAACAGAGCAAGGCAGTTTATTCGCCACATGGGGGAGCTAGATACTAACAAAACGAATGCAACAAAGTGGAATATATAACATGCAGTCACATGTAAAAGTGACTTATAATAGCACAATGCTTTTCCTCCCATTTTGAGGACAAAGAATCATATTTTTGAGGATCGCTCGCAGGCAGGTTCCTGCTTGTTATTAAAATCCACATTACTGACTCTTCTTATTACAGTTTGTATTTCAGGCTGTGCAGTAGTGGGAAGCACAATGTGTAGAGAACAATCTGCTCTTATTAACAAACCCTGATGGTGCTTTCATGCTTGGGACATGACCTTCTTCCTAAATGATGTTGTGTCTCTGGTGGAAACACAGGGCTCATCTTGTCATCAGACGCAGTCAGGGAGATTTTTTTGTATCTTTTTTGCATGATAGGTTTGCCCTGGTACATCGCGTGTTGATGGGGAAGTCAGAGGGAGACTTTTTAAGATGTGAGGGAGCAAGGAGGGTAGAAATGAGGGAAGCAGGGGAGACAAAGACACACAGAGAAGTGAAGCTGTAGCCGGCTTCCACCAGCTGAACTGTAATCATATGACTCAGCCTGTCCTACTGGGCAACAGATGCCAGCGTGTATGCTAATGTTGACAAAATAACAAGTATGTTGGACAAAGGCTGCACCAACACATGAAGAGATTATTTGCCTCAGGAAAGCACTGAAACGACAGAGTTGGCTTTGTAAAGGACTTAAAACACATTATCATGTGGAAAATTACATATCACGGCTAATCCCTCATATGTAATCCGTCAATTTTACATGAGGGAAATTACATGTCATATCCAATCCTTTGTATCGGATCTGTCATTTCATTGGGTTACCTAAAGGTAAAGAACACCATAGTTATGTAAACCACTTTTTTAAAGTGACAGGTGTCAACAATAGGCTTAGTTGGAAACAGCAAGACACTGACCACCACAAAGTTGTCGCTGCATGCAGATCAAGCTATCTTTTACATATTCTTGCTGTCAAGATAATAGTAGCCAATCCCTGAATGTGAAAGCCAAATAGAGAGAGAGGCAGAACCAGAGAACATGTGTAAAGCCACATGCTGCAGCGTGGCTGCAGGAGGGGATGGACCTGAGCGAGTGTAAGAGGATGATGGGTTTCTTACCTGCGTTCTGTGCCAGATAACAGACGCCCTGGAGTGGCCCAGTTTGTTTCGACAGGGTCCTTTGTCATAGTGGATCAGGAGAAAGTCATCCTGTTGGACAAATACACACACACAATACAGACAAAGATTGACCATTACCAGTCTGAAAGATAAACGTTCTGAGAAAATTGCTTCTTTAAATGATGTACGGGTGCAGTGGTCTGAGATTACATAAGTTACTGAGGCTCACAAGTCACCCTGACCCAAGTTCAGTTATAGCTTAAATATAGTCATTTTCTTTTTCTTTTTTTTTTTTTTTAAGTATATTCAAAATAAAACAAAAACAAACAAAACGGCTCTTATTTCTTTCTTTCTTTTTAACACCAAGGTTTAGCTCCTGATCATGAAAACGATGGCTGTCAGGGAGACAAATGATGTCTACATTCAACATTATCACACTGTGCAAACACATTATTTCAATATTAAGCTGTAAAGGCTTTAGGAGCTGGAAAATTACACAGTTTTTTCTTTCTACCGCAGTCAAGGTCAAGGAATTAAGAAATTACAAAGGACCAACTCACATCCAGAGACTCGAGACAGTACCAGCAGAAGGCATGTTTGCAGTTCTTGCACATCATCTGTGCACAGCCCTCGTCCCTCTCAATGTAAACTTTACATTTAGGACAGCGCTTGATTGGTGCATCGTCCTCTTCATTCTTGTAGAAAGAGCTGGGGAGAAGAAAGAACAGAGCCTTGATGCAAAATCAAAAAAAATACTCGACATTAACATTTGTTGAAGTGCTGAAGATGAGATTGCTTTAATGCAGTAATCAATATTTTGCTTTAGCGAAAAAAAAGGATTTGTGTGAAATAGTGGAATACTTTAGCTCCAAGCCCACAACTCCAAAAAACATCAGTCACTAAATGGCCTCGAACCCCCTCCCAGACACATTATTCCCTCCTGTTGGTGTCAGTTTGTCCGTATCAATTTCTCGTTTCAGTAAAGAGCTGATGCCTGAAATCTGGAGGCGAGCAGGTAGCTGTCATTCTGGGAACTGTCCTAGGACAGCAAACGAGCCCATTAATTTCCAGGCCAATCCTCCATGAACTGATAGTACTGTCCCTTTGAGAGCATTACAGCACATTCTGTCCACAGCCATTCATCTGACACCTGGCAGCCATTCATTGTAAGACTGAAGAAAAAAGGGCCTCAAAGAAACATAGTGTATAAGATTCTTGTTCTGTGTTTTAATAGCTCCTTGTTTTGTTTTTTCCTCGGGGCAATGTCAGCAAATCTCATCAGTCAGCTGTCTATTTCCATGTCTAAACGCTCGGGGTGCAAAAAAACAGAGAATCAGAAAGGCTTTCTGACACATCCTGGTCGTGAACAGGTGTAGTTAAAACACCAAGGCTCTTTATGACCAGCAGTGCTCCACTAATACTCTGCTGTCCTCTCACGTCCGGCTTCTGAGCTTGATCCTAAACCTTTGCAGATAGAGGAAAGCCCTGCAGAGCTAATGGTGTTTCCATAGTAAGAGGATATCACAAAGCAACTCGTCAGCTACGTACGACACTGGGCATCTGTCCTGTGTACTGTCCAGGTACAAATACATACAGACGCCATGTTACTAAAATGTATAATAACCTTATATTTAACAGCTTTACTGCAGTTTAGTTAGAGCAGGTTGTTTTATATCTGCCTATTAATTTGTGCCTGAGCCTTGGTTTATGCTCAGCTGAGCTGCAAAACAGCCAGTCAGACCAGCTGTCAGTCTATATTTATGCCTGCACTGGATGAATCCTACTGTATATTGACAAACAGTCCTGAGCTCCATTCAGGTGAGTATGACAAGCGGACGGCTGCACCAGTTCTACGAAAATGAATATCACTTCCAAGGACTGCATCTGCCAACACGGCCTGATACTTTTGCAACATGTCAAACTGGATTAAAATCTGAGTAATGCAGGCACATTATTATTACATTAACTGGAAAGTCATTAAATGTTATTACTTATTAAAATTTTCAATTATCTTCTTTGTAAATTAAAAATACACCTGTTTTAAACGGACTAACAATCGCTCATGCAATTAATTCACATCTACAATTACATGTCTGAGCAGTTCCAAGTGTAATTTTAATTACATTTTTTCAATTCAGTAGTTAATACAAGATTTGCAACTAAAAATTACATTTTAATGATTAATCTGCCAATTATTTTACTTTATATTTATTTTAATTATGGACCGTAAATGTCAGAAAAAAGGAAAAAAGAAACAACATTTCTAAAAAGCCAAAGCTTACATATTTACATTGTTTTGTGTATAAATTATATATATATATATATATATATATATATATATATATATATATATATATATATATATATATATATATAAATTGCTTTAAAATCATTTAAATCTGATTAACTGTTCAGCTCTTACTGAAATTCTTGACATTCATCCAAAACTATCATCATTGTCACCAGAAGAGAAGCCTGTATTAATATATTAATCACTAAATGTGGTAAATAGAGGATAGAATACAGAGAAAGACAGAGGGGAAAAATCTTATCTAGAATAGAAGTTGAGAAAGAAAGTAAGAGGGCAAGAGTTTTTCGAAAAGGCATATAAATAAATGAAGAGTGAACAGTACCTGTTTTCCCCTGGTAGGAAGGAGGTGATGGGCAGGTTGTTCTCCTGGCAGGCCTGCCCAGGGTGCCAGTTGGCCTTGCAAGCTGAGCAGAACTCGAGGGCACAGACGGCACACTGGACCAGCTGGGGCAGCGCTGGAGAATCGGATTCCTTTAGTTGGCACACGGCCTGGCAGGTTGACGAAGGGCACCACGTCCGGCACGGGTCCAGCAGCACCTCTGATGGCATAAAATGATGGACAGTTGTCTTTATAACGGGTCAGATCACACAAATCACACAGGAACAAATCATATATTAACATTTATATTTCTGATTCACCTCCTCAGTATTGCAACATGCACATATCTTTTAGTGGTAGATATCTAAAAGTCTTATAACAACTAAATATATGTTTCTGATCTTTCTGTGGAATTCACAATTAACTTATTACTCATCTTTTCAAGATAGTGTTTTTAAAAATGTTAAGACCAGTGTTTGTGTTTTCCACCAGTTCTGTTCCAAGTTCATAGCGTGATGCACTTGTCCTTGTATCCTCTTCTTCCTTCCCCTTTGCCTCTCTGCCAAGAACTGCGAGCACACATTCCACATGCACTCTTGGCTCAGCCTGAGAAATATGGAACAGTTACAGCAACTGTTCTGCCTGAATGGACTGGGACATTGATGAGACGGCTGACTGCCCTTATCTAGGCAGCATAAACAGCTCTTTCTGGAGCTTTTTTTATTAATTTACAAGACCCCCCTCAATGCTCTTATATATGTTTGTCTCTGGGTTCATACTTTTATTGCAGCAAGTGTGATCTGTATGTTCTGTGTAGGTGGACAACCTGCAGAGCCTAGTGCCATCAAAGACTGATAGCACAGCTTGGTTACTGCTTTCTCTTGGTAGCTGCAGAGCTCCAGTATTACCGATTAACATGTCTACACTGACAGCACGGAGCAAGGCAACTCACACATGCCGTTATCTTTTCAAGCTTTTATCAAAAGGTTAACATTTATTCTTCAAACAGTGAGAACTGCAGACAGTGGGGATATAATTAAAATACATTTATGCTAAACAGATGTGCTTCCATCATAGTCATACAGACACGAGTCCACAATCCAATTAAAAATCTCTTTCCCCTTCATCTATATATGATGAGAAAGAAGGAGTTGGATACTACAGTACAAATCATATGGCAGCGTGCCTGACTATTTGCCGTTCAAGTATGATATTGAACGCAGAATTTCTGTGAAGTCTGAATTTGTCAGTTGACTGTCCACATGTATGGAAAAGAAAACTTGACAGCACCTGTCAGAGCTGAAGATTTACTGAGCAAACAAGCGCTGCTCAAATCTTTTCTATTAGCTGTCCGAAGATACCCCATGGCGTAATTCATTGTCAGGAATGTCCACAGGGGGTGAGTGAGCGTTTCTAGACGGAGGCAGCAGCAGCAGTTGAACTACACGTGCAAGCCAGCATTGTTGTCATCCTTTTGTGAGTCATGTTAAAATACAATATCCCTGGAGGAGCAAAGTGTCCACGTGTCTGTGTGATTGACAGTCATTGCCTGCACACTAAGGGAGCGATCACCGATGCAGGTTTTACTCTGACTCACCCCTTTCAAACTGAAGCTTCTTGTATCTCTGCATCATCTCTGTGGCCACCATGCACTCAATCTGCAGGGAGAAGACAAGTGGGAGGGAAATAAGCAGGTCATTGTGCGTATTTATAGACAGGAGCAGCAAGAAGCAATTATGCATTCAGAATTCATTCAGTCATTTCAACGTTTATTCATATCTGGAAATCCATTGAAGACGTGCCCTCATTTTCAATAATGTTGAGAGTACACTTAAAATCATTTTAAATTCGACACTGACACACTTGGAATTTCAAGAACAATGTCAAATTATAATTTGCCACTTGCTCTGTGATCGTAATCATCCGATTCTCAGGCAGAAAAAGATCCAATTGCCCTGCATGTATTTGATTAGCACACATGGACCCACTCGTGGTTAAATGTCTCATTTATTGGACAATAAAACAAATATTCATGCTTTGCTAAAAAGCAGTCAATAACACTGTGATGGCACCGCTGACAGAGCAGACAGGGATGAGGCTTCCTTTCCCTGACTGGCAGGACTAACTGGAGTTCCATTAAGGGCAAGTGACACCGATTGATTAGAAACATAAGGTTGTGGTGTGCTGAACCATGCTGAGCCCATGGGCTTCTGAGACTGAGTGATAGATTGAGGGAGTCCATCAACCAAAATGCCTGGAGGATGAATAACGCTTTGCCCTCAGATTGACCCAATGCAAGGAAGACAAGCACGCAGGAAACCTCATTATAATGGAATAAACACACTGGCAGGTGGAGCGCAGTGGTCGCCTTGATGAAGGCTGGTGGTTTGAGCAGGCAAAGCTGTGGATGTGTTAGTTTCACTAAGTCAAGGAGGAGAAAAATAACAGAATTGTAGAATTAATTTCCTTTGACAATCTTTTTATGTGGCCGGAAAAAAACAAACCTGTAGAGGGTGTGTGACATTCTGCATAGCCAGATGTACATCCAACATTTGCATACACATCCTGTATCTGCATGTCGAGGCAAAAGCAATCTTGTGCAATTTCCATCAAGTTTATCGGTGTGAAAATCGCGCTGATAAAAATCTAGTCTCGATTCAACTCAGAACTGAGACTCATTGGACACTGTTAGACTGAAAAACTAATCTTATGACAATCAAAGTAAAACTGACTTTTCCTTTGATCAATACCTCATTTTCCTGTAAGTGTCCTCTTTTGGGACAGGCAGAGTCTGGACAGCTAATTGCAGTTTCAAGGCCTTCTTTAATCAGGAGTTCCACGTACTGCTTCAGGCACTGAAGGGAAAACAGACACACAGACAAATACAACATTGACCTAAAGATCAATATCCAGTAGGTCAGTTAAGAGAAAAATAACAATAAAACAAACAGACCACAAAAAAGTTGGGAGACAAACACTGATGAAATCATCTCTATTGATCACTATCTGTCTGTGAGAGCTTCAACCTAAAGCTGCACTAGTCATTAGCTTTTATTAACAAAGGATCACACAACTATGCGTAATATGAGAGGGTTTTAAAAGCTGCAACTTTAAATTAACAGCTCACTTAGGGAAGCTAGTGAGTTGATTCCAGTTTCATGTTTACATTAATGAAACAACCAGTTGCCAATCCTAAGCAGTTCTGAATTTCTGTGAGTGTCTGTGAGATTTCTATTTACACATAAAACAGTATGTATTGTTTTGTAACAGCAGTATTGGCTTACACATTATACTTCTTTATGTTTACACTGATCTTTAAAAAAAAAAAAAGAAAGAATATAAAATATGAAACTGTTCATAATAAAGTAGATCAGTTCCTTTTTTGTGTTTACATGCTTGTTGACCTCCAGAATAAAGTCTGCTAGCTGAGTTGTGTTCTAGGAAGTGGTTTCTATTTTTAGAGGTCATTCTCTGGCATTGTTTCCTCATCACTGGACTAGATTTTTTAAGGTCTGACAACAAATGGGTGTTACCGTTCCTCTGTACTGGCCTTTTTCCTAAAACAGGTCAACTGTTGTACATGAGAAATTTATAATGGGTCAGTACACATTTCCCTACATATAGTACATATTTTTTTGGTAGATTACATATTGATTTTGCTATTAGCTTTTACTTTGCTGTGGAGACAGATCTTCTGTAAATGTTTGTCCTCCATGTGCCGTTTTTTGCAGACTGCTATCTTTTTGAAATGTGCCCAAAATAAATTGTTCAATGAAACCTTTGGTTGTTTTTTTTCATCCTTTTTGATGTTGTATAAACTTGTTTGTTACTGTTGAAGAGTGTCCCGCTTACCAGTGTACAGAAGACACATTGGCACTGTGTGATGGTGGTCATCTGCTCCAGAGGGAACTCTCCAAGGCACAGCTTACACGAAACCAGTGGATCCACGGCCAGCTCCCATGTGGGACGGTACCGTGCTGTCGTCATCTTCACCGCCACAGAGCTGAAACACAAAAGGAACAAAGAGGAAGAGGGTGGAAAAGGAGCGTGAGATACCATTAATTAAGCAAAATGCATGTGCTGAAAGAGTAAAACAAAGAATATGCTTAATTCTGCTGACTAAAAAAGAAACTCTTACAGTGACAGTACATGTGACTCGGATTTTTGTCTGATAAATTCAGGGTCCAAGATGAGCTTTATTTGTTGTTGACACAGTCGGTATGACGGCATGAGCACAGACTGAAAATGCATTGTGAGTTGTGTCCAGTGAGTGTGTTCATACACAAACAGACCGGCTCTATGCAGAATGACACCAGCTCTCTGCTTAAATGGCTCCCGTCAGCCGTGTTTAGTTTTATTCCACGCCTCATGCTTCCTGGCAGTCAGCAAGCAAATGAAGAAAAAAAAATGTAGCTGAAAGGCTCCTAAAACTCCTGTTGCTATCAGCTATATCAGCTCCATGTGAAATTTTCACTCGGAATAACACTTTTTTTTTTTTTTCGTTGCACGTCATCACTTCTCTTTTGTGCGAGTCAGAAAGGGTTATTTTAGGCCGTCTCATCTCACTCTCTCCTTCCCTCTGTATCTCAGAGCAAAGAGCACCCACTCGGCTGTTTACAGGAAGTAGTCCCGCGCATACAACGTCAACACTGTCAAGCTCTCCCCGTGCTGCTTAGCAACCGGCTGAAGGAGAATTCTGAAGGTGGAGGAGGAGAAGGAGGAGGGAGGGAGAGGGGTTGTTGGCCTGAGCAAGAGAGACGGAGGCACGGCAGAGGATAAGAGACATGGAAAGATCGCAGCCTGCTTTCACTGGTTACAGTGCTGTCTGCCTCAATGAGCAGCTGTCCGTTTACAGACAGAAGAAGAGCACAGCGAGCGGCAGGAGAGGGGTTGAAGAGTTCACGTGATCGCTCTGTGGACTCGTGCCGTCTACATGTGCAACCCGAAGAGGGGAGTGGAGAGGGAAACAGACAGTGTATGTGTTCTGGTTTAGCAGAGATATGACATCACTTCTCAACGCCCCTCTTAACAATACTTAACAAGGAGGAAAAATGCAGGCTGTTCCACTGGATCCACTTCATTAGGGTGCTAGGTAAAGGCAATTCGATGATGATACACACTAGACCAATAAATTAAAAATGAGACAGACACTAATCTGTTGTGGTAATGAGGCAAAACCTGGAGTCATGAGATGGGCTGTAGCCTTTCTGTCTCCATCTCATTACTTTTATTCCATATCATATTATTCCGTTGCCCCTTTGTAACACAGAAATATGGTAGGTTGCCATCAGTGAGATCACGGTTCTCGTAACACTACTCAGCGCAAGGAGAGAGGACCGAGGAAGAATCCCAAAGGAGACTTTAGTGAGGATACATGAGTGTGTCCTATGTGGAAGTCTATTATTGGAAAGGCACTCTAAGCATTGGAAATCTATAGATGATTGGATAGAACATAGACTGAAGATAAAGCAGCACAAAACAGGTGTCAAAAGACTTGGCTCTCATTGCTGACTTGTGTACCATGTATTCTTTTGGGAATGAGTGCCTACTGGGGACAGAAAAGAAATAACTGGTTGCCCCAAGGGGAGAACAGAGGAAAGAAAGGAGGAGAAAGAGGAATACAAAGGTTTCCCCCTTTGGATTCCTCTTTTTCCTCATTTCTCCTGTTAAGGTGCAGAAACACCATAAAGGGCTTCAACATTGAGCGTCTAGAACTGATTTGGGTTTGTGGCCTGATGGTCGACCATCATGGTCCTGTAGCACCATTTCTCCCAATGATTAATAGTACCAAAAATGTACTAAACTCATTACTAAACTATTTTGGGCAGTTACTGGAAAAGTGATAATATGAGAATTATTAACTTACATCACAAATCTCTAAGACAATCGCCCACTCTTTGCTGATCCAGCTGGGCATCTGTTATCACTACATGATGTCAATTCGGATGACGCTTGATGTAGAAAAATGTCTCATTTGATCAAATCTGATTGCCTCGCTTCTTCCTCCTTCGCATCTTCACATCGTGTCTTAAGTAGGAGGAGGAAATACAAAGTGAGAAAAACTGAGGGGGCAAATAAGAAAACTGAGATGTACCTCCTGTCTGACTCATTCACAATATCACCTGGCATTCAACCAACTATCTACCATACATCACAGTCACTAAGCGGCGAGGAGACTCTTTTATGTAAGTGCTGAACTAATATCGAAAAGCCTAAATGGTAAGTTGTTGTCTGGATAAGACATGACCCCCAGAGGAGTTTGTGTACTGACAACAGACATAAAAGGTGACTTTACCAAAGAACCACAAAGGCAAGAAAATGTAAGTGACAGGGTGTCCTGATTCTAATAAAACACTCCGACCATTTGCAATATCAGCAATACAATCATTTTGTGAGGAGGTAGCAGTAGAACTGTGTTCAATACCACCAATTTTAAAGAGACATACTAAACTAAACAGAACTCAGCAAGTTCCCTAAAGCAAAACAGGAAGTGTGTTGCACAGAGGCATCAAACTCTGGACTTAAGACAGCAAGAATAAGGTAAGCGACTAAATTGTAAAGTTAAAGGAGTGGATCTATTAATCTCGGCAAATACGAGTACTTGATTGGGACTTCCTAGTCATTCAGTATGAAGTATTTATCTTCATGTATATAAAATGTGATCAGATCTTTATGTGAGGGTGGATTCACAGTATCTGTACCGTCCAGTGTATGAGGCCCCTAAATAAGTTGATTTGACTAGTGGGATCACAGCAGCCTGCATGAAGAGGTGAGCTGGGGACATGGTATGAATCTAATAGCATCTTGATGCTCCACAACACTTCTGAGAGTTTTGTTGACTGAAAAAAAAAAAAAAAAACTAAAGTTACATTTTTGGGGAACAACAAAAAGCAAGAGCCCAGATGTTAATTGAATACAGATACTGTGGACAGACCTCAGCAGAGGTCAAACCAAAACATGTCTGAGCTGAAGCACGTCTGTAGGACGAATGGTCCAAAATTATTCATGAATACGATGCAGAACTGATCCACAGCGACTGGAGAAAGATTGTTTAAAGAGGAAGGAGGCTCAACCAGTTATTAAATCTAACAGTTCATTTACTTTCCCACCAGCACTGTGACTGTCTAATGGCTGCGTGTATAATTGTGGGTGAGTTATTAGCTAAAGCACACTGTGTTTGTCTATACTCGTGATGAAGATAAAGATCAGATCATATGTTACAACCAATTAAAATGGAAAATCAGGTCATTCACTTACATTTCCATGCAACTCTAATTAAATCACAATTGCAAATGCAGCGGCACAGATGAGTCATATTTAGTTGACTGTGAAACATTGCTTTAAGACAGTTTAAAAATACATCTGATCTTTGGCAAAGTTGCAAAGCAACTTGAAGAATCTAAGTGAGTTTGAAAAAGGCAAATATACAGGTAAGGAGTAGTGTGGTGAAAAATTAATGTACAGACAAGAACAAGCTGTAAAACTGAAATGTTAATAATGTGAAAGACAGCAGCTCCAGGACGAGTGAAATTAATATGTCTCTTCATATGTCTCCTTATCTAAGCTACAGACCTCCATTAGCCCCCAAGCAAAAAAATATAGATGGTGAAAGTTATTAACACTGTGCAGAGCACGACTTTCTAACAGTGTGTGTTTCTACATATGAATCAGATTATCTCCTTCCAGATTTTATATTGGCTGCGTAAATACTGACAGAGCAGGTCGATGGGGACGAATGAAATAGTTTTGTAGGGATGGCCTGAGGATGGGCGAGGGAGGGAGGGAGTGAGTGAGAGAGAGAGAGAGAGAGAGAGAGCGACAAAGAGAAAATGAGTTTTCATGAGAAAAGGTGGTGCAGAGCGATCCTCCTGCTGCATTATTAACTAGATGGTCCATTATCACTGAGAAACACACACAGAAACAGTATAGTCAGTGGGGTTGTGTGTCTGGGCCTCTCTCATGCTCTGTGTATGTTCATTTCAAATATAGCCCTCATAGAGCACTATACGCCTGAAAAGGTCAGGTCAGTGAGCTAAAAATCAATCACACAGGAGTCAGAAGTCAAACATCCAGCCTGAGTAGTGGTCACTATGTGTCAGTCAACAGTTAGAAGGGGCTCTAGTCATAGCTGATGTTAACTCTGTATTCAAGAGACAAACACACTTACACACAGACGTGCATTTATAATCTATTGCATCAAATGCGGTGGATATGGTCACGGAGGAACAATTCTCCAAGAGGGATAAAGGTTAAAGGGATTTCTTCCTGCAGTATACATGACATCATCCATTACACCATTACAATGTGTATTATGCAGCTAAAGCATATGTAATGCTGACAAAATAAAAGGTTAACTACTTATTCCAAGACAAACACAGTAAACTAGCTTTAGCCCTTTGGATTAGATTCATTCTTCGAAGCGACACGCGCCAAAAATCACATCACAAAATTACTTTGCCTCAGTGATGTCACCAGTTAACTGTCAGACACAATAAAACATGACATGCATAAAGAATATATATATTCTAAACATAAAGTATATGAGCAATTATATAAGAGGTCATTACTGTAAAATGTGACATTGAAACATCCTTTTTTATGGAAGAGTTGGTCAAACTGTTTCCAGAGGATGTTTCAAAATGCATCAATATCAGATACGTGTCAAGACACGTCTCATGATGAGTTAAGTGCAGGTCAGTCACAGTATTTTCCCTGTCAAAGTCACAATTCCATAGAGCAGAAATTTCCTCACTAGATTTTTTTAAAAAACTTTGTCACACACACACACACACACACACACACACACACACACACACACACACACACAAAACAATGGAATGGAAATTAAACTGATGCATCACATCATCTTGCACCGTCAATGTTTCTGCTGTTCAGTTGAAACGGGCCCTGCCCTGCATTCTAATAAAAAGCATCTTCCTAACGTTACAGAGAAGTAAATGAAATGCAAATTCTCACCTCACAATAGAATGGCAGAGACAGAGAGTGAGAGTGAGAGCACATTTTCATATGCCACAACATGAAGCCACACGCTGCATAGCAATGCAGGCTTCGCATTCATGAGCTAAACTCAGTTAAACGTCTCAACGCACTACTGTGTATTGTCTACTTTGACACTTGCTCTGATGGAATTGTGGAATTTTCACCTGGGTTGACATCTTTTATACTGAGTGTAATTATATAAGGTCCTATCACAGCATTGCATAAGGCTCTATTTATATACCTATGGCCGATAAGAAAGCAAGCTGCTAACAACTGTTTGTTTTTCTGAGAGATGGACAATCCCACACATCATTTTCTCACTCATTTCTCTTCACACATGCACAAAGCTGTCATTCAGCTGATTTACAAGAATCTGCAGTCAGTCAATTAAGCAGGTTGGAGAGAGAGGAATTAAGCACAAAATCTGAAAGCTGTGACTTGTTCATCTAGATAGAGGCACAGAGAAGGGAACGAGGCTTAAAACCAAGCTGATAATATTCTACCTGAAGTCTGACTACTAGACAGTAGATGTTCCTTTGTGTCTTTATTTGCTGCGGTAAAATTAATGTTATGCAGAGTCTGATATGATACTAGCTGACGCAAACAAACTTTGTTCTGACCGGCCTTATCAGCGAAACCTAATCTTGTCTCCAGTTTACTCTGGTCAACATTTTCGTCTGGCAAAATGCTGCAATAATTTCCTCACTGTCTCGCTGGAATTTAAGTATAATTGGAATCCACTGACACATGTTTGTTCGGCTCTAATTCCACATATACAGAAACAACTGAAATTGTGGCACGATGAGGAGTAGAGGTAATTTGTGGTTAAGCAGAGAAAGAGAGAGAAACCTAGATTGGCCTGTCCGCACGGGGATCTGAGCGAGCTCAGGGTGTGTAATAAGCACTTAGTGACCCTGCCCTCCTGCTCCTCCCTCTCCTGGTTTCTTCCTGCCTTTCCTCCCTCAAGAGCCCATCCCTGCGCTTCATGGCCAATTAGCGGAGCCTTTAGGTTTCATTTATGTCACATCCTCTCTGCGTCCACCACTACAGACAAAAAAAGAAATAGAGACTAGGAGTGTGGCAATGTGCCAATATCCACTGTTTTCCCAGATACCTCCATCCGCCGTTACAGTGTGCCATTAGTTCTTGACCCTTTGTTGTGGAAAAAGCTCCCACCTAGCAATAGAAGAAAAATGATCACATAGGAAACACACTACGCCCACATGAAGCCTTTTCTCCCTAAAAGATTAACTGCAATGTGATCGACAGTTGATCACAAAAAAACGACAAACTTGTGAAAACGATACAATGAAACAAAATGATTCTTCACGTTATACATATTTTTAATATTTGAATATGTTTCTATTCCTTTTTATTCTAATAGCTGCTGTGTTATATAATGTAAGGAGCATAGCTGGTAATATGACCACTGAAGGATACAAATTACACCAACACTAGATGCCAACATCTGTCCAACACTATGATTATTAAATCCTCCACATTTTACCTTAAGCACTGCAGTGAACAGAGAGTAAAAGCTGCCTAATGCTCAGTCTTGCAAGCAGATGAATAAAACACAATGGTTTACTTTTTTAATGAAAGGTATGTTATTTACAAACTTCACCTCTCTAACCCAGAGGCGAAGACACGTCAAAATGAATCTCCTCTGTCTTACAGAGACAAAAGATGTTTGCAGCATATAAATGATGGTACAGTACCGTACTGTAACACAGTATTTCATGGACAAATTCTGCTCTTACTTAGAGAGAAATATTGTGCATTAGTCGTGTATGGTGTGCAGGTCAACCTACATCCTGGAACAGAGGAGGGTTTAGGTAAGACTCAAAGCCTCAAGGCATAACTCAAACACACCAAAGCAAAAAAAAATAATCTTTTTTGGGAAATGTTGTATAAGGTACACTCTTGTTGCTAGTCCACCTTCCACCCTCTCATCTGTGTCACTCTTTCTCTTAAACACATGCAAGCACCATAAAAAAACCAGTCCTCATGTGCCCCAGCTGTCAATAATCTGTATTTATGAACACGCTAGTAACCTACATCTGTCACACATCTCTCTGTACGAACACTAATTTATAATGCATTGAGCTCGGCTAAAAAAGTACAGACAGTATAGACCTACACATGTAAGCTAATCTTTGGAGGGTGTAGAGTTGACCATGAGACTGAGTTCAAGCAGTTGATTAATGCATGTTTCTTGCAGGTTGGGTGGTGCAGATTGACAGGTTGGACATTCAGTGTGGATATTTAATGACAATCACTCATCATATGTGGTTGACTGCAGTAAGAATGCTAAAGAAGGAAAATTCGGGATTCTAGGATTCTATATTTTCACCAGATATCATATTTATGTTTTCATATTTTGAAGGTCACTACAGAAGTGATTTTTTTAGAAAGTTCTCCTCAACATTGCCCATGTGATATGTTTACTATCAGTTCAAAGGAATAAACCTGATCCCCCTTCAGGCGGAAGGAAGAAAGGTGAAGATGAAAGGTGGGTGCAGCAAGATGCAGCAGATGCAACATCAAATCATCTCCCTGGTATAGCAGTTATTATCTCCTTATGAGTTAATGTATTGATGCAGCATTGCAATAAGATTAGACATGCAAGTGATGCCGTCTCTTAATGAAATATAACATTTATAAGTCACGCTAGTGTTTGAGCTTGTTTATCAAGGCAGCAAGTAAGTCACTTGTCTATATAGGCCACAGGTTGTTGTGGTGTATACAATACTGAAACAAAACTTAAGTCATAGTGTGCACAGTCATAACTCGCACACACAGGAAACCAGAGTGTGTTTTTCTCTTGATCGACTGCCGACTAACCTGCATTCTTAAGCCAAAGCAGAGACGCAGGGACTTTATTTTTGGAGAGCTGGGTCGCTGTATGTGAAAGGTGACATGCCTTGGTGGAGAGACAGCAGTTAGGGACAGTCACCGTCTGTCCTTGACATAGAGGGGAGAGCTCTAAGAGGGTAGCCAAGAGTGGTGATAGACCTAGTTTTTTTCTTTGCCCTGAGGAGTTACACAATCACCCAGATGTATTTTGGCATTGTGAGCGGTGTGGAGAAGTGCGTGTGTTTGTTACAGTGCCAAGCAAGTCAAAGTCTGTTTTTGCAGTTCGGGCCAGACAGACAGTGACAATGGTCATGCCTGGGTATACAAGGTAAAAAAAAAAGTAGTCTCATGACTACTGTGATGCAGACTAAATATCCTCAGAGCACAAAATTATTGCCAGGACTGTGATTCTTCCGCTTGGGCTACAAATGTTGATTTTGCCTTTTCTAATCTAACTACATATTTATGACATAGCCACTAAAACACCAAGACAGATAAAGTTTGCTGTTTCCTCAAGGCTTAGTTTATTTAGGTCTGTATGACAGGTGCAGCACCCCCTATGGTGGGACAATAGTGATTAAAATTATGTTTAAAAAAAATGACAAATCTGCAGTAAATACAGAAATTACAATGGCTTAAATGGTCATTATATTTTTCACCTGCCACAACAGTGCCAACAGTTAGGATGAGATGTGGGAACTCAGCAGTGCTACCCACATTTACCGGAAAAACATTGTCTGTCAGAGTGATAACAATCTCGCAACGTTAATGTTGCACGGTGATAGAAACCATAAAGTTGCCCCAAGAGGCAGGAAAGAATCTAAGCAGAACGGAAAAAAGGTGAGTGAGAGATAAAGAGAAAGAGAAGGGGAAGATGAGAAAAGAAACATCAGTGATCAGTGGTGAAATGAGGGGAAGAAAAAGGACAAAAAGTAAAAAAAAATAAATAAAAAGACAGGAGGCAATAAAAGAAATCATGTGAAATTGTAAAAAAAAACTTTTTCCCTCACACCACAATAAGCCTCTGAGGTGAACAATTAGAAAGAAGAGTGGAGTCATTCATGCCGCTTAATATCTCAGTGTAAACATAAACGACAACCAGTTTCATTTTAAAGGCTCGACATTCGTTTGTTGATGCTTTAAGACGTCTACATTGATGAAATATTCAGTGCTTGTCTGACTCCACCTAAATGAGTTAATTTCCACACCCAAGGTGATTTCTGAGCACCTGGGGGAGAATAGATGGGAAATAACAAAACTGATTTCACAAGAACGACAGCACCGCCAGACTTGATGACACACTGGTGAGCAACATGCACAGAGTAATAAATTCAGACTGGAGGCTGAAGCAAGAGGCAGTTCTTGCCCACAAAGTCTTATTGTCCAAAGCAACAACATGCCCCGACTGCACTGAACAAGTGGCAACGCCGTGCATTTCTCTACCACACAAAGAACATGAATACAAATAAATAACATAAAAAGACAAGATACGACAAGAGGAAGAACGTCCTTATTTGAAACATCAGCAAAAGCGACATCGGATCTTGCCATTTCCACAAGTCCTTTAAACGAGGCTCTGAGCAGTGACAGTGAACTTGCTCTCACACATTAGTTTTTTAGACGCTAAGTGAAGATGACAGGCGTGCCACACTGAGCCCATTTCTATTTACAGATGCAGAGAGCCTGAGCAAAGGGTCAACTTTGCTGGCAATCTGTTGTCACTCACTTCTCTACAGCTCCAGTCTTTGTATTTACATACACAATACAAACCAGACTGGATAGAGTAATCAGTGTCATATAGTGTCATTCAGTGTATTGTATTTATAACATCTCTCATCTGGCTACAACATGATTAACAAAACACAATTCAACATAATTCAACGTACTCAATTTTCTTGATGGCTATGACCATGAATTTTAATTATTTTATTGTGCTATTCACTGCCAGGTTGTAACTTTCAATTGATATTTGTAGAACATCTCATTAGCATTCAAGTATATATATATATATAAATACTGCAGTGATATTTGGAAATGATTAATTGTGGGGTGCAGATTTATAGAATAGATTGCTCTTTCATTTTCTCCAATATATAAAAAAAAAATTAAAAACCTCAATTTTTCATCAACATAGCAAACAAACTCTCTCGCCCACAGAGGACAGCAACTGGAAAACAACAAATAACAGTTGTGTTCACATGCTGTATCAGTGACGTAACCAGTGGACACACTTACAGAAAAAGAATAAGAAATGAGCCAAGATGAATGAACTAACTGTTGTCAGTAAAGTTCACCACACTGCAAGTGACATTAAAAGCGCACTTATACAGGCTCATGTGAAATAATTCACACAAGGTGGGGGTTTGAGTGAAGCAGTTTAAAAGTCACGCATTGACAAATGACTGTTGCGTGTGTTGTGTGCCATGACAGGCTCTAATGGTGCAGCGTGTGATTGACATTTCTTCATTTTTAATGTACTGGCTCTTTGCTAGAGTTTTCAAGACCACATCAACAGGCACATGCTCCACACCCAAGACCACGCTAAGTGACTGTACGGAAATGAAAAAACACAGCTTGGCATTTCTGAAGTGACTATATAATGTGTATATTATTTTCACGAGGACGCTACATGGCTGGTACTAAGCGAACGAGTGTGACGGCTGCACGGTGAGGACTGCTGTCACCCATCTGGACAATAGAGTTTTCATGGTCACAGAAGGAGAGAGCCACTACAACAGAGAGCCACTCAGAGGCTAATCTGTGGGTTATGGTGGCACTCTCACAAGCAGTGGGCTAAACAATTCACAAGCAATTTCAGTAATCACTGAGTAAGAACAATGCAGGCGAAACAACAGGCTATAGACGCAAGAATCTCATCCCAGCATCATACCAGTATCTCATGCACCCATTTTTTTTTGCCTACTTGTTCCTTGCAGTTTCTCCATGGCAAAGACACAACATATCATCTTCCACAGACAGACTGCTCACACCACATTACACCTCACCACAAACAGCACATTCTGTCTCTCACTTCTTTCTCCTCTGCCCTCCAGGCTTTTTACCTTCCTTGCTGTTGGTGTGCTGCCATCTTTTCAAAAGTGAAGACAGTCTCTTATTCCCTTCACAGTAGAAGGGGAAGGAAGAAGCCGAAAATGACCTTGGGAAATGCGCTGATGTCCTGTTGTTGGTTTTGTTACACAAAGTAAAATGACAAGGAAAGGAAACGCTCCAAAGGCAGATGTCCGTGTTATTTTACATATCAAAAGAGTGATAAAAAAAGAAATAGTAGCCCCCCTGGTGACACATTTAAAATGAGTGCTAGGAGCAGTACTTGCATTCATCTATTCATCTTTTTCACTAATCAAACAGCACATGTTCTCCGCTTCGACATGACGCTGTTAAAAAGTTTTGAAAGTTTAATAATCTGTGTGTGTGCCTCTCACAGCCAAAGTTGGGCCATAATGGATTATCTTATTGGGAATCACACAGTAATAAGAGAGGGAGGAAATTGTTATCATAATTACTGATAAAACTATTTTAATGAGATAACCTGACAATGGTGAGGCCCCAACACTGCAGGCAGTGATTAAGATAAATGAAGATACACTTTCCATTGTCTGTTTTCTGTTAAAGGTTGTGTTTCAAAAATATTAATGGCAAATACAACATCTCAGAAATGTTGCGATCTTTGAGATTTTAATATAATCAAAACCCATTTAAAATCTGCCGTGGCCTTTAGATGCACTGATACCATTTAGAAATAATCTCTCTGAATAGTAGTTTCTTGATAGAATCAGCAGCGTCTGTCACCTAAGCAGGAGGGATTCATAATTTATAACAGCCACACTGTTCACTGTTTGCTAACATATTAAGTTAACAAAACAACCTATTGCTACTGGTTCACATTAAAAGTACAAAACTGACCAAGCTTTTATTTAGGCTGCTGTTATTTACTCAAAGCCGCCAACGGAAACACAATGGCGCTGGCACTGCAGCTACCACTCGTACTGGTTATGACAAATTGCATCTACAAAACAAGACAGCAGTCGTTTTTGGCTTTTGTTGGGCACCAGATCGTCGCTCTTCTGTTGTGTGTTGTAGTGTTTGTTGTGTGTTGCCAAATCAATCAGGATTGAAATCTTGAGGATTAAAACTTCATTTGAAATATTTTTGTTTCACGCTTCGTTAGAACTATGAATCTTTTCTAGGGAGTAATAGGAGAGTTAGGTAATTAGACAGTTTTTGCATTCCAGGTGTTAGTCAGAGACCTGGTGCTAGTAGGAACATCAGTTTATAAGAGAATATGCCAAAGAAGGACAGCAGGCGACTACTTCACACAACGGTTCACAAATTTCTCCTGAAGATGAGTACTTTACACAGTCATAGTACTGTTCATCTGTGTTTTCTTTCCCTGTGGAATTAGCTTATTTTTTTATACAACACCAGGTTGCACCAGCTTTTGGCTCACGGCTGACGCTCCCCAGATCCCAGCGCATCTCCTGACTCATCTACTTCTACTTCAGTTAGTGAATTCTGACATGTCTGAGATTGGTTCCCAGCTGGGCAGGAGCCTGAAAATGTTGTATTGTACCGTTTTCATGTGTAGGTGGAGAACAACAGTGGTAGAGACAGACGTAGTAAGAGCAAAGGGTTGGCTTATTCCCAGTTGAGCTGAAGTGTGAGTTGTACCCCTTTTAATGAGCATGAAACATGATTTGTTGTTGGACTGCAGTCTACTGAGGCTATCGTAGGTGGAGAAACTAGACTCTTCCTGCTAAATATGTCTCTCTGACGTTTTTTTTTTCCTAAATTGGTATCTTTAGAAAAAAGCCCAATCCAGTATGAATGCGTAGGACGGACACCAAAATCTGAACTTTAAAAATGTTTTAAAAAGAACTGCAAACTCCATTATAAATGCATTGGAGATATCTCCATATAATTATATTATGCTGTCTATATTTGGCCATTTTCTGCTTGAGTCAGTAAAACCTACCACCAATAAAAAATGGATCCAGGATTGCAGTGACAGCTGTTATTAGAAACAAACTTGGCTGTGTCCCTCATTAGTCAGTATGTAAAGATGGATGGATGGATGGTGCAAAAGTTTCACTACTTGAAAGCAGCTCAACAGCCAGTATGACGCATACAGATTTTGGAAATTGCCTTTCCAATGTCTGAAGGAGACAAATAGCTCAGTTAAAACTCAGCAATTTCAAGAAAAAAATTAGGTTTTTTTTCCTTTATCTAAAATGTCTTGGCTGGTTTTGTTGTATTTACTCAATTCCAGTGGCTCGCTGCAATTTTACACTTTCGTGAAACGCTGAATCTTGGAAAGCATCAGACGGTCAGCAAAAACCTGCGGTGCATTTATGACATAACAGCATCTCGCTTTATGAGCCCTACCTGTCTGAATGAATGGAGCCTGAGAGATCAGTTCAAAATGCCAAGCAGCTGTCTGGCAGAGACACGACACACACACAAGCATCTAACGCTCTCATAACAATCCCTATCTCATCCTCACGCAGTCCTAACTGGCTGGATACAAGCCATCAAACAAAGAGCAAAAGTGTTCTCCGAGCAATGAACATCATTTTCAGAAGCTATTTAGAACTCAAGTGATTACATTGTTGACTGTCTACTGTGTACACCGCCCTCCCCTCAATGCTCACACACAAACACAAACACAAACTCTAAACCTGGAAAACAGCACCACCCTCAACACACACTTACAACACCCCACTGAAATGGCATTTAAGCTGTTGCATAATCCTTGGCAAACTGACTGCACACAGGCAGACTACAACCCCTGAAACCAGATTAAACCAAAAATGACTTCTTCTTCTCTAGATATGTAAATGTTACAAGAAGAAAAGAGCCTTTCAACGAAAGCACACTGTGGTAATTTATTGTATGTTTGAAAAGCCAAAGGTCTAAAAATCAAAGTGACCTAACCATGGTGGTTTTCCTTTCTGGCCTTTAAGTGTCACCTGGAATTTAAAGTCACTCCTCAACTGAACAAAACGTCACTAACGAGACATCACAGGTGATGTGGAACTGATTGTAATGGAGTGATAATTACTGGTTAAGTGTATTTAAATAGAATGGGTGTCACATTTCTAGCTCATCTCTGTTGTCACGCTGACTAATCTCCTTAACATTAGGTGCTGCTGAGCGATGTAGCACAGACCAGAATTATACCCTTTAGACTAACACATGCCCCCTTTCGGGATCTGGTCATCTGCTGGGACTTATTCAGGTCTGGAAAACCAAGACACTACCGTTGTGTAATTACACTTACATGTAAAATGACATGCTACAAATGAAGGCCCTGATAGTACACGTATATATGCAGCACATAATACAGCTGTTACTACCCTTCCTGTGTTTTTTTTTTCCTCCACCCTATACTTCTAATCTCTCATCAAGCCATAAAAATAAATCTGTTCGGCGCTTGGTTTTACAGGAGACAATTCAAAGCTGAATCAATGTAAAACAAATCCAGCAAACAATCTCCTTACACAATTAGACCGTGTTAGGGCTGTTAGGTTCACCAAAGTGCCTTATCATCACCATTACAATTAAATATTCAGCAGAGACCTTTTTCAAGACACAAGCAGTAATGATTTCATTCACTCACTTTACATTAAGTCTTCAGTGAGAGAGGGCCTGGGCTGTGTGAAGCTGAACAACAGAAACCACTGCAACCTCCTTGACTCCACAAGTACTCGGCTGTTTCCATGTACATTCAAGTGTGTGTATTTTTGACCATGCATGTACTCCCTCGAAACTGGAATGGCACGTCGGGTTCTGGGCATCATAACCTCATTCCTTCACACTCTTAAGTAAACACATCTCTATTTTCCTCTAAGAACAGGCCGACTGCCACTGGTCAATCAGTGGAATGTGCTACACATCTCTCTTCTGTTTTGAGCTAATGTGTAACGTGAAGCAGTGGCTTGGTGCATTTATCGGAATAGGGTCCTTTATGTGAAGTGCACAACTTCCCCTGTGTGTCCTATGAGAAAGAGTGAGTGTGTTTCCATGTGTAGCTCGTGTAATATGGCTACAAGCATGAAATCAGAGAGAGAATCAATACCACACATTCAGAGGGATTTTAAAGGCCACGGTTTCCAACATCATGAGCCTCATATGTATGCATCTACATATGCTGTATGTATTTCATGACCCTGGCAGGGAGACAAACTCGGCCACTTGCATGCCCCATGTGGAAGTGAAACCATTATTTCCCTACTGATACTTGATATCCAAGGAACATAAAGTCTTTACAGAATAGCCACAATAACTTGGATTCATTAGCTTCAAAGGACAAAGAAAAACACACCTCGGGCTACAAACACGTTTAACTAACTAGACAGCGTGTCAGAGTGTGAGAGATGAGAACACCATGTACAGGTAAGACAGACATTAGAGAATTTCAAGGACCATGCAAACCCACGTCAAAGCCTTGGGGGAATAGTCTGTTTTTCTACTAGCCTGGTTTCATAGTTATATCTTTAATCTGATTGTACCCTGAGGGGGACCTGCTGCTTAAAATGGAAATAGCAAAGCACACTGAGTGACCTTTCAGAGCTCAGTGGAGCCATCCACTCTGAGCATGTTATGTTTGGAGTTCAGATGCAACACTCTGCAGCTGCTGTATAGGAAACAAATATAATCTAAAGCTGTGGGGAAGAATAACTACAGCAACTCTGAAGTACCAGGAAACGAGCACAGTCAATACAAAACCACGACAGCTTTGTCACACATTTCCTACGTCTAATTTTCTCCATAATAAGACAAAGAAGAGGTAAAGAGTCGCACGCTGACATCTCTATCCAGCTGCATGTGAGTCAGGTATTGGATATATTTCTATTCAAACGAGGAAATGGCGAAAATATGCGACAGCAGTTTGTAACTGACACTGACAGATCATAAGCTCCAACAGCTCCCGCTGTCTTACATGGAATAAAACACACACAAAGAAAAACCCTTACCTGGCTTTCTGAGATAACGCCGTCTTGATGGTGTAACCTCAGTTAAGGTTGAAAAGATGATCTCCTGAATTGGATTAACGAAGAGGCGACCAACCAGTTAGGCGGAGGAGGAGGAGGAGGAGGAAGAGGAGGAGGAGGAGAAGGAGGAGGATATCTCTGAAGGGGAGATGCCCATGTTCGTTATGTGCTCCTCCAACGTCGGAGTAGAAACATTTGACCCGCTACCGTCTCCTGCAGCGCCTCAGTTCAGGCCCCCTGCTTTAAAAACACTAACACAAACAACCACCGGCGATAAACAAACAAACAAAGAACCCTACCGTTGATAAATAAGCAAAGCAGAGGGAAGCACAAGCTGCAGCTGACACTCTCCTATCTGTTTTGCTTGACAGTAGGGTTGTTTGTTCAGCGGGACAGCGGGTCTACTCTCGATTACTGAAGAGTGCGCCACGTCCGGTCGTCAGTCTGCTAAATAAACCCTACGTAACGACAGTACGGGGGGAGTCTTGTTTAAGAAATCCGGGGGTGGGTGCGCCGTGTTTACCTCCGCACCGTTCCTGCTGTTGTGCTCGGTAGGAAATCAGCTGCTTCGCTCTGGAGAGCCGCCATTTGTCCGTAAGAGGCTTCACCGTCTGTTGTCCTGCGCTGCCGCTTAGAGGAGAACTGAGCACCTACCGCCGGCTTCAAACGCCACAGCGCACCCTGCTGGACAAACACTGCAATAACATACAGTTTATTCCCACCATGTACTAGCTGCGCCTTACTACTGTATTTCTTTCCAGGTTTTTTGAAATCACAGAAATGAGTATCACCCTAACACAAAGAACGGGTTGTATTTTTTTCATTTATTTCCAATGTTTTTTTTTTCTCTTCTTATAGCTGTAGATACTTTCACAGAAAACTATATCTCATTTGCCTCCATTGTATTGGATCTTTAGTTTTACCAAACTATCTGCATGAATCAATACAACTATAAATAAGTGGGAAGGTGTATTCAG
Source organism: Polydactylus sextarius (assembly GCA_016801845.1). Taxonomy (NCBI): domain Eukaryota; kingdom Metazoa; phylum Chordata; class Actinopteri; family Polynemidae; genus Polydactylus; species Polydactylus sextarius. The sequence continues at coordinate 11,287,856 of CM028919.1, forward strand.
AGTCTAAAGAAAATTAAAAAAAAAGATTATGATACAGAAACAACATGCTCCAGATGCTTATACAGTTTACCAACCTGTTATGGTGACTACATGGTGTAGCAACTGATACACATTACATCCTTGTGAGTAGGTAGATCACTTCTTGTTCAACCAGATAGATTGGATCTTCTAGATTTCCGTGGTATCCTTTGTGTTCACCCTTCCTCATTTCAACGCCTGGTGTAACCAATTACATTTCGGAAAACAAACTGCTTTGTTAGGCAAACTAATCTGTTGTAAATGTTTCACCAAATGCCCATGAGAGGCACAGTGTGTTCCCCATTCTTATGTATACACTAGATTTTTAATTGTAGGCTATAAAGGCCAGACTAATTACTTTAACTTCACTAGACTAGTCTTGATGGAAGATAGTAACTTACTGCATGTTATGATGGTGTAAAATGGCAAAAAATAAGAAAAACAAACTTCCTCATTTTTTATCTTAAAATATCTTTTTATTAAAATACACACAATAATCACAAGCTTCTACAATGTGCATGGAAACAGCATTTATCATAATTGAGATTTCAAGTGCGTGCAAAAACTACAATGAATCTTAAAGATTTTTCAACAACCGCAAGCGGTATAGTATAAAAGTAACATACATAATAATAAAAAAATAGAATCTTCACTCTTAAGAAATTATCAGTGCAATTACTCAGCAATAGTAAATCAAATGACTTTAAACTACCAGTCCAATTTCATGTCTGCTTTGCTCCACACGTATTTCCCTCCTCTCTTCAGAAACATCTTTTCATCAAAGCCACTGAAGCAAATTGCATTCTTTACACCAACATCAAGGATAGACTTGGATGGATCCTTCCTTCCCTCTCGGCAGTCAAGGAAACGCATCTGAAAAATGAGGAAATGGTAAATTAGTTTAAAATTTACTTTAACCAGCTGTGACTGACGTGCTTTTACTCCAACGAGTATAATCATTTTTAAGAAATCTAAAAGCTGTGTGGTGGCAAAGTCACACTGTAAAAGTAGCATCTTAAAGAGGAATGAGTTAAATCAACAAACTATTTTAAGAACTTACATATTCATCCAGGATAAGGTAGGAGTTCCTCATCTGTGAAGACAACAAAGACCACAAATTAAAAACAATGCTTTCCTAGCTTGTCAACAACACTACTAATGTTGCTACACTCAAAATGGAAAAATGTTCCACAAAAATTTAAGGTTTCATTTCTGTGTAGTCTCTGTTGTTGTTTTATTATTGTTGAATGAGGCTTAGAACAATGAATAGGCTGGAAACATTCCAGCTGCCCAGTAGCTACACACCCAAAGTTGTACTTTCATTTCACTATTTTAAACCCTGGTCTTTGATATGTTATCTTCGAAGCTGCTGAACCTTTGAGCCTGTGTTGTTTGTACTCTAATTACATGATAAAAGATAAGATAAAATGTGTCGCTAATTTTCTTACTAAACAGTTTATTTGGGTAGAGGTTATTCTCTTTTACTCTCACTATTAATGATGTGCACAATATAAGATGGATTCTCATAGACTAAGTATAGTATATAGAAGTATATAGAAGTATAGTATAGAAGTATAGGCACAAATAGAATTTATGACCGTTGCCTTTTTCCCATCTATAGAAAGGGAGAAAAAGAAAGAACCAAAGTTCTAATTCTATACATTAACCTACATCACAGGGTCCTGAAAGTTCTTATTAAAAGTTTACTTAAATTGAAACTAGTTATAAGTGAGTCTGTGCTCATACCTTCTCATTAGACTCAGGAACGAGGCAGGAGACGCTACTGTGTCTCTCCAGAAACTCCTGAAACTGTTCGTCGCTGATGACAAACCTCTCTGCCTCTCTGAGGGCTTCTTCTCCTGCATTCTCCCCATCAATCAACAGACACTGGAATACCTGTAGACAAGAATGACGAGTACAAAGTTGAAAGTATATGTGTGATTCTGCAAATACACAACACAAACCGCACTTTTCTGTATTTACCTTCCAGCGGACTGGGTTGAGCTCGTTGATTTGCTCTGTCATGTCTTCGTCGATGTTGAAGGTGTTGATGACCGAGTTGATTTTGAACGCCACTTTATACTGCTGGCACCAGTTGCGAATCTTGTAAAGGTTGTCAAGGTGGCTCTTCCTGCCTTGTGTTCTGCCGATCAGCTGATTGGTTGACTCATCAAAGCTGTCACAAGAGATAGCCAAGATGTCCAGATAGTCACCTGAGAGAGAGAGTATAATTTTAAATAATCTACATTTGACATTAACATTTGAATATGTGCCAAATGAAGAAATAAAGGTATTTACTTCTCTATATGCTAATGACTTGTACCATATGTTAAACAGTGTATGTGATAATGAGTTTCTGAGAAAATTGACACTGCTTTGGGAACTTACCATATTTTTGGAACCATGTCTCTTTGATCATGCTTCCATTGCTGACTATGCTGACACTGGGGAGCTGGAGGTCCTGTTTACAGAACTGGACCATTTTTCCCAAAAACTCTCCCTTATCATGCAAGAAAGGCTCTCCTCCAGAGAAGTTGATCTTTTCCATACCTAATGAGCATTACACATAAAATCAATAAAATCAACATCATGCAAGAGTCTTATGACTGCATATACAAGAACAGTATAAATAAGGTGACAAAATTACCTGATTCCTTCAGAAGTTTGAGACCCCTCTTGGCTTCTTCCAGAGGCAGGATGAAGGATGTTTTTGCAGTGTGGAAACAAAATCCACATTTGTAATTACACTTCCGTGTAAAATGATAGTTGACGCTTGTTGGAGTGGTTGGATTTTCGACTTTGCTTTCATCCAATTTTATGCCAGTTGAATGTGCTTCCTTGCAAGCTCCAGCTCTCCAGTTAAAAAGTTTGGAGAAGAAGCTGGAAAAAAAGCAGTACAAGGTGCTGATGTAATGCTGCAGCAGCATCTTCTGAGACTCGACCATGGAAGAGAAGTTCATCTTCAAACTGACCATATCTAAGTTGTTGTGTGCACACTGTGGATAGTGACAGAGCTTAAATAGAGAGCTGCAGCAACGCCTGCCTTTATGGAGGGGAGGGGACTGAATCAGCTGAGAGACTCAGCTGTTTCTGTTTACAAACATCGAAAACGAAACTCAAACGGCCCAGCTGATAGTGCCATGTTATGCAGTGAAGTCAGGTAGAAAAGAATGTGATGCTGCAGGTGAGATCACGAGTGCATTTTTTAAAATAATCCTTCATTCATTAAACAGATGCGTCAGTGATGAAGGGTGGGGATTCTAGTGGAAGACTATCAGGTTTTGAGGAGTTATGACTGTTGCTTAGTAACATTGTGCGCCATAATTAGAAATAATAATTACATAATTAGGTGTAGGCTACTTGTGACACTGACCCACACACAGACACACACTCTTGCACAAGTCTAAAAACATAACTCAGGGAAACACTCCCCTGATCCAGCAGGAACTCGCTCTGATAAGTTTCGTTTCCACCGTTTGACTCTCCTTACTTTCGTTTTCCCCGCAGCTCGACTTAGAAATTGCTCAGCAACGGCACGTCAGTTTTTGGCGATGGCAAGACGAACCATGTCCCTTCTTCCTCAGTGGTCCTCGCGTGTTTTTTCCGTGGAGCTGGATGGAGCCAGTCACTATTTTGCAATTCAAGACAAGCACCGGGGAGAAGAAGTGCCAGCGGTGTTCAGAAAAGTACAAAACCATGACCGGTGTTACTCCCTACTTGTCTGCAGCAGCGACAAGATCAGAAGAGCGAAGTTTTACTGGGAGCTGAAAGACAAATTGCTGAGACACTTGTCTGCAGAGTGCGATTTGTCTCCCATGTCCTCATTTCTGCCAAACGTCAAGGATTCTCTCGTCAAGGGGTATTTTTTAAAAGCTAAGGCTGACACTTCCTCAACGACAGAGCGACTATTAGGAGATTTAACACAGCACGACCAGGTGCTTGTGTGTTCATACTCAAGAGGTGATGACGGTCAACTGTGGACTCAACATCTGTGGCCGCGCACTGACACACGGTTGATGGAAATGTCAAAGGATCACTTTGTGGTGCCCTCGGACGCGCCACAGTATCATCCATCTACGCTCAACATCATCAACTCAGATGTTTTCTACAGTTTTGAGGAGGCTTACGATGTTCTAAAAAAGGTCACAGTTTCATTAATTGCACACACCTACTGCGTTATAGAACTGTGTAGCAATATTGTTTATCTTCATCATGTGGCAAACTGGCGCCCTCATGCGGTAGAAGCTGGTGTAGCAGCTTATATCAAGGGGCCCCAGAGCACTTGAGTTTTCCAATTATCTGCAAGTGCTAGGTGCCTTACAGAAATGTGTGTATCTTGGGTGTGTGTTCACTTGCGTCACAATCTATGCCTCACCCTTGCTTCCCGTCACAGCTGCAAACTGATGCTCTGTCTTCTGCAGTGTGGTGACATCATCCCAGAGGCGAAGTCTGTACTGGAGCTGCTGCCCAGCAGAGCAGAGGCCAGAAGTAAACCAGACAACCCGGTTATTGTCATAGAAGGCCTGGATGCCACAGGTTAATGCCATTACCTCATAAATAAATATATGATCAGTTTTGATGTATAGATGTCTCGCTAAAGTGATGGCTGGTTGTTCTCTGCTAAAGCTATTATCTGCCAGTGAGCTTTGCCTAATGGAATATCACGTATCATGACCTCAGAAACTTACATCACTGTGAAAATGGCTTATTTAATAGCTTGCTCATCTAATACTCTTTGCAAACCTCATGAAAATCATCTAGGCAGGATGGGACATTCAGGTCAACATATCAAGAATCCCATCAGTCTATTAAAATAGATTTAAAATAGATTTTAAAAAATGTGTTGTACCCTGAAAATATGCTCAGTCTCTGTGTCTTTTTTTTGTTTGTGACTTTCTCCCGTCACAGGTAAGACCACTCTGACCGAGTCTCTGAGAGATACTCTGGGGGCTGTTCTTCTGCGGTCTCCTCCCCAGTGCCTGTCCCCCTGGAGGGCCCGTTTTGATCAGGAGCCACCCCTTATTCGCAGGGCCTTCTACGCTCTGGGGAACTACATCACAGCGGAACAAATAGGCCAGCAGGGCATGAAGACACCTGTCATCGTTGACAGGTAAAAGCTGCTGAGATGTCTTTGGTAGACTAAAGTTTTGTGACCTTTTTCACTCTTGTAAGAAGATAGAGGGTAGGGTGCACATCAGAAAGCCTTCCACAGGGATCTAGACCTACAACTCAATATTTAACATTTCCTAGTCTACCGGTGAGGCTAGTCACCTGATAATACATCCATCCATCATAAACCTCTCAATCCACCATCCATTATCTGTCCCCAGATTCTGGCACAGCACAGCAGCTTATGCCATTGCCACAGCAGTGAGTGGCCCACTGTGCAACCTTCCAGCTGAGGGTTCAGAGGTGTACCGTTGGCCCAGTGACCTGTTCCAACCAAGCCTGGTGGTCTTACTCACTCTGGACCCTGAGGAGAGGAAGAGGAGACTTAGAGACAGAGGTCAAGGAAAGACTGAAGAGGAGCAAGAGCTGGACCACAACAAACTTTTCAGACTCAGGTGAGATAATTAGACTGTAAACAATCTTGCATTGTAAACTAAAGATTATTTTCTTTCATTCAATCATTAAATAGTCAATCAAGTGATTAATCGCTTAGTCCAAACCCAAGGTGCTGTCTTCAGATAATTTGTTTGTCTGTATGTTCACCATTTAAACAAAGCCACCATTTTTCTGTTTTATTAGAAAAATCCTGAAACAAGTGAAATTGCTTACACATTGTATAAGATAAATGTTTTTCCAGCACATTGTAACATAAATATAGATCTGATAATATAGATCTCTTTGGGACTGCATCATATTCACAATCTATTAATCTAACTGAGGTCCAGTTGACAGGACTACTGTATGGCAGACATATGGTAGACGCTATGTAACATGTGTAGACAAATGTTTTACAGTCTGTGATTAAAAAAAAAAAAAAGTTCTGTCTGAATGTGAAAACATGAAACCACAGATGTGGTACAAACTGTACTGCACATTTCACTGAGTCAGGTCAGCTCAGTGTTAGTCTGATCCATCAAACACTTAATAATCAATTACTGTCTCAGGGGGGGAGGGGAAGGGGCTGATGAGAAAGAACAGGTGATTAGTTGCTGAGCTGTTGTGCTCCATTAAGCTGGCCAAAACTCGAAGACACTGCCGACCCTGTTAGTTGCAACGCAGACAGGTCGATGGCTACTTTCATTCATCCTCTGTCCTGACATAATGGCCTTTCCACACGGGGCAGCCAGATGTTGGACCAGCACAATTAGAAAGTGGGGGGAGTTGACTGTCTGTTTCTGAGAGAGTGAGAGAGATTCTGCAGACTTGGTCAATCACTATCACGAGGGCTTTTTTCATTTGTCCTAGGAAATGGCTGCACTGGGAGTCATCTGTGTTGTTTCTCATAATATACTGTATTTCTTGGCCTGTTTTTCTATTGCTGTCCTCACTGTTAACCACAACCACAGCAGTCAAAATACTTATTCTGAAAATACATAGGGCAGCATAATGTAAAAGTAGAATTTGCTATGTTTATATTTATATATTTATTGTTTTCTCTTGTTTGTTGGTGTATGTGGTTGTGTATATTTGTGTGTTTGTCTTGGCAGAGTGGAGGAGACTTACAAGAGGATCAGTGGCCCAGCTTGCGTCGCTGTGGATGCTAGTCCTTCTGCAGACCAAGTGCTCCAACAAGTGCTGCTTTTAATTAGGGGCAAATGCCACTTGTAAACAGTTCTCCATCTCCCCTGCTGTCATCCAAGCATCAAGTGGACGCAGTACCTCTTTTCACCACTGGGTGCCAGTAAGGTGTTGTGAATGTGATAGTAGGAGGAATGGTGGACAGATTGTAGTGTGGAGTTGAGATGCTATTCAGAATGAGTAAAGGTTGAATGGCCAGGGGCCAGAACCACATGCTACAATCAGAAATACATATTCATGTAGACACACACACACACACACACACAGACATGCACACATTCTGACAGACGTATGCGTGCATGTGTACACACACACAGATGCACAAATGAAAAATCTTGTCAAGAAGCAGTGTGTATTTAAATGCTGTTGTGACCTCTCAGAAATCAGACACAGTGTGTAGCTGTACTCATTAACAACCACTCGTACTTGGACTGACACTGAGGAAATGGATGAAAACATTTATATAAGCACCGTTCACACTGGTATTGTCTAAGTTGATTTATCATCTAAATTGAAAATATACAATAAAATTGCAAAAATGAAAGCATTTGTATAAACAGCAATCATCACATATTGTTTAAGTTAATTTATCATTTAAATTCAAAATATACAATAAAAACATGAAAATGAAAACATTCAAATAAGCTATAGATTTAGCTTTTTATTCAAATAAAACACTTTAAATGTTTTGAAAACTGTTTTAGATTAAAGGAAAATTACACTGAGACTCTGAATGTGGTCTTTATTTATATCTTATGTGAAGTACAGATAGTTGGTTATTTAAACTCCGTGTACCACTATGTCTGTATTTTAGCTTGCTTATGTAAGCTCCTGTGAACTTTCCGCGCACATGTTGTTGTCTGTATTAAAAATGAGACCTTTATGCAGTACGCTGCAGATGGTAATTCCCTTTAGTCCAGCTGTGTGATAGTGGCGTAGCGGATGCCACTTGTATTGATAACCTGTGTGGCTCACAGTGGAGCTATAGAGTGCACCGAGAACACGTAATGCTGTTTATACTTGATGTTCTCATGGGCACAAGCGCTCACAAGAGTGCATACATAAATGTACACACGCACACACATAGATGCACATTTACTAAGAGCATATACTGTAACTCATTTATATAGGGAGGAAGTGTATATTTGGCCTATGTGATGGGAAGATTAATTGGGGGTTTTAGTAATTATGAGCTTGGCAAAGCCGCGGGCTGGAGAAGACAGAGTGACCCATCTCTTTTACTGTGATGCATCAGCAGAGCGCCAACCACTGCAGACCCTATTCATATGGCAATTAATGGAGCGCTGTATATCAATGTCATTCCAATGCTCCCCCACATAAGTGCATAGATTACTCCTACCAATTATAGCAATACAGTGTTTTACTGAGTGGAGAGGTGCTGTGGATGCAAATCTTACCATCACATGTAATCACATAAACTGATATAAGGTGTCATTATGTTTATGGAGTATGGATTCCTCCATCAGGTAAGTACTAGATTCATAAGTCCTCAGCTGCCTGATGACGCTGTAGATGTGGTGGATGACACAAAATGAATTAAACACAGACCTATGAGGTATTTTGACTGCTATTAACACAGTAGCCTCCATCTCAAGAGACTCCAAAATTTATGAAGTAGGAGAGCAAAGCAATTAGGCAATGTGCCATACATCATACCTGAATGCAAAGTTGTGTGTGTCTGCAGTGTCAGCCATATTTCCATGTCAGATGTTGTTATGCTTTGTTGTTCTTGGCAACAAAAAGTGAGCGGTGATTTCATGCCATTACTGCCCCTCAAACATGGCTGTAATATGACATTAATGGCCCATAATCACAGTACATTACACATGCACTGAAATAATTCTCTTTACATTTGTTAATAGCATTTTTCCTTTTTGAGACATTAGGGATTTTTTTCTGTTGTTTCTGTCAAATTGCCAAGATACATTCAGAGGACTTAACGATAACAACAACTCACGTTCTCTCACAGACTGTCCGTGTTTCAAAGTGTAACTGTAGTTTGAGGAAAAAGTTAGTAACTACTGCAATTTACTTCCAGATTGTGACCTCACTACTGAAGTTTCAAGATAAAAGTCAAAGCCACATTTAAGGGAAAACTAAGATCTGAAGTATATAGGAGGAGCCTCAGCCATATATATATTTTTTACACACACACACTAATACACACAAATATCTTGTACACACACAAAGACACAAAGAAGCAGAGGAACACACACATCTACACACACACACACACACACACACACACACACACACACACACACACACACACACACACACACACACACACACACACACACACACACACACACACACACACACACACACACACACACACACACACACACACACACACACACACACACACATCTCACCCAGTATGGGGCCACTTTGCACTACACTCCTCAACTTCAATATTTCATCTGCACAACAGAGAAGGAGCAGTGGAGAGGAGGAAAGCCCTCCGTGAAATAATTAAAGATCCAGCAGGGATGCAGCAGCACAGCAGCCGCCGTCCCATCCTAAGTAATAGATCAAATGAAAGCTGTCCCTCAGATCATTAATAATGAGTGTGGTATGGAGACTGAGGGGGTAGGGGTGGGAGGGGAGTGGGAGGGCATAGGGCTGGTACAGGTTGGGGGAGGGAGAGAGGGCATCGAGGAAGCACAAGGTGTTCTTATATGTGTGTGTGTGTGTGTTTGTCAGAAGTGTAGGGGTGTGGGGTTTGAATAGTAGTCTGAGTCCCCTGGCAAACACCCCAGTGGACTGCACTTGGCAGCCACATGAAGCAGCATGGCAAGAGGAGTCATGCATATGATTTGGTACAATGTGTCTGCCAAACTCTAAAGACCCGACAGCAATGTCTATATACATCCCTTGTCAAATAAACAACATTTTACGTAGTGAATGGGCAGGTTAGCAGGGGCTAATAATGTTCCTTTCAATCAGCGGAGCCTGAGCGGTGGCTGGATGTGATGGCAGATTTTGGGTGAGCTGAGTAGACAGGCAGGGACGGGCTGTCTGCTAAAGTAAAGGGGGAGGTGGAATAAAAGAGGGAAGGGGAAGGCTGTATGGAGAGGGGGAGCGGGAGGAGAGTGAAGGGAGATACTACAGATGTTGTCATCTGTGGGCTCATGTCCCACCAGATTCCTCCAGCTGGCAGGTACGGCGTATTTCTCAAGTACTATCCTCATAACCAAATATAGCGTGTAGCATTCCCTTAGCTGCTCTAAATACCATCTAAGGTTTTCTTCTAAATATTCACCAACCTCAGCCTCCTTATCAAATGCCAAATTTGGTGAGTAAAATCAGATTGTATTAGAACAATTATTAGAAGTATGTTCGTAAGGGATATATAAAATATAAGACTTAGTAACCTCATATACTGAAGAATTTTAAACAACAACAGGCAAAAAATAACAAGCCTCTATCAAAGTAAATTAATGTACATAATTGCAATTACTTCCACAAACACACACACACACAAAGTTTTTCACATAAACACAATATTACCACTACCACTTCCCTCTGATCACAGCAGGTGGTGGCAGACACCCCAGCATCGCTCTCTGAGAATGACGGGTGGTAGGATGTAAAAACATGCAGGGTGTAGGAGTCGACTGATAGGTGGTGAGAGGTTTCTCAGAGACATACAACAAAGCTCAAAATGAGGTGGATAAGGCAAAAACGCGAGGCAGGGATGGTGAGGGATTTCTTTGTTGGAAGGACAAAAAAAAAGTTTTGAAAATATCCCATCAAAAAGCAGATGTATAATTCAACAGCTTTTCATCATCATGCTCACTCTTTGTCATGGTGTCTGAATACTTATTTGAGGGGGGAAAGACAGCATCTCTGTCGATAAGTGCGGGTATTAGGCACAGCAGGCTGTGTATTCAGAATGCCATTATATATTCAGGTTGTGCTTATTTTCTGATGTTTTCAGGGGATAGGTGCTGTATAGCCTGTGATGATTGCATGAAACCTCACCAGTTTTGCCTGGCGGCTGTTGGGGAGGTTTCACCAGGAACGGTTAAATATTTAAACACTGCTGTGAGATCTCATTAAAAACAACACATCAGCCCCCATAAGGCCCCCACAGCACTTCTTCACACAGTCCCGAAAACCCAGTTAGAACTCAGTGGAGTGTGACAAAACAGTTTTTGTCTATTTATTGTGGAGAACTTGTGATAAATCATCATATACTGTCAAATAAGGCAGCTGGCAGTGGTGTTGACAAGTGGTAAGTCGTCATACCAGGGTAGAAAATGATTGAGATTCAGTTGTGTTTTGACAGCTGCAGACAAGCAGAAATATGCCAAAAACAAAATAACATGACAACTAGACCAGGCCAATATTTCCATAACACACGTATGAAAACAAGAGAGAAAGTTTGGATCTCTGGAGTCTTCTTGCCTTCTCACAAAATCTGGGCAATTAATTCCTACGCTATTGTTTGGGGCTTCCCTATTTTTAGCTTGGCTGCCCTCTCAAATAAATTGATTTCCTGTGGCGAACTTGGAATGTTCCTTGTGCGCCATGTTTTCCCCCCTTTCCAAACACACAAATACGGTCCTTATTCCCTCAGAGGAATAAATCAAAGGCAACACTGCCAAGTTCTACGCAGCTGTGTATACGCATCTCTTTTTATACTTGAAAATGGTTTATTTTTGTTTCAGTTCCATTAATGCTTAGGCATGTCTACTACTTCATCAGGCATCAGCAGACAGCTGAGATGATGCTTGCTTGACAGGCAAGTGGCTGACTGACTCTCAAAATACCTAAACTGACTGATTTGCTCTCTCTCTCTCTCTCTCTCTCTCTCTCTCTCTGGTCTTACTCTTTGATTCAGTCCCTCATGAGACTCAGAGGTCTGGTTTTTCGTGGTCCCTACCACAGAAATAATGGCTGGGTCAAAACAGACTAAGCTCTCAGATCGCAAGAAGATATTTAAACACCCAGCACTACACATAAATAAAAGTAGAGCAACTTGATCCTGGTTTCTTGTAACGGTGTCAGGGGAACCACTGGTCTTTGATGAACACTACCACAGACAGATGCATGGTGGTTGGTGGAGGGGCGGAAGGAGCTGTGCTCGCAAGGAAAGAAGAAATTATAATGCACAGCCTGACAAAGAAAGTAAGAATAATCCTGAGACATATGAATCATTAAGCAGAGCAAATGTTTGCTCAACTTCACTGGGACAATTCTGTAAAAGTGTACCACGTATTGTCATATATCAAATTACTTTTTAATTATAACGCTGTTAACTCCGAATGCTTGCTTAAGCTGGGTGCATGTTGCTGATTTATGAGGGAAATTTTCTGCAACCAGTTGACCAGGAAATTTGGTGAGGCCTACGTTTCAATTTCTGCTGCTGTTGTCACAGAGTCATGTGAAAAGAAAATGATTCTAAAAAAAAAAAAAAAAAGACCTTTGGGGTGAAAAAACAGATAGTGATAGAGAGGAGAGGAGAGGAGAGACCGAGAGAGACACAAATGAGAGAAACATACCACCAGATCCCAGTTCCTTATCCTGACTAAGCCATGTGAATCCCTCTACACCCATTTAGCTTGCTCAGTCTATGGCTCTCCTGTGTGAGAGCTGAGGTATTTGCCTGCTTTACAGTCTTCTCACTGCACCTTGGAAAATATTGAGTTTATAGCCACTCATCTCCATAATCAACAACATATACCCAGCAGCCTACGGGAGGGACTGCAAGCTAACAAGGGAGAAGGATTCACACTGGCTTTAGCTCTCAACTCTTCCCACAAGTCACTCCTGCTGCCTTTTAAACAGAGTTTAGCGAACAGTCCTCAGGGGCTGATAGAAGAAGAAATGTTTTTATAAGTCTCAGTCGAACACTTTCAGACACTTCCATTTCTGTCCATCTCTGATAAGACGACTCAAATAATCAAGCCTGTGGTCAACCATGTGTTGAATACGATATTAAGAATGACCATTATCATAAAAAGGCAATTACTTGAGTGTCACATAAAATAATGTGCCTTGACAGAAAACCTAAAAAAGCTCACTTTTTAAAAACATTTATCCGAGGAACAATTCCACACACGTAAACCGCACTGTAAAGAAGTAAAGTTAAACTACACTGGTGACATGAAAAAAAGAAAAAGAAAAAAGAAAAACACATCTTCCCTTCCAAACACCCTCTGCAGAGCCAAGTGATGATGTAGCTGGCTAGAGCTTGCCTGGCTGGAGCAGTTATCCATCTCGCCCTGTGCTGCCAGCTGTCAGAGTACACAGCTCCAGCTAGCCGCCGGTGGCAGGTGTAATCAATATGGACTCCACAGAGAGTTGCACTACCAGAGGCCAGTCTCCACTCTCTAACCCATCTCTGTCTCTCCAGGGGAAACAGTAGGCAGGCGGGCAGGGAGAGTACGTTTGATGTCTCCTCCGGGCCAAGATGGAGCAACCCATTATAGCTCTGTAACGTGATTAATCCTGCCGATTGGATGCAGAATCATGTTTTGAGTTAGAGTAGACTTTTTTTTTTTTTTTTTACTGACTGAGGTGGATATAGTGATCTTGTAAGAAGTTGTGTTATTAGAAATCCTGTATGGAGGAAATAACTGACATTATATCAAGATTTTAAATCTATATTTTTGAGTGTTTTGAAGGTCTCATCAATTTCTTCCATCCATCCAGCATGTATGAATCGGTAGAGATCAATTTTCTAGCTCTGAAAAATCATTACGACGTCAATAACGATATGGTCCACATAAGGAAAAGATATTTAAAAAAAACATTTTACAAATAAAATGTCTACAATATGCATCTTTAATAACACTAGTACATTACATTAAAGGCTGACAACACAGTTAATAAAACAATTAACATGTTCATATGTTAACAATTAAAATGTCAGGGTTACATTTCGCAACCACAGAAAATATTTAAGGACCTTTTGTAAGTTTGTACGAGATGAATTTATTTCAAATTAAATGGTCTTGTTTATACTATATATAGTCATTAGTGCTAATGGAATTATATAGTGACAGTATACATCTATTAAAAATTTACTAGTTGTGTAGGAGTTTTGACTGATGCATCATTAACACTAATTTGAGAGCGAGACAGACAGTCAGTCCTATAAACACACAAAGACACACACACATACATACAAGCACACACACTAGTGCCCCAGAGGTATTCACTTCTCCACCTAATTTAAAGCGCTCTCAAAGCAAAGCAACAGAGAAGAATAAACAGTGAATTTAAAATGATCTATCATTTTAATGACTTGTTGTTGTCTTAAAAAAAAATCATTTTCTGAAATGTTTTCAGGGGATCCATGGAGGAGTCAGCTAATTTAAAATAGTGTAGATCTCGCCTGAAGACAAAAATGTGATGTATTTGCATGTGCTATGCATTTTTCAGCATATTCTGCTCTATATGCACATACTGTATAGAAGCCCTTGCAGAAGTAAAATATTTAGGCAGGAGAGCAGGAGAGGATTTCTTATCCAAATTCTAAAGTCTTGGAGGCATTTGTATAATAATCACTGCATTCTTGGTTTTGCTCTTTAGCAACAAAGTTGCTTTGTTTGAGAATTTTCTGTGTAACAACAGTTGTGATACTTTCAAAGTTTAAAAGTTAACTTGCAGAGCAAATCAAGCTGTTGCATTCTACCGGAACACAATGGTAAAATATTCCTAAAGGAGCTAGAAGAATGATCTGACTTCAAAAGAAACTCAGTCATCTTTCAAAAAAAAAAAAAAAAAAAAAAAAACAGAGTTAAAGGCAAATGTTACTGGTAAATCTCAAAACCAAAAGACAAAAGACTGACCCCTGGGTTACCCTGAAGGAAGTCCAACAACAAAAGGCAGAGATACTATTACAAGGTTAGGTGTATCTTACAGATACATTCACCTCTACCCCTCCACTTCACACACAGACACACCTACATGAACACAGGTACACATTCATAACAGGGGAGGAATGCATTTGACAACCCCCCCCCCTCGAGGTAGACTACTGGAAATGGAAAACAGTAAAAAAAACAAAAAAAAAACAAAGTTGTGCTATAGGACCTATAATCAACTGTAAGTCCACTGGCCATCAAACTGCTTTTAATAAATAAGAAAAACCAATTCTAGTCCAACACTCCTACACCGAGGTAGTTAATGAATACTTGCCAGAAGGCGACTATTGCACCCTTAGAGTGTAATAGTCCTCTGTCTTACTGTGATTAATATGCGCAGTACAGCATTTTAATTTCAAAAGTCACCGGTCCATTGGATTTCTCTGTTACAGCCATGTCAGCCCAGAGACACCCACGCTGCTTTCTAGGAGAATCTGACACCGTACTATTAGTCCAAAAAACACTCTGTCTCTTCCTCTGACTCTTCTTGTGTTTTTCTTTTCTCTCTGGTTGTTTCTAATCCCTTCTGTGTCTCTTTCGCTCCGTCTCATCTTTCCTTCCTTCCTTACTTGTTGTGCGAGACCTCATGAAAGTATCAACAGGGAGAAGCAGCCAAAAAAGCAATAGATTTACTGCTTAGTTTGGCATGATCCGAGGGAGAAAAGGGGGGAGAAGAGAGGAACAGAAAGAAAGAGAAGTGAGTATCAAATGGCAGTAAATAAGATAGGGAATAATTCATATTACACAAAGGAATACTGTATGTTCTTTTTCAGATGATGTCTCTGTAGCTGTCGCTGCATTATAGCTGATGAAAGACAGAGTTTAGTTTAGTTTAACTTCGACAAGAGACAAATGATGTAAAATATCATTGTGTGTACATGCAGAGCTGTGTTCTTTAACTCTGATGCCAGAAAACTTGAAACTGATCTTGAATATACTATCAAATTCGTCTCCTTCTTACCAAATGACTGAAGTTTTGAACAATTGATGACAGGTGCAGACACAAATAGCTAGAAGGAGCTGAACTCAGCATCTACAATGACAACCACCACAGCTGTGTGAGTACGTGAGAGCTAGCTACGTGTCTTTCTATCACGTTCACTTGTATCCTCCTACACTCCCTTTCCTTTTTCCCTCTGACCTCGATTTTCTACCCTCCTAAACGACTGATCCTTTCCCCTGACCTCAAACTAGTCTGACTGCTCTGGGAGTGACTGATTGGTGCAACATGGTGGCCCATTTAAAGTTAACTCCTCTACTTCGCAGTGTGTCTAATGCAATAAAGCACCACGCTTTGCAGCATGCAGCATGCAAGTGTGTCAGTTACATGAGCGCGAGACTTAAAGGTGCTCAGTTGATTTGAAATTCAGACAGTATTTATCAGACGATGTAGCTTTAAGAAGAGCATCATTTGGATATACTTCAAGGAGAATGTGTTGTTGCAGCCTGTAGCAGAATCCTAAGCTTGATGTCTCTTATTACTTCCAACAATTGTTTGAAAGCAGAGAGGCAGAGATCACACCTGTTCACATGGCATAAAAAAGCTTACTGCAGGGCTGTTCCTGACTCTAATGTTTATACCATCCTCTGCCTCGTCCCCACAGGCCACTGAAAACACTGTGGATTATTTAATAGTGCTGTATACTGATGGTGGGCTATAGTTTCACTGCCACTTTATGATTCAAAGCTGGGAAAGCTATCTTTCAGCTGAAAAAAATGGCAAATGCATGAGGCAGAGGCATCATTCATGGCTGTACAGTGCATTTTATACAACACTGCTACTTCCACATTCATTTCTGAGGTGTACACAAGTCACATGGCAAGACAACCTCTCTGGGCACATTAAATCCAGGTCTGCAGATAAATTGGTCAGAGCTTGGCCGGAGATTGCTTTGATTTACGGCGTAATTACAGAGTTTTGCTGCAGCATTGATATGCCGGGCTGTCTGTGCCTCGGTTCTTGTGTATGGTTAATAACAATGAAGCTGTCAGGCCTCTGAGGCAAGCAGACAGGTCTGATGTTACCGGTGGTATGATGTGTGTGGTGGCATATCTCATGTAGCAACCACAAGTCATATAGAGGCATGTTATATTACACTGCAGTCTCCAGTATGTCTGCGCATCCTGGCTGAGAGAGTAATCAGATAAGATAATGTAGTCAGGAGAGAGAGAGAGGAAGAGAGGGAGAGAAGAGAGCGAGAGAGAGAGAAGAGAGAGCGATGACTATAACGCTCACTGTCAGGATGGGAGTGCATCCCTGTGAGGGAGGATCTATCACTCTCAACACTCAGACTCACATACACAGTCACGCCTGATGCACACACTTAAACCCACACCCACACACAAAGTTGGGGCTGAAAAAACGAGGCTGTGAGTTGCTCGCTGTAGACCGGGAGGATGTTTATAAAGCTACCAGGCTCACTGCATCTTTCAGGTTGCATTATGGGTGCTATCTAATTGGTGGTTGGTGAAGGCAGAGGTGGGCCTCATTGGAGGTTCAACCAGAGGCTAGCAGTCTCATAGCATCTCAGCAGCTCGTATTTCACTGCGCTCAGTGTGCTAAGGGGGTCAGTCTGTCTGCCGCTTACACACACACACACACACACACACACACGCACACATGCACGAATGCACGCATGCACGAATGCACGCACGCACGCACGCACGCACACACTCCAAAATGTGTGCACATGTACATGTCTGTGAGGAACTTTACTTGCACACACACAGTCAAATAAAAAAAAAACTTTACTATATAATGAATATGCAGAAGATAATCCCAGATGTGTGAACAGTTTGAATAAACAAACATGTGCTGAAATACGCTACATGTGGACGCCACAACACACTAACGCCAGCTAAGGAAGATTAGTCCCACACACTTTAGCCGAACAATGACAAAGCAAATATAAACAACAGGCTTTTAATTTTTTAAAAAGTAAACTTATTCTGTTTATATATGCTTAACCTCATATCTATAATATGACTAAAAAGCACATACTTCATTGAGTCCGCCTGTTTAAAATGTACCATGCTCTAGCTGGCTGCATATAAAATAATAGATTATATTTAATAGCTGAGGAAAAAAATGCAAATTTTGTGCAAAAGCCTAACAACCACAGTACAGTGGAGATTTAATTGTAAATACACAGTTTCAATGATGCATAATTTCAGCATACAAAGCTTTCTCTGCTTTATGCGTTTCCAATTATTTTATACAGTTAAAAATAGGAAGAAACATAATATTTTACTATCACCCAATAGGAAAAACAAGTCAGCTTTATAACTGTTTGTTCATTATACCACAGTAAATGTTTATTATTTCACATTTTGAACAAGAGTGACTGATTTGATTGGATTGTTATTAATTGATATGGTTCTTTTTTTGCACAACAGATCTCATGTTATCAACAGTTTCCTGCAGGTTGTGCAAAGATCCTGGGAGATGGTGATGATGCTCCAGTCAAGGCTTGAGGATGTTCTCAAACAGTTGCAGATTAATTTAGAAAAGAAAAAACATTTTTTCACCAAGTATGGTGGAATCCATATAAGAGTTTCCAAACCATTTCTGCAAAGCTGTCTGTAATAATAATAATAATAATAATAAAACCCCAAACAAAAGAAAGTGTACTTTACAGCCATCATCTTGTGTTGCTGAATGATATATATATATATATATATATATATATATATATATATATATATATATATATATATATAGTGGGACGGCATGAATGGATACTCTTGGTGGTTTATTTAAGCAGCCATGTCTGTGAACACTAACAGTCATATGACAGCATTTTAGAAAAGCTGCATTCCCCCAGCCAGCACGTTAACACTGCACCTGCAGTTTCTCCACGCTAATTAGTGAGAAGCTCAGTTTCAGAGGCAGAAAACTGCAGCTTAGTGTGGAGGAAAATACTCCAATAAGAAAAACAGATAACATTTCAAAATTTTCCCCAGCGTGAGTCACAAATGCCACCTGTAGGAAAGAAGACTGCACATTTTGCACTAATAAACCTCTGTCTGAGTCTCCCACACTCTCACTGTCTCATTTTAGTTAGATTCTTTCACTCTCTTGTTTTAACGTCCTCTAAATAGAAAGATTTTTTTTTGCATCAAATATAATACATCCACTATGCCCTCACCACCCCCTTTTTTCTTTCTGTCCGCCAGCAAGTACTCCACTGTAGTGTGTGGTGGCCAGCTCCGTCTGATCACTGGGCTGAGCAGATCCCACTGCGAGAGACTTGTGGGGCTCGACTGTGTGATTAAGCAAGCCTAGGTTCCACCAGAGGGCCACCGGAGCAGATGTTCTCATTAAAAATGCAGGCTCTGTGAGTGAAGGAGATTGCCTTGTTCCAGGCAGAACCTGGCCGGAGGTTTAAAGCTCTAATTCCTCTCACTTGTAAGGCCAGCCAAGTTTCAATGCCTATGCACGCTTTAAGCAACGTGGCAACCGCAGATAATGAATTATTCCATCAGCATCGCACTTGTCTTGGGTTATTCTCTTTTAATACGCTGTCATAAGGAAAGACGGGATCACTTTAATTTGTGAGTTAAAAATGAAACTCAAACTGCAAAGCTTGTGGTTCGTGAGGTTTTCCACTGTTTCTGGCTTCCTCATTGCTACTTTGAAGAAGTCATTAGAAAGAACTTGTTAAACATCTCATTTGGTGACTGAAGAAAAGAGAAGCAAACACTTTAGCATTGTCAGCTTAGCAATAAAGTGCAGATGACTGCATATGAACGCTCTGGGTTTTGCAGCTTAAGAACAAGCTGCTGATGACAGCTTGGGATATTCCATCCTTTCCAGCTGGCACCTAGACAGAGCCTGCTACAATTAACATGAAACTGCAGAGCACTAAAAAGTGATGCAGCACTCCAGAGGGTACAACTGCACCTATATACTACACAGCTGGTTAATAGAATCAGGGATATCCATCAAAAGCTTGTGTAAACCCACAGTGAGACAGCAGTGGGCTGAAATCTTTGTTGAACCATAAGGATAATCCCTGGGCATTAAATATCGTCAACACAGACACAGTTTGGTATATAATGCTAAAGTTGCCGGAAAGTTAAAGAGGGATTTTGCAATCTGGTGGGACATTCTGCTTTTCATCAAACAACAGACACCGAGCTGGGGTTTGATGTTGGGGTTACATGAGAATGTCAGTGTGAGTGTGTTTATGTGCGCTTACGTGTACAGATGCGTACTCTCCACATGGCTGTATGCAGCATATGTGGGAGGAAAGGTTACTGATGGATTATAGCCCTCACCTTTGAGGCTGACCCCATTACTGGCCTTCACCTCACCCTCCCTCACCAACCCTTATCCCTCTGTCCTCCAACCTTGTCTTCTCTCCTTCCTCTTCTCTCTTTGTCCCGCCACCCTATCTCACACACACTGAGAAACTTGCCCTAACAGCAGTAGCCTCAACACACACATGCTCACATGTGAGCCATTGGGATGAAGTGTCAGGAGGTAGAGGTACACATTTGACTTGACATGAACACCAAACAGAGATTCTACCCTGCTGTGGCTGGTGACTGCAAACCAGCCAGAAAAAAAAAATCCTCTCAGTGACGTACCAGTGGTTATCATTTCCATTTCCCAAATATAGTCAGTTAAGAACGGCACCAATGTTTCAGTTATATGTCACTGATGTGTACATGACATGTAAGGAAGTGTGTGGATAAGGCCTACAGATACTGTTAGTACAAATTAGGGTGAGGGAAAGTTCATGCTTTCAAGTGCTTTAATTTTTTTTCTTATGTTTTGTTTCATTTGTTACCTTGTTTTATTTGTCTCCCATTATTTCTGGAGAGAAAAAAAGACAGATAAATTAACGTGAGACATTTTAATCGAAACTTAAAGCAGGAATTCTGCCGGTTTGCTCGCACGAGTCGTGCAAAAGGTCACAGAAAAGAAATAATGACTTCATAAACACTTCTGTTAGTGGAATTATCTGTAACTTGTCCCAAATTGCCAGATATTGTCCCAAAAGGGAGACGCATCTGCATCATTAAGGACTGTTCCTGAAACTGGAGTATGGTCTAATGATACAAGCATGCTCACACACTGACATTTGCACAAAGTCTGTACACACAATTATGGACAGATTTATGAAACATTCTTGTTTGTAGCAGCAATCTCAATGATGCTCTTTAATGATTTACCACAGCAATATGAGGTGGGAAATACTGCCAGACATTGTACATAATTCACCCTTTTCCTCTTAAATATGGTGCTGATATCACTTTGTAGATTATTGGGAAGGCAGGCAGTTCATTACACTCTGCTGTACTGTATCTCTCAGTGTTGTCTGTTGTTCGGCCGCGTAACTTTTCAACATATATTGTCCATAAAACAAATGGCAGTTGTGTAGAACAGATTGTGTTGTTAAAGTAAACATTGTTTGTAACGTTCAAAGGCAAGCAGAATTTCAACATAAAAAGAGCAATAACCTGTATGTTACAAAGATTTATGTATCCCTGGATGGCGTGCTTGCTCCATCCTGAGGATTGCCAGGTAGTAAATTAGGAAATGCCTTTTGGCAAAAAGCGTACCACATACCCATACACACTCACTCACACTGTATTGTATGTTTACTGAAATTGCCAATAAGTGCTTATGCATGCACACGGATACACACAAGTAACATGTACAAACACACACAAACAAAATGTGAAGATACCAGACTCTCACCCCACCCTTAACCACAATATATTCTTCTCTTGTGAGACGAGTTTTCACAATGCAGAGTTTCCATCATTTAAAAAAAAAAAAAAAGAGCCCATGACGTCACTTAACAAAAAAGGGGCTTAGAATCACAGTCTGGAAAAACACTCATTCCTCACACGTACAAACACACCCACGCACACAGGCATGCACACAACCCTGGGAAAGAAGGTCTTATGACACCTAATAGGGAGAGAAATTTTAGTGACACTTGGGTCAGGTCTTAAAGAGTTAATGTGAACTGAGAGCTGTTGTCTGTCACATGCACATATCAAGTTTACACACACACACACACACACACACACACACACACACACACACATATATATAGACACATACACTAATTCCCAGTATGACTATGCTTTATTGATGGAGAGACAGGGCTGCATATCTAATGGCATTAGCAAGTGAATGTGAAGAGGCTGCTGGGTATGATCCATTTATATGCATGCTAATAACAGTGCACATCGGGCCTGGGACGAGCAGGAAGATCTCTCTATAATCGACCATCCATCATTAAGATGTGACTTTCCCGTCAGACACAGCGCATCATTACTCTGCACACACCATGGGCACACACACATATACATGTACAAGTATACACACACACACACACACACACACACACATACACATACACCCCCCCTTCAAAAAAAACACTTTATCTGCAATTGCTTGCTTCTTTCATCACCTCTCCACATACTGTGTTTTCGTATCAATCAGAGAGAATCAGCTACACACACTGAAACTAGTGAAAGTCAGCAAACTTTAACGATGGCACAGCTCTGTTCAAAAGGGTCTTTGTGAGCCAGATTTCTCTTTCGGTAACGAAGCATGAAGTGAACGTTAGCTCTCCTCTGTAAAAAAAGAAGAAAAAAAAAAACCTGGTGACCTGAAAACGCACGCGCACAAACTCATTTGTGTCACACAGATGTCTTATGAGAGAGTTCACAGCACTGACGAAGCTGTGACGGAGCTGCACAATAAATGCTGCTCAAGTGTTCTGAGTGAGCGAGGGTGGCCTCAGGAGTCCTGCGGTAGTTTGGGGGTCAGAGTTGAGGTTAAGGTAGCTGGTCTCTAGTGGCCTAGTGTCAAACCTCAGCTCTTACACTCTTCGCTGCTCTCAGAGGAGGAGGAGGCGGAGGAAGAAGAAGAAAAAGAAGTGGGTAGTAGGGGTTTGGCTTTTGGACCAAGGAGTGAGAGCACTGTGGGGCCCTTCTGTTCTTGGAATGCCACTTTTTTTTTTTTGCTCCGTACACCGCACCCACCACAACATAGAGAGACTTAACTGTGTTGGATTAAATGAGCATAGTTTGAGTGTGATTTCATTCTTTTTTTTTTTTTAACCATGGCTGGTACCCAGCGCTGGCCTCCTCATTATCTTTTACACTGCAAAAAGGGCAAATCAGGGGAAGTCATAATACCTCATTTGAGGATTATAGTTTTTCTTATCCAGGATAAATAATCTTGCTAAGCATCATTTGCAATAGATAATTAAACTTGCTTCGACTTAACTGATCCTAATTTTTCTTAGTGAGTTATTCAATTTATATTTCATCCACAGCTGACACAGAAGACACATGTCTGAAAGGTTGATTAGCCAGAAGAATTAACATCTAAAGAATTAATCTTATTAACTGATAAATTGAGCAATAAATAAGACATTTTTCAAGAACTGTTATCTTGAATTACTGAAGTTTTATTAGCATATCTTTTTCTTATCGTCTCATCTTTTTCTCTTGTTCTTCTCTTAGTTCTAAGGTCATGCAGTTTTCTTCAGTGGCCCGATTTTCTAGTTTAGAGAGATCTCATCAAGTTGGCAGATGTTTTTGCTTCGTATTCACACATTTGATGATTACTTTTTCTATATTACACTTTGTTTTTACTTGTTGTGCATTGTAAACTCATGAGCTAAGAAACCCTTTAGACTCCATACACACTTATTCACGCTTCATTAAAACACGGAAACACGCATACACACGTTCACACAACTTGCTTACACTCTCTCGCTCTAAGACCTACATATGGCAGACTGTGAGCAGGCTGAGTTGGGCAGCTGGCCGGTATTAAATTGGATCCCTGGGTTCCCCACTGTTCAATGGGACTTAAACCCATATTAAAGGCATCTCCTACAGTCCTGCACCA
Source organism: Polydactylus sextarius (assembly GCA_016801845.1). Taxonomy (NCBI): domain Eukaryota; kingdom Metazoa; phylum Chordata; class Actinopteri; family Polynemidae; genus Polydactylus; species Polydactylus sextarius. The sequence goes on from CM028919.1 coordinate 11,311,409, forward strand.
GTGGGAGAGCATGGACAGTGGCCAAGGAAAGCAGGCCAGTGCCAGCCACACCCCTGGAGAACTGCATCTGCTCTCACTCTACACCATGGCCCCTTTATGTTCGGCATGACATATCGTCCCATGCGCCCATATGCTAGTGGTACCAGGGTACATGTTCTTTAACACAGGGCCGTGGCACTCCACACAGGTAATAAAAGTTAAATGAACACATATCTGATTATGTGCATCAGTGTTTTATGTGACTTAGTGAATGTTTGTGCACTTGAGATAAACAGACATGGAAGATTGCGTATGTTTACGCATGCAGAGGCCATCTTTTTCCAGTTTATGGATAAGCACATAAATGCGCAAACCGCACTGCCTGTTGAGATTTGAGGTCCAAAGTGGCGATCTCCTCCCTTCTCTCAGAATTTATGTTGAGCATTATTTAATCTGTCGAAGCGCCGGTAGGACGAGGGAGTGTGTTTGTGCTTCCTCTGGCTGCTCGAGACTGGCCACTCAGTTTGGTGCAGATTGTGTGGGCAGATGCTGCTTTATACGCCACACTCATTTTTATCACCAGCTTGTACTATACACCAGTTACATAAAGCTAGTGGTGCAGTCATGCCTGAAGGAAGTGAGAAGGGGTGCGGGAGGAATCATTTCCCCTTTTGTATCTCACACATAATTGAACCGGTCTCATTTCCTGCCAAAACAAATACAGCGGCTACATTTCAGAGGTGATTAAAAATGTGCTGTGAAAGACCAAGAATGCTTGAATGAGGGAATATTATTCCACATAAGGGCAGTCTTCTGTTTGTTAAGGATGTGTGAGATATTTATGCATCTTTCTGTGTCTGGCCAGAATCAGCATTTAAAGGTGTAAATGCACAACCACAACTGAAGCTGTCTCTCAAACTGCCACTTTGTCGGTGGCCCTAGGAGACCAGGAAGGATAATGGGAGTAGTCTAATAAGTTTGTTTGGCTTGTTAGTGTGATTGTTTTCTCACAAAGCTAATTAACTGTCTTGGCCTTAGGGACCCTCTGCCCTATATCCCACTATCACCACCCATCCACACACACCCACACACAAATATGAACATACACATTCATCTATCCATCCTCACCTTGCTCAGCCCCCGAGCCTCCTCCTCTCTCGCACTCACAAGCGGCAACTCTCTGTCTCTCTGTCTTTGGTTCCTGTCATGTGTAAATTGATGGAGGGTCTAGTGATTGTCTGTATGGTCCCAAGGTGCCTTTCCTCACTACACAGGCATCCTCCGGATTCTTCCTGGTCCACAGTTGATTACGATAAATCAATCTGAGGGGTCAAACACTTGGACTGGGGCACTGTCATCTCCAGTGGCTGTGGGGGTAAACCGGCCCAGGATAAGAGGGCGTTTCCTGGAACCCCTGTGACCCCCTGGACCACTCTCGTTTCCGTGGTGAGACCTTCATTAAGGGACAAATCTGTTCCTGGAGTTAAAAAAAGAGAAGATTTGGGGGTGGGTGGGTGGTGGGTGGAGGGGTTGCTTGTTTTTCATCACATCTCTCTCTCTGCTACCTCTGGTGGCCTTATTTCTCTGTCTGGTAGAGCTGGCAACTGACAGGTAACGGCAGAGCAGAGCAATAACGCCATTCCCCTGGCCTGTATAGCAAATAATGCCGGAGATTTAATCAATGGCCGGGAGGAAAAGCAGGGCCAAATCAATAGAAGCCTGGCTGTTTGTTCCCCTGCTTTGAAGGTGAATCCGGGCCTCACTACATAAATTGGACTAATTGAAGAGCATGCTAGGAAACAAGCCCCTTACAAAGCATGTCTGTGTCAGCATGATACTTGTATGTGAAATTCATCAACCCAGATGTGCAGAAACTGAGATAATAAGCTGCCATAAGCCCAACAGGAAAAACAGAGGTTATAAACACAGCATTAGATGCATCTGACCTGATAAAATCCATCCACACTTATTTAGATTATAAGCGTGGGCGTAGTAATACCACTTGTTTTAGGTTGTGGAATTATCGCTCACACTTTATTGTCTAAGTAGTATGAAAGGATATGTTTCATGGCTCCACTCATCAAGTATGTTCCTCTCCATTTATCTAGCACACTAAGAGGCATCAGTGATCTATGTTTTCATACTGTACGATGTTAGTGAGTGTTAAAGGGGCTCCTTGCATGCTGAGCTGAGGACATATATCCAATGACAGTGATACATCTCATCAGCAGACACAACAAATTAAAAACACTCACCCATGAGACACTGCTGTTCAATAAATTGGCCTTATTTTCAGGGGGAAAATGGGGCATTCTCCGCACAAAACAATCAATCACAGTAAATGACCCTGCTATTCACAAATCTGTCACAGTGGAGCATCGCTGTATTAACCACCAGACCTATTTGATGGTCAAGTTGAGATCTTCGCTGAGACCTCATTCCATCTCCAGGTCCCTCATGGGGGAGGGGCCTTGAGGTCTTAGTCCTTGGGCTGGCCTTAATTAATAAGTTTTGTAGTAATGGTGAGAACAACAGGAGGTGTTAACCCTGTTAGCAGAGTGGCATGTTACAGCATTAGACTCCTCAGAAGGGAGCAGAGGAGGAGGGGAATTAAAAGATCTCTGCTGTGGATTGGCTCACAATGCACCAGGAAGGAGATTTGAGCCCAAATGAAATGATTGTATCAGATAGAAATCAATAGCAATCCATGCCTTCCTTAATCCTGCACTAGCTCCCAGATCACTCCCCGGTGCAGGCAATCTCTCAGCCATCATTACGACGCGCAGATCGATAGTGGGCAGCTAGGCATCTGGTTAAGTTTCTGGCTACACTGCAAAAGTATGAAGAAGAGAGTAAAGGAGAAGAGACACGAGACAGGATGATGAGAGAGGCAACAGGGTGTTAGTGCGGCTTTGAGTGTCTGACAAAGTACAACCGTCCTGTTGTTGAAAGTAATTAACGAGAAAAGACAGCAGAAAACAGGTAATCTACCCCGCCAAAAAAACTTTAAATCCTGCCAAAGCTCCAAAGCACAAGATCTTTTGTTGTGTTATTATCTCACAATAGGGGATTTGAGGTAAGCGCCAAGCATATTCTGCTTCAAGAGATGGATGATGACGCTTGGAACTGTGTTTTATGGTTGTAATCAGAACAGGTGCACATCATCTATCAAGACATAATAAAATTTTACAAAGTGCTTTCTTGTCTGCAATAGTCCTAACATTCTGTTTCAGTTTACGCCACGGCCAATGAGAGAAACCATCTCATATGTCTCACTGGCAACATCTCAGGGGATTTGAGTGAAGAAAAACATGGTTGAGTTATTATGGGGGATTTTGGTTGTGCGGTGATTGCATTCATGTGATGTAAAAAAGGAGGAGAAAAAAAACAACAATACAATAAACAATAAATCTGAACCTCTGCAGACTGGGAGCAACACCTGCAGGAAAAAAAAAAAAAAAAAAAAACATCGTGAGGCAAATGAAACAACTTTGATGAGATACTTGTGCACAAAACTTGCCGGGTTATTTGTCATGCTTTTTATTCTTGAAAAATTAATTGGTGTATTTATCATTAACACCACTGGCCTTAACGACAGGAGGATCCATCATTAACACCAGTGGCCCGAGCAGCTGGAAGCACAGAGAGAACGCCTCTGGGTTCAGCCTCAGCTTTCTGTGTTATGTAGTCAAGTCACAGAGTCTCTTTAAAACCCTTCAATTAAAAATGGCGAGTTGGTAGCTGCTTTAATGATAGCTGTGATTTTAATCAGGAGTGCGGTATTCCTAGTAGGTCCTGGAGGTCTGGAGGCCTCACTGCACACATCAACTTATCTCTTTCTTAAAGCTCCTTTTCTAATTTCCCACCTCTGTCAAAGTCTGCTCTGCTCTCCCAGCGCTCCTCTCCCCATCACAAAAGACCTCACTGTTAGAATGCACATAAAAACACACACAAACACACACACACAAAAACGCTGCAAGTAATTAATTCCATTAGCATCAATATTCTACTCGTGAGCAGCAAACATGGGCAAGGCAAGCTAGAGCAGGAAATCTTGTGATGGAAAGCACAGTAAGAGGATATGAGTGGGAGATTGATAGAAAGAAAAAGAAGAATTGTTTACTCTCTCCTTATTCTCTGCCTCTTTCTTCCAGAAGCCTGCTGGCATGAAGGAACTTCTCCCAGCAATTAAGAGGGGCCGCAGACGCTCGGCGTAATTACTGCCGCACATTGCTGCTGTCACAAAACTCAGCTTGCCCTCTGGTCATAAAAAAACACACTGAAGAATATTTAGAAATGAATTATTCAAAGTGATTGTTCGCACTCAATTATTCATGGGGCCCCGGCGAAGGGAGATTTGCATCTCAGTGCTGTAAATATTATTAATCTTGCCAATTACAAAATTCTCTGCCGCTCTAAATTCTTCAAATGATGTTCCAAATGTGTGCGGTATTTTATAGCCTTTAATGTTTAAGTGGCTTGAAATGAATGTGCTGCAACTTTTACAAATCATCTGGAAAACAAATCAAGTTCAGCGAAACATTAAAAATTATGGGAGATGTTGTCACACCACAAAACTACCTAATGTTAACAGGTTGCGCTGGATTCTAAATTTAAACCCATAATGATCAGTAATGAAGGGAAGAAAGAAAGAAAGAAAGAAAGAAAGAGGGCAAAATGCAAAACCATGGCACCACTTGACTCCTTTAAATACTTTGTGATACTCAGAATTCATTGGCGTCATTACTTCAATCATCTCTGATTAAATATAATTTTCAAATTTACTTATGGAAATGGAAACAGACAACTTTCAGACAGAATTAGTTTCAAAGTATACTATAGGTATCGCTTCCAGATGACAACATAGCTACCACTGTTAGCTACTAGTGGCTGCTGCAGAGTAACCATTAGGAAAAGCTACCAGCAGCTACTTGAGAAAACAAAAGTGCTGTCCTCTTTCTGTTTGGTTGCAAAACGGCAGACCCATTTTCTCTACACTGTAAATCAAACCTTCATTTTATTGAAACATTTTGTATTTGGCAGTCTGGTGAATGTGAGGCACAATGAACATGAAAAGATCTCTAACTAGAGTAAAAGATCCCATCCTAACCCTAACTTTAACCCTAAAACTGTCAATGTAAGCAGACAGAAGACACTCACGTGTTTATCTGGAGCTAATGTCAGGCACCAGCCATTTGATTTAGTCAAATATAGAGGAAATCTCTCAAAGCTGCAGTGTTACTACAACATTTCCGCTTTTAGTTACAATCCCTCTTCTATGATTCAGCACAGAAACACTGTCCAGGAAAACACAAAGTAAGATTTTACACTAAAAAGCCTGTTTTTTGGATGATATCCCAGTTTCACTCAAAAATCTGGAACTAGATACATTCTGGGACACATTTATGTACAAAATGAGAACAGTGAATTGTGTCCCTTATAGCATATCTATATTATATAAGATATCCTTACCACTTTCAGAGACTTCCACACTTCCTGACTTAAATCTATTGGTGCATCAGCTAAAAGGTTCCACAAATCCCCAATATTTTCATGCTGGGAAGAAAAGCAGTAGTAATAGTTTAGCTCGTACAGTATTTCTGCCTCCTGATACACAGATTATGTGACAAATACAGGTTAATATGACCAGGTGTAAAAACCATACTCATACATATTAAAACCAATTCACATTAAATGAACAAATAGGGGAAAACCACAGGAAGACCAACGTGAAATGGAAAAATAGTTGGTCAAATATGTTTTAAACACAGTGTAGTTGCAGTCACAAGTGTTTACCTATTCATATCTGCAGTGTGCAGTTAATAAAAAGTCTTCGTTATTATACTTATCTCACTCGGCTCTGCTGTTATATGTAGAATTGAAATTCACTCATTGCTAAGAATACATTAGTTGTAGAAAGCATATCTCAGGCTGAGGTGGGACACCTCCATGGTTGAGAGATGAGCGCTTCGGGCAAACGCTCAAAACATCTTCCTCCAAATGAAATTGACAAGCTCATGGAGCAAAAGTATGAACCAGCAGTCAGCATGGGATGAAAGATGTTTTCAGAGCTTGTGTGAGAAAATTTCCACCGCACATCTGATTCTTGAACAAGTGACAGCAGGTCAAATCAGCACATGTTCCTGTCAATAACTTTGACTTTAAGGGAAGAAGAGAAGGTGATATAGGAGTAAGATATTGCTACTCTGTTTTCGCTAACACTATTTCTCATAACTTAGTCCATGACTTGACCATCTGTTTTTGTCTCTTTTGGAATACGGAATGGGAATTGTTCATTACCTTTTATCTTACTTCTTTTACTCCCTGCAAATGCATGATAGAACATATAATTTATGAAATGCAAATTGAGGTCTATGTCCAGACACTTAATTAAATTTATGTCAACTTTGATATTACTGTAAGCCTCTCTGTTCTTGAACAATGTCACAGATCATGATAAATGGAATACATGCTGAGCTACAGAAATAATTTGACCAGGCTGGAAAAAAATCAGCTTATTGGGTTGGAAGTGGTCTCTGGCCAAAATTCTGTAGTTGAGAATATTTCTGTAAGGATGTTTCATGGGTGAGATGAAATCTTCAACATAAAACATTTTCATTATAGCTTCGCACCAACAGACTTAAAAAAAATGTAAGAGAAGAGGCTGTTTTTTTTCAGATTATCTTATACATGCAGTTCATCAATTCATTACATGCAAATCAATCATGTGGAACTGACATTTAAAAAAGCCTCTAGTGTTATTGACCTAATATGTACGGTCATGTTAATATACAATTTTAAGTGATTCCACAGAAAATGGCCTTGAAGGAGCATTACAGTGGAGCTATAGAAGAATGTTGGTAAGTCAGATAGTCAAATAACCAACCAACTGCATCTATCCATTCATAATTACATCCATCCATTGAATGGTATATTGGACATCAGCAATCTTGATTTTAATCGTAACCCTGTGTCTCTTGCTTGCTTGCCTTCTGCTTCTCTGGGTCTCAGGATGAATGGGAGAGTGACACTTTCTAATGCTTCAGGCTGAGGAGCTCACTCTAATAGGCCTAGACTTAATTAGTATGGGACTCCCCCTGTGAGGAAAGATAAATCCTAACCCCTTGAAAGTAAGGCTGCTGACACGAGTACAAACACAAATATACAAACAGGCAGAAACGCACATACAGATTCAGTATAGATGCATGCATTAACCGAGGCAATTTTCAGTTTCCAGTGCCCTTTGAGCGCTGATGCAGAGCTGATAATACTTTAAAGTTATACACACTTCTTTCTCCCTGTCTTCCTCGCTCTTCATCCCGTCCTATGCACCGTGTCTTCCTCTCATTGCCTTGCAGGCTGCAGAGTGATGTGTCATTTTATAATCCTGTGCTGGCTAAATTACATTAGGAATATCCTCTCATTAATTAAACCTGCTATTGGCAGCACCTGAGATAAAACAGATTATAAGAGCCGAGAGTGAAAACACAGAGCACGAAATGCCAGCGTCAGCACTTTGCCTGTGTGTGTACGTGTGTGAGTGTGTGTAATTGTGCATGTGTGTGTTCCTGAGAGTATGGGGAAGAGCAAGAGAGAGAAACTGCATTAAGAAATGGTACGGTTAAGATCTGGTGGAGTGCTTTTGTCCAAGGATGGAGCTGCAGTAGTGAAATTTACTACACTCCATACACTTACTGTGATTTCATGTGCAGCCTCAGAGATGGTTTATCCATAACAGGATTACTTGAGGGGTTAATTCACATGCTTTTTTTGCACCGTTTCTGACAGGTGGTATACATAGAGTTCATAGTAAAACGACTCCTTCTGCAACTCTGGCACCAGCTGGGAGTGAGATGTATATCACCTCCAATTGTTGCCACTAATCTATTGAAATTTGTTTTTGTCACTGAGTGAAGTGATTTGATCTTTCAGCAGGACCAAGGAGGATTAGCAGATACATAATATCTGTTCTAGTGCAAAGAGTACAGTTTGCTGTGGTTTTCTTGGGTTACAAAATGAATATAAAATTCATCACACATTGCCTCAATATACAAGTCTGGTTTTGGAGAAAGTGTTCAGCTTCTTTTTTGGGGGCTCTAGGATAGAAGTCTATGTAAAAAAAATAAAAAGCAGACACTCCATTAAAATGTATCAGAGATACCTCTTTCAAACAAGAGTAATCATGATAAAAATTCACATTAAACACATTCCTCTTGCTGGATGTCAAAACTGATTAATGCAAAAGAAAGAGGAGAGAGGAGGGAAACAGAGAGAGAGAGAGAGAGAGAGAGAGAGAGAGAGAGAGAGAGAGAGAGAAAGGAGCAGAAAATACTTGTATAAATATTAAGTGAGTCCGAGTGGGAATGCATGTTGCCTTTGTATGCACACAGTGTAAAACCATTGTGGAGTTCACGCAGGTCCCATACAAACGAATAAATCACTGCCTTTGGACAAATTAATCAAAGTGCCCAGCTGTTGCTGTGCATGGTTAACTGGCAGCAGAGCCGGCAGAGGCGCACACACCTTCCCTGGGTGTATTGTCTAACCCTCCCTTCCTCTCTCGGAGCAGTAGACCTGAAGTGGCAGATTGGGTTTGTCTCCCTCTGAGTGATGTAGTGCCACTTCCCACCTGATACTTTATCACCAGGTCAGGTGTTTGTTATACTGATACACTTCTCCTACCTTCCTCCCAAAACAACAGAGAATGGATTCTGACTTCTGTGACCTCTCGTATTACCCTGATTTACTTGTATTTATTTGTCCATTGTTTTTACAAAATCTAGAATATTGCATTTTTGTAGCATGTTTTTTTCTTCGTAACAGAGACAACTGGCTCTAATATAGCCAAGGGAAAACCCATGTTTTATCCAATCACAATCTGAGTACATATTAACACAGTCACTACAAATAACATCTTGCTTGGAATTCTCAACAGAAGTATCATGCAAATTGACTTCTGTTCAGTCTGTATTTACTTGTGTTATATAATTAGACGCTGACTAGATGCCAACTACTTACACTACTTACTTACAATTTATTTAGTAGAGTTAGTACAAGTTAGTGGGTCTCAAAAGGGAAATCTGTAAGTAAATTCTGTTTGTATAATCTGGGAAAGACTTGGAGAGATACTAAAATTGTAGCAGCAAACACAACATTATATGATATAAAATATGAATTGTTTGAAGTTTGCAGAAGAATACAGTGGCAGTCGCCTTTTTGTGTGTTGAGTTATTGTCACACAAGTGGCTTTTTGTGCACAGTGGAGCTTTAAATACTGTGATAGGAACAGTAAAAGAGGAAATAGTCACCATGATCAATTTAAATGTAGAATAACAAACAACAGGCTCCATCACTAGCTCAAATCCAACAAGTTATCAAGATAAAAAATACTTGTTCTTTGCAAATATGTTTTATGTTATGGTTTCGGAGACAACACTATTTAATTCTCCTCACTATCCCAGATTTACATTTTTTCTGAAATGTATACACCTCTGGTCCCTGTGACGAACAACTCAAAGCAATTGACTTTTATTCATGTCTTCAGTGGCTTTGAACATACACAGTACACTCATTTGAAATGATTGCATGTCTGGACAAAATCAATAAAAGACAGCAGACAATGACTGATCACTGACTTACTGTATGTCGTTTGCTTTAATTCACCCATGTGCCCTTGACAGAAACTGCCAGGACACTACACTTGTACTGCAAGTCAATGACAACATCGCAGATGACAGTCAAACATGTGACATTCCTGTCACCTGCTCTGCCTTCAGCGTCACCATGCATTTAAGGTAATGGACACATGAGACGTTTTGTTCCTCTGTGACTCTTGCTCCCAATTTTCTCTGAAAACATTTAACACCTCCTGACCATATTCCTGGAACACACTGTGGATGTTGCTATTTTCTCTGATTCTGGAACTGATTGTGAACTCACCATCACTTAACACACCTTGTTCTTTCGATCTATTTTCTCTCTGTCTTGCTGACTGCTGATGTCCTCTGCAGGGGAAATCATTCTAAGAAGAAGTTTACTTTGTGTTAATCTCATAAATGCTCTGTGTCTCCGCTCCTTTGCCCCCCTCTCCTCCTACACCCACACCCACTACCCCCATGATGCAGGCATGCAATAAACTACTTACATAAACCTCTCCTTTGAGACAGCCTTGAAAAAACAGCTGACATGTTCAAAGTTCCCCTCTGCCTTTCTCACTCTCTGGATGCTTATGATTTCCACCAGGAATGCTTTATTTGGATCCTTTATTACACGTGCTGTCCCAAAGTCTTGAAGGGCGGTTTTAATATGTGAATTCTCTGCTCTGTAGTGTGTGAAACAAGTATGAGGCGCACTGAAAAATGTTGACATTTATGACCACAAATGCGTTTCACTGGGCCACTTGTTGTTAAGTGATCAATATAGAGTGGTATCATCGTAGGTGAGGTAAGGTTCTGTTATAGTGGCGGGGAAGGGCATTTTATATTCTACTTGTAAAGCCGATGATGAGATTTTTTTGACTGTGCAATATAATAGCTGCATGTCAACCTTGCATATCAAACGACTGGTGAACATGCAATCGTGCATTCGGCAGCTACAGAGCCTATTTCCCTTCTGAGCTGTTTGGTTGAGAGTCAACACAACAATCTTTTCATTCAACATTAATAGTCTAGTTGTTCAAATTTAATGCTGTAAAAATGACTCTTCTGTTATTCTTGCGACAGATCTGGTTTTCCTCTATTTTAGAAAGGACATCGATGCCCCAGAGAACAACCTCAAATTATTTAAAAGAATGATTGGTGCAGCAAAATTTGCCCTACATGTAAACTAAAATATATGAAAAACAAGCCCTCCAGCTTAAACAACTACAGCAATAAACTGCCCTCGCCTCCCCATAATATGGCAGTGTTTCCTGAAATACAGGAGATATGTTAAAAATACCTAAAACAACATTTAATAGTGAGACAATGCTGGGTTTGGACTTTGAAAAAGATGAGGAGTTTCATCAACATGATTACATTTAACAAAAATATCTTGTGAAAGCCTAATACTTTATCACCCTTTAGATCTGTAAAAATGTTACTTCTCTTTCTCCTTTGCTCCCGTCATAACAGCTGTGGCCACTAGGGGACGTTGTCACTCACAAACATACGTTATGGGGCATTTGTTGATCATCAAATGTTGCTTAATGAAAAAAGTATGACAACTAGTCATAATAAGCTTTTTTCTCAAAAATATGTGGTGTTTTTTCAAAGGAGGGGAATTTTTATTTAAATAAGTGCTAATATTTATTTTCCACACATTGCAGCCACAAGACATATTTTATTTTTCACAGCTACCATGAGATCTTTTTTCCCTCTACCCTGATTAGTAAGTCAGGACACATAGACGCCATCATCATTCATTACCTGTTCTGTTCCACTCCTTACATCTTTCTGTACCATCACACCTCTTTCCATCTCCTCAAGTCAATTTTCAATCCCCTCCATCTCCACAGAAGGTCCCACTCCACCCTCCACCATATGATGTGCCATCATTCACCTCGAGAGAGCTATTCTCTCTCTGAATGGGATCATAATCGGCCCAGCTTTGCTTTTAATAGCCAAAGTGACAATACCTTGCATGTGCATATGGGTGAATATGTGTGTGTTTCTGCGTCTGACACCTCTGTGGCTGCATGGATGAGCATGGGCAGATGTGCCCACTGGAGCAGAACTGTCTGAGCGTGCAGAGACTTGGACATTAATGAGATGGTGAAAAAACTCACACTCTCCAATTAAAGAAAGTGAATGGAGGCCATTTAAAACAGAGGGAGTAGGAAGGATGAAAAAAAATCCTGTAGGGAAGGTGATGACTGGTGATGAGAGGAGGGGTAACTGTAGTATGAGATGAATTTTAAAATACAGCCCTCAGATTCAAATCCCTAATAATAAATAATATAAATAAAGGCAGATGGGATTATACCTCTATATTGTATTCATTATTTAAGATTTATTGGTCAATTCTGTTGCTATTAAATACTGATAACAATGACCATTGTCCATAGTATGCACAAATATATACTGTTCTCTTTGACCTGTAAGATGCAAAGATACTGACTTGAACTATTGTCTGAGGCGTTAAGATGTTGCCTTTCAGTCAAGCTTTTATCTTCAGTCTTCTCTAGCTCCACCTCATTAGAGGTGTAGGGGCCTTGAAGTGTTACAGGGTCCAATGTGTTATAACACAATTCTCCCTGTTCACCTCTCCCATTCCCAGAATCATGACTATCAATCTGCAGATATGTGCACTACATCAAATTACTGCTGAGGAGCTCACTTTCTTGGCCTTCTGAGTCATTTACCTGCTTCTAGTCTCCAAACTGTCAGGTGTTGTCTGAGTCAACAAAGACACAAAAATGGGTTGCAGGCCAAGCTGCTGATGCTATAGTTCTGGGAAAAAATATAAATACACCATATTTTTCGGACTATAAAGCGCAGGCGTAATATCAATGAACGGGTCTATTTTAATACATAAAGTGCAGCGGATTATAAGGCACATTAAGCGAAACAAAACAGTCACACACACACCGTAATATTACGTTGAAGCACAGTACGTAATACTCCGTGAGGCTCCTGACTACAGTAGCTGTAATGCTCCGACAATCCATCAAGCAATGTGGCTTCGTAGTTTACCAGTCGAACTAAAACATTTTAACAGATTTTTGAGCACCGTGTACCACATAAAACCGGTTCGAGGTAAGTAAGCACAACCAGAATAAATACATAAGGCACACTGACGCACTGTGAATTTTTGAGAAAGTTAAAGGATTTTAAGTGGCCTCATAGTCTGAAAAATACGGTATATAAAAAGTTGCTTCTGTGGAACATAGAAGTCTGTTTAGAATTTAGTCATACTTGTACATTTTTGTTACTATTATTCCTTTTGAGCACCATCATGTGTTTTTTCTCCATCTGCTTGATGTTGCTACACTGTGTCAAACAATGCTGACTTTGTTTCTTTCTTCATATCTTAAAATGTTGAACAGTTACACATTTCCTGCAGCTGTTTCCAGCAGTACAGAAAGCAAGTACAAGTCAAACACGGGTCTACAGCCACGTTAGCAACTTTTTTTAAGCCTGTAAATTATAATAGAATGGAGCTGACAGATAAACCAAACAAATGGGAACATTGACTCTTTGACTGGGAAATTACGGGATCACCAGAGTTCACAAAAAAGTCACTAAATGACTTGGAAGAACTTGGTATATTTTGGCCCCTTTTATTTATTCATGTTTTTAAATTAAGCACCATTAGACTGTGACTGTGGTTTGATCCCATCTGATTTTGCAGATGGGACCTACTATCATTTTAAAGTCATGTAAAACACGCCTTAGGGGTCTGATTCACTGGTCACTGGGCATGATGAGCACTAGCTTTTTTTTTTTTCTTTTACTACATCAAATGTAGGAATTGACTGTGATTTCTTGGTATTGCTCCAAACCATCATAATTAGTGTGGGGGAGCTTGTAGATGTAGTGTGGGTGTTACACTGGTTGAACAGTGAACATAATCTTTGGCCTATTATCTTACTTTCCCACAAGTACGGTTTTCACAAACCATCACAAGGTTGTTCCATGTCTGGATGGTCACTCTTGTTATCAGCACTGTGCAGGAGGCTTGTTAAAAAAAAAAAAAAGAAACACATAAGTGGTATGTAGGTACATGGGTGGTAAGTGCTGCTCCCACCATGTATATAGTGTGTTTGGTATGTTGGACCCCTCTGCAGTCAGCATTGATCGACCTCCTTCCCTGGACACTCGATGCAGCATGACCCCTCCAGCAACCAGCCAGTAATTGATCCTGTAGTACTGTTGTGGATTCCCATGGCACATGGGCTCTACATGTATGTGTGAGTGCATCTTCTACATCTTCTTTTGGCCGCGCTTCTCGTATGATGCTCCACCTTGCTAACCTCTATTGCATTCAGAATGTATCCATAGGCCATAGTGATAGGCAGAGTACGAAGCCTGTACTTACATGCATTTATTTTCTCCCCCTCTCCGCTTTTCTCGTATGTATGTTTTTCTTCTTCTATACAGTCTACAGCACTTATCTGATGCTTGATAAAACCTCTCTCTTTTTCGGTCAGTTTTCATTCAGGGCTACGGCGTGAGTTCGCCTGGTGATCAAATAGCCCTGTGATTTTATGTAGATGAAAGTAAATCACAGCTCCTCCAAGTTGTTTCAATGCTCCGCCACGCTCGATTGTCTAGCCATTTTGAGCGACTCGCTCACCATAAAAGAGCCCATTTCACTTCCATCCAGTCTGAGACAGACAGAAAAAAAGAGGGGTGTGCCAAGTAAAAGCCTTAGACTTGCTTTTGGTAGAAGATTAGCAGCTGCCAAGAAGCTTTCAGATCCTCCAAAAGAAAAAAAAGAAAAAAAAAAGACATTCACACTTACACTACTACATGCACTATCTATATGCAAGGCCAAATCCCCACACTCACACACACACACACACATTAAAATGAGCATATATAGTGTACACACACAATCATACAACTGGGTAGTCTCTCTCTCTCTCTCTCTCACACTCACACACACACACAGAAACTTAACAGAAACTGCTTCCTAGAGCAGTTGCAGTTTCTTTCAGCCTCTGTAGCAGTATATCTGCAATTCAAAGTGCTGTGGGTTTTGCCTCTGCCAAATTACAAGCTCCATTTGCCAGCCTAATTAACGGTTCATAGCATTCAGTGAAATTTATTGCTGCAGCCCGGGCGCATGCCAAACCAAACAGGATAGACCTCACAGATAACCGTAAACTTGGCCGTGGAACCTGACACCTTGAAAAAACAAACTTGTTACAGGGAGTCTGTTTATATACTCCTCTTTTCCCCTCTCTCTCTCTCTCTGCCTCTCTTCTCGCTCCACTGTCTCGGCTGACAGTTACTTGACTGTTTCACTTCACGGTCTCCGTGGCGATGGTTGTTAAGAGGGAAAACCCAGACTCAAAACCTATTCCTTTTGACCGCAATTCATTGTATGTTTGTCAGCGGGTGCCCTTGTGGTCAATACTGTTTAGATGAACGGCTGAAATGTGAATCCTGAGGAGAGGACACAACAGGACAAGACAAGGCATGAATTTCAACCTTACTCCACAAAATCACCCAAACAATTTCCTCAGCTTCTCGGGAGCAAAACAAAATCCAGTGGAACATAAACAGCTTGAATATAAACTGACTCAACTTGAGAAAGTAAACTCAAGACTCTCACACTGTGACAAAAGTAAGAGTCTGACACATCGAAAAGCAGAGAGATCTTACATTTTCAAGTTTGCTACCGGTAATCTGCTAATCTTGGACACATCATATACCTGGACCTTCTTGCTCACACACACACACAAACACACACGCACACATGTGTGATCACTATGAAAAAAATACACTCTGCCTAGCAACTGACAAGCTTGAGGTTCCAATCCAGAGAGCACCAATTGCTTCCTCTGGCGAGCTGTCCCTGATGCGTTCCCTGTTGTGACAGAGGTGCTGGAAAATGTCCGAAGGGGACCTTTATCATGTG
This sequence comes from Polydactylus sextarius, assembly GCA_016801845.1. NCBI lineage: Eukaryota > Metazoa > Chordata > Actinopteri > Polynemidae > Polydactylus > Polydactylus sextarius. Next base: position 11,326,952 of record CM028919.1, read on the forward strand.
GCTTCAGTGTTCTGTCAAATTCTTGCATCATGCAGGTATGACATTGTCTGGCCAGTCTAGTTGCGTTGTCCTTGGCGGATCTATTTCTGACTAAACAAGAGACATGTGCAGTACACTCAGCTAAGAGATAAGTTTATTACTATACCACGAAGAAGTGATACAGGTCCAGTATGTAGAATTTAGCGGGGACTGTTTGGCAGAAATTTAATGAAATGTTGATAATTATGTTTTCATTAGTATCTAATCACCTGGAGCTAAGGTAATCATTTTGTTTCCATTACCATGGAATGAGGTCTTTATATCTACATAATGAGCAGACATTAACTGTAAGTAAAAGGAAGTAAAATGTCTCAATGGATCCAGAAAAAGTGTCTCGTGTCTGTATCACTTGTAGTTTTGTTATTAGACCTTCAACATAACCTTCTGGTTCTTCTGGATGAATTTATTGATTGTTGTCTCAGGTAAACCTTTGTACTTTGTAAGTAACATTTCCTCCTGTAAGGCAGACCTTTGAAATTGAAAACAGAAATGTCTTTCTGTTGTTCCCTCACAGATTCATGTTCATGTATGTTTTATCTCACAAACCGTCATAATGTCAAGTTGGGCATGGAAGAAAGAGACGTGCCTTTTAGTAGATTGCCTCCAAGTTGCAGCTCATGAGAAACCCTCCTCTCCAGATGTGACAACTAGTATATGTCGATAAAGAAAGCAACCAACAGACAGACAGATAGATTGACAGAGAGAAAAAAGAGAGAGAGAATTTAAAAAATGGAAAAATCCTTTTCATGTTTCTGGGCTAGTGTTGCAAGTCTTTGGCTCGTTTCTCACAGGGATGATTTTTTGTTGTAGGTAACCAGTGTATCAATCAAAGCGGGGTCTAAATGAGACACAAAGGGATGCTGTGTTGCTAATTGATCGATGGCTTGTTCAAGGAATTAAAAAGAGGAGGCTTGCTTCATTAGCGCAAATGTTCTAAATCTCTCACTCGAGCTCCTTTCGGAGAATATCGCCAAAGGGTACAATTCCAAAAAAGATGGGGAGAGAGAGCGAGAGAGGGAATGAGAGGAAACCTCAAGGATTGAAACATTCTGAGATTTCAAGTTCATTTAACACCAACCCTTACAATTGCCCTTTTAAAACTGTAGAACTGAAATGGATTTTCTTTCTTACATTTTTGAGCTGATGCTATTTTCAGGAACGATCCCTGCTCATTCCTCTCTTTTCACAACCAAGCACACTTTCTAACACCAAAACTAAGTCTAAAACTGATCCCTGTAATACCTTCTATGTCTTACAATAGGGCCACATAAAAATAAGACTTTACAGCAGCACATGTCATTTTCTCCTAAGAGGCTAGCCATTAGTAGAAAAGAAACTGGACCGGGTTTAACTTGTCAGACAGCTTCAAAGAAGACTGTGTGGGCCTCTCGGAAGCCTCCCCGGCTGATGGAGAATTATTGATTGTGTGTTCAGATATCTTGAGGCGCTGGTGTATAACACTAGGGTTTAAATTCAGCCCTAATGCTCAGCTCATGCATAATTTATGTAGCTCCCATCAAAAGGTAGTAGCAATGCAAACTAAAGAGGTCTCAAGAAGCTTTTTGTTGAAAGTTTTCACACATCAACAAGCTCAGAGTCCAGCATGATTTTACAGCAATAGGTTCAAATTTAAGAAGTTAGAAAATAAATACATTTACCAATTGAGTGTGGCGGCAGGCTTTTGATCTAACGATGAAACTTTCACCATGATTTATCTTTTGTATACAATTTATATTGAGGAATAACAGTATTACGAAGGACTGAGACTCACCAACTTATTAATGGAACATTTTAAATGCATGGTCTATTGCTTTTTGTGGTTAATTTCTCATACATGTGTAATGAGAGTGGTGCAAGTAACGTAAACACACCACTGGTGTTATGGGTTATACTATTTTTATGTTCCTTTGCTTTTTATATTGTGCATGTAAAACCAACATGCATTAGTTGAATAATGAAAGGACCATTCGGATATTGATCTGTCTGTCTGTATTGACCAATGGGGCTCCAGGCTATACTTTTCCACATGGTTAAGACATTTATTTAGATAGAGAGTCACATTTACTTGTAATTACGGAACACAACTGAAAAATGAGCATTGCTTATACAAATATTAGAAGCATAAAACCCTTTACAATTGTCAGTGATGTCTTGTGTTGCAAAAGTAAGTAACTGACAGTTACGCAGCTCCTCTTCTGTGCAAGAGATGGCACAGGCAGATTTGGAGGCGGGCAGTAAAACAAGTGCTGCCTCCCTGCATCTCAAAACTCGCTTCACCAAACTGCTCATCGTAACGATTATTCAAGATAAAAGAAGATTGCTTTAAACTAACACATGGCTGAACACAAGTTATGATAACTATACACTCTGGCACTTCTTGTAATCTCACTGGAGTCATGCTGGGGGCACAAGTCTTCTAACCTGCCACCTAAAATGAAAATACAAATCTCACTAACACTACACAAGGGAGAAGTGTCCTTGTTTACAAGCAAATCATCTGCAACAGCATCTTATCGTATGGGTGAGCAAACAATCTGGCCAGCACATTTGTAGATAAAAAGAATTCAAAGGTGTCTAGATTGGAAGATATCTGCCGACCTTTGCTTGACCTGCTACCAGGAGGAGGTATGTGCCTCATTGTTAGTCTTTTATGACTGAAACCTTTTTTTTTCTGAAATCTCTGAAATTTTCTAAAATTTTTTCTGAATCTCCCTTTTAAGCTACATACAGTTTGTTTGGGTTAGTGTTGGTCTGACACAGCTGACTTAACACATGGAATATCTATTTGGTAATATGAAACCTTGTTGTTTTTGAAAACAAACGTGTTTCAAATTGTTGAATTATTGAAAAACTTTGGGGATGACCACATGTTCATTTAAAACTACATTTATATACAGTGAAGCAAAGTGACACACATATCTCTGTGGGTGAAGTCTTTGTATAACAAATGTTAGTTGTGTTGTGAGTATCATTGATCAGCCTTAACTTAACTTTGATGTGATTTTAACTTAAAAAACTATGAATGAAAAGCTCACAACTAACAAGCCAACTAAGTTTACCAGAGCCTCTTACAAATGCAAATAGATCAGTTCTTCAATAATATAACATTGACAATTTTTCACAGTCAGGGGATTGTCTGATCATCATGCGCTACTCATTGACAGGTAATCAAAAAAGTGCACTTAATTTTAAAGCCATTTTTTCAGGTTAGTATAGTCAAGTCTGAGCTGAAAAAGTTTGATAAATGTACTGAATGAACCAAACTGTACACCGAGTCTCTTCCAAGACTGTATAAAAATATTATCTTTGTGCTTTTATTAAAGTAAATCTCACCACTCTGAACAGTTTTATGAGGTAAGTGAAAAATAAATCTAGCTGTCACAACACTCTTTCTTGGCTAAAGGGAAATATATGGTCCCCTAGAAACAAAGAGACCGTGATCTTAAATGACATCTCAAATGAAGAATGGAACATGATAGGCACATCTTTTAAAATGATCAGAAATTATGTGAAAAGTGAAACTTAAGCATTAATAGCAAATGAAAACAAAATGTAAAACTGGACTGTCTGACCCTAGTATGCATTGTCTATTAAAGGGGCTATATGTAACTATCAAATTCATACTCCAAACAGTATATCAGCTTATTCCTATTAGAAATAAGGAAGTGCCTTCATCTTTCTGGCAATTTGTCATACTGCTACGTGTCCTTTGCATTATAAGACTGGGCTAAACTGGTTGCTCCCAACTAAGTTTCAGGGCTCATCCTCGTGTGAGCTAATGTTTTCTTTATTAAATCTAACCTCAGTATAGGGCAGTTGTTGACAACACAAGTTTACTTAGTGGAAAATCTGATTATGTAACTCCTAGGCGGTTTTCTTCATTGACTGACAGCAATGATTTTACAGTCAGTCCATCCAGTCCCAGAGACAGAGAAGTTGTGGTGGTGGAAGAGAATACGAGGCACTGGAGTTTGAGGGAGAACAGCTGCAGCATCATAAATAGCTGAGTTTGAAGAAAGAGTGGAGAAATGTCACATAGAGTTTGGCTGCAACACAGGTTTATAGCCTCACAATTACTACTTGTTTATCCCCTCATGTTGAGCTGAGAGCAGTGTGGCATTGTGAGGTGGCTTAGCACTGACAGAATGCAAGGTGGTTAGAACTTTGCTTCACTACTTAGCAACTTCAGCAGATATCGCTACAACATCTAAAGACATCTTTAAAATAACATTAAAATATTGTTCTTTACATTCTGGTGATAATTTAAACAGTTTAGGTTTTCACCACAATACTTAAATACTGCAGCTTTTAAAAGCTTTTAGGAGTCTCTTAGGAGTTATATGTCTAAAGACCAACACAGAAAAGACACTTTCATAAGAACCATAAAGAAACACTAATCTGTCCCTTAACTGAGGCCATTAATCTGTCTTCCACACACAAAGTTTCCCCATTGTGGGAACGAGAACATTTATTACTCCTGTCCATGAATCAGGGAACAAAGACAATAATAACTCTAGAGTAATCATCATTCTTATTGTGATGTCCAAAGTTGCAGAAAAATGGTATCACACGTAACTGAACAATCTTTCTCCGTCTCCATCAACTCAGTTTCTATCTGGATTTGGATCTGGATTTGGCATTAATCTGCTGAAATTCTAAACCTCCTGGACATTGTGAAAGATACAGAAGATGTTGATGGTACTTTGATTCCTATTCCAGATAGGTTAAAAAAAAAAATGTGATGAAAATGTGAAGGCGATGTGTCACACAGGTCAATTTTGGTTCCCTTGTTATTAAGGTTATAGGTCAATGACCTACCATATATCTATGTCTTTTTACTTTTGTACCTCGATCATTTCTGATTAATTTGAAATTTTTGAACTTTTAGTGAAATTAGGTCAACTAATTAGGTCATTAGTTACCTAATTAGATCATTAGGTTTTGGAAAGTTTGTTTATTTAATACTAACATTAAAATATCCTGGTGATCTAGTGATTTTTTTACATGCTGTGTGCCCTGTAGTTTATATTTCATGATGTGTATCTTGTCTGTTATTGTAAAGTTCGTAATGTAAAATCATTTTCTTTGAGTTGTTCACCTATGGTTTGTGCTTCAGCATAATTTGTTTATCCTCTCTCTATTGCCCTCTCTCTAAATATAGGATAGCAATTAATCTAAATTACCCCAGGATGAATTAAGAAAAATACATCCATTAACTCCAGATATGGCTGCTTTATTTCTATATGCACCACACCAACTGTCGTGGGAAACCATCTTGATTCCTGAGTTGTCTTTCTTGAATAGCACTTGACACTTTAGATGAGCCTTGTTGAACACACTTCTCAACATTCATTAATAACTGCCACTGGACATGTGAGTGCATATATTTACACTGAAAATATAACTGCATTTAACCATATCATGCTCCGAGGTATATAGGAGGGGCTGTGTGGCATCAGTCAACAGAGCCATATGCAGAGGAACTAAGCTCAAACAATAAGAGGTGGTGGAACAAGGTGAGAGTTTAACTTTTTTTTTCTCTTTTGCCGTTATTTATACACACTGCTCATTATGCCCTCATGTGTGTCTGGCACAGCGAGAGCCTGGGTTCTGACAGTGCCCGTCCTTATTACTGGCAGGCGAGCACCTGAGAGATGAGATGCATCCTGACACCAAGGGCTGATTCTCACCTCCATTAACGCCAGCAGGGGGTCGCCATGATCTGATTACAGAAGGGGATAAATAAGGAAAAGGAAATGTAGGGAAACAAGAGGGGAGGGCAGGGAGGAGAGGGGGGAAGGAATGAAGGAGGGCATAGAGGTGGAGGAGAAAGAGCAGAGAAATGGACATAGGTGATGATGCAAAGGAGAAGGGAGGACAGGAACAGGGTAGAGCAAAGCAGTTAGATGATGAAGGGGGGGGGGTCGGAGATGTTAGGTGGGGTGGGCGGCGGTGAGGGTGGGTTGATGATACCGGCGCTTGTCTGCGGTGCATAAGCCAGCAGCCGTGGGGCCTAATGATGGAGGACACTAGTACATGGCTCAGTAAAGGCAACTGGCTGTGATCAATACCACCTGATGAGGTGTCTGAGTTGCTTCTGATGTGCATCAAAATGGAATATGTTTTTCCTCCCCATTTAATCGATGGGAAGAGTGTGAAACTAATTGGGCAAAATTGCAGGGGCATTTATTGATTAATCAAGCAGAAAAACGAGGGGAGCATATCAGAAGCCAGGGCCGCGACATGTGAGGGCAACGACATGGTGTTTTGATTGGTGAAATGAATCAATATCTTGGAATCATTGGCTGGCGCATGAAAGTTGGAGGGGCATGAAATATTTAAAGGCGCCGTGGCAACAGCACCTGCACATTCACAGAAAGCTGAATAAAAACAGACTGGCATCAATTTTGAATGCCAGACAGTCACATACTGAAAAGCACTCCTGTGGATGATAGGATTTTTCCCTTTAGAATGTTATCTCCCCTTTTCCTATTCTTTAATGTATACAACATTTTCAATATATAGTCAATATAGCATTCTTTGGTATGGAACACGCCTTATAGATTTCTTCATCTTTTTTCTTCTTCACCATCACAAAAAATCTCATGGTACAGGTCCCGTTTTGCATTGTGGGAATGTGCTTGAGAATGGTTTGTGCATGGTGGAATGTCACAGTGGGGTCCTCTGAAGGACAGGAATTGTGAGTCTATAATCTTTCGTCTCTGTAGCGCTGAACCCCCAGGGAGAGTTGGATCAGGCCACTTGATTCAGTCTTTTAGTTCCACTATGGTGCACTATACCATACGCCTGTACAAAAGCCATCTCCCTTGTCGAAGAAGATGGAAATAACACTGGTAGGGGGGAAGGGAGGGTGGCGATGCAGCCACTACCACCCGTCCACCAATGTGTTCCACATCAGGAAGCATTCATATTTTTCTGTTCTCAGAGCACATTTGTAGTACTATGTAAAACTATGACAGCTAAAGGGAAAGACCTCACCTTCCCTACCTACTTTACAGAGCATAGGAAGATGAATAAAACGTGATAAGAAAGTACAGGAGTGGTACAGAGAAAATAGAGAAGCTGGTAAAAAAAGAGAGGAGGTCAGAGACAAAACAGAATCCTGGACAGAGTTAAAATTTCCAGATGTCTTTTCTACGAAATGAAACTGAAACAATATAGAAACCATGATGAAAAGAACGGCAAGTGCAATAACCAGAATCTGATGGTGAGGAAAGGCAGGAAGAGAGAGACAATGAAAGCTGGAGAAGGGGTGAAAAGGGAGAATTAGCAATGCCTGCTAAGGTCACTGGGGTACCAGGGTGGAAGAACACTTAGTGACTTGCACACACAATTTACTTAAGGAGATGTTACTAGACTGGAAGCTACTGGGAGGCGGCTGATAAGTGTCTGGATCATGTATTGACCTCTCAGTGGCCTCACAATACCGCTGATTGCTGGCTGAAGTCAACAGGGAGGCTAGTGGTCTGGCTCTCGCGGCTCCTGGGCTCTGAATGTCTGTCAGTGGAAAGACTCGAGGCCACATTATTCTGAGTGGAAGTCCATCGGGTCTCGTTGTTTTGACCCGCCACAGTCCTGTTTACATACTAATGAGAGATTTACTCTTCACACAACACAGGAGCTGAATAGTATTAACATTTCCATTTAGATGCCCAGGAATTGGTCTGCACGTACTGTAATCCATAAAAACTCAGCAATTTGGACATGGGCTGCATATTTTGAAACTCAAATCATCAACAGTGGAACATGTTTATGGATGTAACAGGGTAAAGTTGGGTCAAATCAATGGACTTTAGCTGCTTGTTAGGAGTTCAGCTGATGAGCTGAAGGAACTGTCATACCGTACTTATGTCCAAAATCAATGCACCCATCTCATTTTGACTGAACATCTGTGAACTTTTAGAATTTTAATGGATATTACAAAACACCATCAAACTTAAGAGGTCTGATGCATCATTTTCTAATGTACTGGCTTTTGGCCAAGTGTAAAATGTCAGATAGTAGCCTGGAGTATGAGGTTAAGTTTAGTTTTTTGAACCACCTTATATTCAGGATACAAAAAGGCCCAGTACATATGATTAGACTGTGATTAAAACTATCCAAGAAAAATAGCACAAAATACAGTGAAAGGCACTGCAGCATACTTGACGACTTTCTTTCACCGTTTGATTGCGGATTGATTGCTGATTGATTGCTGATTGCATTGATTTGTTTTTAAACTCAAACAGAAACTACTGTGACTTTTGGCTGCCCCTGTCCCTCTCCTTGTTACATTACATTAATAGTAGGCAGTGATTTATGCAAACCTAATGTGACTCTCATGATTTACATCCAGTGCCAATATTCATTGCCAACGCACTCAGTAAATGCCATTTATGTGGTGAGGAAAAAAGTAATGACTTAAGCTATTGCCTTGTTACAGTCCTTTTGGCTTTTTTATTAACTATAATTAAAACCAAGTGTTTAATTTACTTCACTGTAACCATAACAAAATCTTAATAAAGCCCTTTATACCTAGGTTTATACCTAGTTTTATACCTAATTTATTAGCATGATTATATATATTAACTTAAACCATTACATAGAGAGAAAATAAAGAACAGTATTATTGTTGCAATGTGAATATGTTATACAATACATGAACAAAATACCAGTGGAAAGAAGAAAACAAAACTTTGACAAACTTGGCTAAACATAGATTTCAGTCATAATAATTTGACATAATATGTCAATCCAAGAAATTCTTAGGAGGAATTTGTGCTTCGTATCACCATGACTAATTAATATGTAGCAAGAAATCAGGGATAATGAATTCAGTCGGTAAAATCTTGAAAATAACCTGTTACCTGTGTAACTTTCCACAATGTTGATGAAATTCATCAACATTGAATTACAAAAAAAATTCTCAGATGTTTTAGTAAAATAATAAAGATATATAATGTTGGTTAAGGTATATGTGTTCAACTTATTCTTCAGTTGAAAGCACCGAAGTATTGGTAGTGGTATATGAAATAAAATACAGCTACCAATTTCAGGCTCTGTGTATATAGGACAAATTTATGTTTTTTAATAAAGACCTGCTCAAGTGATACCAGGTATGACCATGGTGACTAGTCAAGAGCGATGGAAGAGCTTTGACCCGAATGGTGTCTAACGTTCTTGGACACTTTATTTGACAATCTCAGTGTTACAGTGACTAACTCTGCCTCATGTTTGACAGGTAAGCAGCTCTGAGAACAGCCTCTAGGAAATCTCTGAACACTGGGAACTCAGGTTTTAGCAGGGCAATGGGGATGTAGACAGAGGGACTAGAAAGGCAGACCTGCATTTACAACCTGTTTGGGATTTGGCTATTGCACCGTGACTAACACCCCTGCTGTACCACATATGCTGCTGAATTTTAAGTCTGGCATACTGCAGGAGGTACAGGGTTAGTAAGACCAGAGAACAAATGCCATCTGTTAAATAAACAAACACAACATATCTCACCATCATTTTCCATACAGAAGGAAAACTTTTCAATCCTTAAAATGAATGCATGCCATTACGCCTCAACTCCAGACGGCCAATTATGTTTTATTTTGGCACTTAAAGTTTGTGAAGGTGTGCAGGATATTGCCCATAATATATACACAAGCAGGCTGTCGCCACAGGATCGCTGCTTAAACTGGCCCCTTGGGGTTCCTGAGGTGGGGATGGAAGGTACCACCGAACGGAGACAGCCACCTGCATGTGTCTGCACATACAGTATGTGTGCCAATTACTCACTGACAGACAAAGAGAGGAGCCTGACAGGCCATCGCCATTTGGCAGATGCCATGCACAAATGCTTCGCACCGGCTTGACGTCAACGGACGGGGGCTAAGATGAGGCCTTGGTCTGACAGCTCAGTTGGACCAGGGCCAAGGAGGAAAATATAGGAGTCATGGCAGCGGTGAGAAGGGGGGGGGGGTTAGGGGGGGCAAGCACGGCGAGGGGTAGTGGGAGGATTAATATTACATTCATGTGTCTAAAGAGTGTGACAGGGCTATGACAAGCAGCATATGAATATTGGGAGAAAGTTTGTAGCCCTGCCTCGGTGTTTTGAATGTTAACTATTTATGAGGTAGACAGTATGAGGAGGGGATTTTAACATGTTTGCCTGAGGCTCTGTGGTAGCCCAATGTTTGAAATTTGGATTTTACATAAAGCTGGCAGTTGTCATACAGGCTAAGAATAAACTGAGTAGCAAAAATAATGAAGCACATCCTAGCACCTCATCCCCCATACACAGACACACTCTCCATCCATCTCTTTCTGTCCATCTGTTTTGTTCCCTTGGTTTTGACTACAGCTCCCCTCCCTTCTGTACATAGTATTGAATTCATGGTTAAAAACTGTCAGACATGGTCATAAATTTGCTCATTGTATTCCGCTATTGTTATGTAGATGAGGAGGAATTCTGAAAGCAGCTACTGTATCCTTTTAGTTACAGTATCACCAGCACTAACAGACATGCTGCTGATAGTTTCATGGCTATGAAGACTTTGCGATATTTTGATTTCAGCCCAAATACAATTCCAAAGGAAGAAATCATTTTTCTAAGGAAAATAACTGGAGAGATATTTGTTTTTAAAGTGGTTTCCTTTCATTTTTACACTCTTTATAGAAAGTCGATGACATTAAAGGCCTGCGATTGTAGTATATATTACAGTCCTAAATTCATATTGTGTGATAGTGAGTGTGAAGAGAGTGTAAAGGAGCCTCAGAAAGGCAGACACAGTCTTTTTTGGGGGCTTCTGTTATTAAGCAATGCCACTGATGCCACTGTCAGATCCAAAAGAGAGATTCAAAAGACTGACACATACATCCAGTCTTTTCCTACATAAAAGGAAGCTCCACAGTGAATCCAAAACAACATGTGCAGTGGTATGATTGGATGGAACAGAGGAGAGGGAATGGATAAGCATTCTTTTCCTCAAGGTGTTTCTATATAACAGTGTGTTGGACAGTGTGCATGTGTGAATGGTGTATTTGTGTGCAATTTCAAAGCTGGAAGAATGAGAGGACCTCCCTTGTGACACTGGCCACCTCTGTCATTCAACTTTCATATATAACATGATTACAAACACACATACAGGCACACAAATTCACAGATGCACACCAACATGTAACAAAGAGCCTGGCCACTGCTTTGTCTGCACGTCAGGGGTTTGATTCTCCCAGAAGCCTTGGATTGGTTGCATGACACCGTCACAGTATCCCAGGATCCCCGCAGGCAGCCTTGGGACAAGAAGCTCATCATCGCTCCTCGCACTCCCAGGTGAATGGCAGGAGGTCACTCTATGATGAGGAGGAAGGGTCGGAGGAGAAGAAATAGACCCGAGGCCTATTGTGGAGATGGAGAAATATCCACGTCTGCCACAGTGTCCACTCAGGCAGACAGCGTACACCACACACAAAAATGCATACGCACGCACACAGTGGAGAAAGCTACTCAGACAGGCAGCTCTGTCACTAGCGATTACCCTCCTGCCACTTTGACACAGAGAGATTGGGGCCATATGAATGCCTCTGTAGCCCTAAGCGATGTTTAGGGCCAGGAGTTAGAGAGATACGCCAGTCGCTGCTTATGAGGGGTTATAATCAGATGTGAAAGCTGTCTTGTACGCTTACAGGCAGCATTGTAGTGAAAAGCACAGTTGGCTGTAATATTGATGCAATTTTTTTTTTTTTTTTTTGCGGGTTGCATTAAGAGGATGGGGAGGAAATTGGAAACACATTAGCAACACCTGATAGCTTTGAATTTCAGGTTCAAGGATTCTGAACTCATCCCACTCAAACAGAGGGGCTCAGAATGTTAATCATTCAGGCGAATTATCATCCCAGTGGGTGAATGATGGAAGGAAAGAAACAAATTCAGCACTGGTGACTGCATAAAAAGATACTGGCTCTAGTAAACATGTCCTGTGCTATTGAACTGATTATTGTGTGAGAACAATAGTCACCCCCACCCCTAACCCCCACCAAACGAGCACATACATGTTTTTCTCTCATCAGGTATGCAGCAAAAACTGTATTTTCCTTTTCCCCTGTGTTTCTGACATAAAAATCTAAATGCACACAGTGAAACGGGATGGGATGTTTTGTTTTCCCTGCCTCTTTCCCAGGAGTCATCACAGTGGAAACTATTTATTAACTAGATGCTGTGTTGGCTGGTCAGTTGGAGCTGTGTAATAGGTGGGGGGAAATGCTTGTGGAACCTTAGATTTATTTGATGCTACTCTCAGGTTTTCCAATCTAGTGCTTCTTGATGGTTCCAGCGCTCAAATATAGAGGGGCTGAAAATAGCAGAGAGCACATCTCCGGATGAAAGGTGCCTCAAGGGTGGCTATCAGGACTGAGGAGCACAAAGTGAGCACCTCACTCACATGCACAGCCCAGCCCTTGGGGTCTTTGGGAGTGATGAGAACTGACAGTGGTTTGTGTGCAATGACTACTTCTGCGCTTGTGATCCACAGCTACTGGGCAGCCTCGTTCACAAACCTCGCAGCATTCACTGTTGACAACATGAGCCAAAAGATCTTTCTGAATCACGCAGCGAGTACTTTCTTTTGTCTAAATCAAGACACAGGGGACAGCGTACTGTGCAAAAACAAAACATGTAAGCTTCCAAAACGTTACATCTTCAAATTGTCAGCAGTTGGGTGAAGAGGAAAGAAACTGTGTGCAATCAATGATAACAGCTAAAAATATGCTGTAAAAGATTTAAAGAGCTATAGCAAGTTATGTACATCTTAACCGGCATGCATAATTAATATGTGCATTAGACACTATACAATGGTTAATGATTTCAAAGTGCTGACCAGTAAAATTGCATACATTTAAGGATGTCAGATGAAGGTCTACACGCTGTAATTTTAAATGCACCTTTGCCTCTCCTCTGTGAGTATGTGTGAGATGTGTTCATGCCAGAGTAATGGGCCAGCATATACATAAATAATGAGACAGCTCTCCCTTTTACAGTTTATGCAAATTGCTTACAGTACAGAATAGACGTAAGTGCTTAAATTGTTCACAGTCTGAAATATTCTAGTGTCAAAAATATGAAAACTTCCATGTAAATATTTAACTTTTATATTGTTGAGTTTTTCACCTTAACTCTTCATGTCTCATTAAGGCACCCATGAGTATGTGGCTTGCTCTGTAATGACTATGAAAAATCATATCAATTAATGACACATCACTGTCATTAATTCATATATGCAAATGCCACCTACAATACCATCACTTCAAATAGCTTGAAATGATAAATTCATCCCTATAATTATGGTGATGATTCAAGTCAATGAGCAAACAAATTTCATTAATGGATTAAAAGCTAAAAATGGTCTGTTATCCAGCACTTAGAGGGAGGGGATTAGCTAGCAACCATATTAGACTTATCTTCATATGCAAATGAAAATGATTAGCAATCACTGGTTCTCCTGAAAGCAACAGCGGCAAATAAAGAAAGTTACTGAGGTCGAAACAATAATGTTAACTACTAGAGAGAAATTAGTTATGTTTTTAACTATGAGGTACAGTCAATCAAATGCTAATGTTTGTATTCCCACTGATTTATAACTTGTTAGGTGAACTGGAACAAAAGAGAGCAGAGTTTAACACGGTGCAAAACAACACAGCCAAAGAAATGCACTTACTGTGAATCCAGTAGAAATAACTACACAGTGATGAAGTATCTGTACAACAGGGAGTGTGAAACAACAGCTACTGTTTGGCACAAACGAGTGCATCAGTGCAATGCTTCTTTGGACTGGTCTCTATTGGCATTCTACTTATATTGGCTCCTGAAATGGCCTTTGATGCCTGCCTGAGCTCGTATTTAGATCCCTGTGCCTGTCGGCGACGGCGGCTGCTGCTGTTGCTCTTAGTATCAAAATGCAGCACTTCCTCTCAGTGGAGCCAGGCAGCTGATAGCCCTTATCGCATCTCCAGCAGCATTAACTGTTGGACTGGGGGGCACACTGTACCTTCCTGGTCCCTCCAGCTCTCTAACAACGCTTTCTCTCTGGGTGAATGGTCTCTGAGGGCTCAATTTAGACTGTGGATGGTCACCCCTGCCTCAGATTAATGTTGGAGCGCTGGGCCAATTCACAGGGATTTGCTCTGGCATGTTCAGTAGGCTGTGTTAAAGGTCTTGGAGAAACAAACTCTGACACGCATGTAATGGCTATACAACTGGATTCACTTGCATGAACAGCCTAGTGGTCACTTGCTTGACTTATACTTTCTCTTTCCCTTTTCTGTCTCTGTCCCTCTGATAACACTTCAATATTGGACTTGGAAGATATCCTCAGATGTATCTAGCAAGTTCAAATCTCTTCTCCTTTAAATTGGTTGTGCAGACAGACCCTGTTGTTAATTTTGAATTCATGAAGGAAAGCCTGAACGAAACCCTAATCTCCTGCCTCGTTATAAAAACATCATGGCACAAATTATCTACAGTATTAGGGCATGGTGGAAGTTTTTTTCTATCTCCAGGGGTCCAAAAAGTGCTCTGACTGACTGAGCCTGAGTAGAAAAACATACACCCCGAGAGGACTCACATTGACTACTTGTCAAAGTTTCTTAGTGCAGCCAGCTCTAGACCAGCTGCTCTGATGCCAGTACATCTACCTTATCACTCACATTCTCCTATGAAGAACCAGTCCAGCATGGAGAGAACATTTTCCTTCCACAGATGACTGAGAAAGGATCAAGTAAAATGGAAAGACGTCACATCACAAATAGAGAAATAGGCTCATCATTGTATAAAGGATTCATTGATATTCTCTGATTTAGTGGTTTACATGTTATATCCTAACTAGGTCCCCACATGTGGATGCAATATTTCTCTTCTGGGGGGATTTTCTTACTTTTCTGTATTAAAGGGCGTATTAGATTTCAGTGAAATAATGTTTTTAAATAGATAATTACTTGTTTAATGCAATGGAAGGAAACTGTGACTTGTGGGATGAACTTCACTGCCTCTATTTAGAAGAAACAGCACACAGACCCTTGTAGGCTCTACCGATACATTTAACAAATACTTTCATGTAAAATCGGAGCACAGGAGAGAGCAAGCAATGGTGGTTAATCCAAATATACGTCTACATCTGATCTACTGTGCAAAAGAGGCATACATTATTCAACTTTGTTGTGCTTTCATTCTGTTAAATGAGATATCACTGTTAGTCAGAGGAAAAAAAAATCATGAAACCGCTTTAACATTACATGTCCATTTTTTTTTCTTTTACCATATAACAAAGTGTAACATTCTCCAAAGCAGTGTTTGACAGATGAAACTAAAATTACTGTTGCTCTCACATTCTAAAATCCTATTACTATGAAAGCTTCTTATAATTGAGTTAGAAATTTCACAGTCTATTACTAATCATGCACTGCGAACATGTTCAAAGTCAGTTTCCATGTCAGACATCGTCTAATCCTTCCTTTTAATGTATCCGATCCAACGTCCCTTCATTAGGGTGCCTATAGGTTCCTCTTCCTCTCTGTGCTATAATGAAAGGAGAGTGTATGAAATAGGGATGGAGAGAGTGTTTGCTCTGGAGAGAAACAGCAAAGTTTTTTTTTTCTGTGTGTCCTTATTAGGGCTTTGCTTTCCAAAGCAAGGTCAGAACGTCTACCAACTTTCAGCTTTATTAGCCTTGGGCTTGTCCTCAGGCACTGAGTGGCTCTCACGCAACACCATGGAATGCAACCTCTGATTGTGCCTTATGTCTCACTCTCCGTTTTCTTTTCATGTTACGCATTAGAGTTTTCTCCCTCTCCACCTCATCCTCCTTGCTGTTGCTTTCTGTATTGAAGTTTTCCCGCAGCTCGTCTCTTGTCTCCACCCAAGCAGCAGCATGGCTTCGCTCTCTTCCAATCCTGCTCATTAGATTCTCCCTGGATAACCTGAGAAAAAGAGGTCCTCTGTCTTATTCGCCTCTCCATCATAGCCTCTGCCACCTCCACCACAGGATTCATCTGCTGGCGACGAGTGACCTTTGACACCATCGCCTCGCAGGCAGGATTACCATTGAGTCCAGCTCACTCTTTGTTCCTGGTAGCCGAGGGAGCAGAGAGGGTCTTTAATGAAATTCAAACTTTGGGCATGAGGAGCCATAGACATCTGAGGACCTTACTTCCCCTCACCTCAGCTGCAATGTGTGGAGATCAAAAAAAAACTTGAGCCAAGCTACATACAGGAACATTGCTCTTCTCTGTGAATGCAAAATGATGATGAGAAACAATGGGAGGTTTAGGTGAGAATGAAGGGTTTTTGAAGGACTCGAATATTCCTGCAAGTGCACTCGGTTACTGTTTCATTTTCTTTTTGGTGGAATCACCAAGTAAGCTGAAAACAATAAATGGTTAGGCTCTCATTTTCATTTAGTGCTTTGGGAAATATACCAAACTGGTGAGGCCACTGGGTTTATCAGTCTGTCAGGCACATCTGTGAAGCCATCCATCTCTCACTTGAGGTGCGGGGCCATAATAACTGTGGATTCCATATGTTTCCTTGCCTCTCCAGATTGTGTCAAAGAAGGTTAAGTGTTTTCATTTCCACACAGTTCATCTCTGTGTAACATTGCAGGTGCAGGATTAACACAAGGCAGGATAGTGTACAGTCTATTGGAAAATCGCACTCTAAACTAGTGCAGTTTCCCCCATATATATATATATATTTATACTATAGTGTACATTTCTATTTACCAAAGGTTTGTGTACTATAACTGAGGAAAAATAACAGTGCACCAAAAAAGCCATGCCATGCCAAGTTAAGACTCTCATTTTGATGGCAAAAATATTTACATTGGTAGATTTTGAAGGGGTATGTGTACTCACTGAGTTACTGCAACTGATTCCTTTAAATAGCAAAATATAATCACATTAAATTCACATTTCATAGAATAAGCGTCTACATTCTACAAGAGTATGCAACTCAATCCCCACAGCTGGCCCAGGCACTAAATGTAAAACCTGTATGAAATGTGTGATAATATTTTTCTATTGGAATTGTGGTTGGAAAGTGTACAGAAAAAAAAATCTTGCCATTGTAACAGCTGTTGGGATTATGGCGCCTGCTGCACTGAGATCTGTCAAGGGGCCTCAGAGAGCTGGGCATCAATAGACATGAAATTTCCAAATCTGAGAAATTGGTAAGCTGCAAGTATAAATCGTTAAATAACTGTCACACATTTCGAAAATCTTACAAAACAAGCATCCACCATGAAAATGTAGATTTTGTTTCATATAAATTAAACATTAATAAATTAACAGTCACACTAATCATCACAATAAATCAGAATATTAACATTTCAACTGCAGGGACATTGTGTGAGGGATGATTTGGCTGGAAACAAATTTTGTAAGAAAGAGACATGATAAGGTCTTCTGTATAATATATTGAGAAGAGACTCCAAATTCTTTAAAAAAAAAAGAAAAAAGAAAGAAAGAAAGAAAGAAAAGAAAGAAAAAGAAACACAAAATCCTGGAGGCCTCATCAATCATCAGGGAGGGGGCTCCATAGCTTGAAGCCCTGCTCTGGTTTTGTCATTGACGAAAAATGGCTTTCCATAGAAAAATGAGCAAGATCACACGCACGCACACACCCTGGTCCTGTATTGATTTTTATGGCGGATGGTGGGGATGGTGGGTAGTGGAGGCAATGCTCTCAGAGCAGATGTCTAATGGTGTTTAGAGACTCTCCACTTTATCAAGCCAGGCCAGCACTGACAGTTAGATGCTGGAGGGCAATTAAAATTAAAGCCTGCCTGATTAGAATATCATATTCATCTGGATGGTAATTACTATGTCTGGCTCCGTATAAATAATTAATTATGCAAAACCCATGCAGCTGCCACTGGCTAGAGTTAACTGACTTTCTGTCAATGTCTCACAGTTCTAGAAAGGATAAAGAGATTTGGGAAATAAGCTCTTTAGCCGCTATCTGAAAGCCCGCTGGGGTGTGCATGCAGCGCCCATTGAAACAGTGGCAGCCTGCCCTCTGTGTGCAGGTGGCTTCACCCAGACATTGTGGGGTGTCCTTTTGAAGATGTATTTAGTTTAAAAAGAAGAACACTTTAAGGACGTCCTCTTTCTTGTCCCTTCTGACTCCTTCACTCACACACCGCTCTCGTGTCGCTCTGTGCCTCTCTATTACGTATCTTTTTTTGAAGAATAAGAACACATACACTCTCTAGGATATTTTCAGTCTTTGTTTTGCACCGTTACCACAACATTAAGCTGAGGCTCAGTTATTAGTCTGCATTTCCTGCCATGTCGTTAAATTTCACTGATATTTAATTGCATCATCTCTGTCTATGTGCTCTGACATTTTTAAGCTCGTTAAATCAACTTACGTGATTTTACATTGTTAATATGACAGCTGATTAAGGTCTGTGCCATACTGTTTTCTGCCATTAAGATGTCTGTAAATTTTAGAGAGAATATGTTAGAATTTATCAGATAAAGACTTCACTTCATGAGATACATATTAAACTTAGCTGCCACTTTATTATGCATACCCAAGCAAAACAAATGTACTCTATTATAACAGTTTCACAATAACTCCTTCCTTCATGAAGGTTATTATGTTCAGTTTTTGTTAAACAGAAGTATTGATTCGGCTGTTTGTGGTTAATTTGTATTGCATTATACTGAGAGCCGTTTCTAATATTTTTCAAGGCCGTTAACATCAAAGCAGATAGACTGGATATTAAAAAGGCCTATAATTGTATATTCTACTACAATGTGAATAAACAGAACCACAAAAGGAGCATGGAGTTGATTCAAAACCTCTCCAAACCAGTTTCAACAAAAACCTGAGATATAACCTCAATTTAACTATGATTTATTACATGAGCATTATATTGGTGGTCAACATAATGAGAACATTAACAGATAAGCATGAGCAGCATTTGTGTATTTATAGTTGTATTTGTTGTATGGCTAAAAGAGGTCTTTGTTTGTCTGCCAATCAATCTACTGGTTAGTTGTTCAACTACTCCAGACCAAGGTCCACACAGTATACCTCACCAACTACTGGATGGATTAGATTCAACATTCATGGTGCATAGAAGATGAATCATCATGACTGCAAATTTAAATTTTTACCAAAACTTTGGCTTTTTTGTTAGCAACTGTCAGCATGCTGACATGTTTTATTAATAACAGTGAACATTAGACCTATTGTCCTTAACACCAGCTTAACAGCCGGTGTCCTGACTGTGAGAATGTAAGCACAATGGTTTTTAGCTCAAAGCACCATTTTGCCCATGTACAGCATCCTACATCACTAGTTAGAAAGTTTAATGTTTATCAAATGGGATCTCTCCTGACAGATGTGTATATATATATATATATATATATATATAAAATGAATATAAGAAAAAAAACAACTACACATATTTATTTGTGCTGGTTTTCCTACATTACTTTAGTGTAATCCTGTTCAGGCTGTTAGCCAGACGATTAAGCAGAGAACCACCCCCGAAAACATGGCCATACCATCCAACCATCTCTTAAATATAACAAGGTGAAATTGCCAGAGTATCTTGTGTCACAGGAGATAATTAGAAACACCAGTGCTGGAAAGAGGAGTGGGATGGTCCAGGGAAAGAAGAGACGTGAGCCACAGGTACCGCACATTACGTCCAGAGAATTCTTTTCTTATTAAAATTTCTAATCACGCAAATATAAACAATTAGCAAATGTTTAATAAGTGAAGCCGAAATCATGTTCTTGGTGTACACTTCATTACCGTGACCTTCTCCAAAGACATCCATAGCTCACAAATTAGCTTCATGTTGTTAAGGACGTTAATATGGTAATCAAATGCAGAAGGTTATATAAGCAGTGAAGGTTACTCCATTTCATGTGGGAAAGGAAATTGAAAACAGAGCAAAAAGACCTCAAGATCTCTACGTATATTTATCAACCTTTACATGTCTCCTCGGTTACTCTTTCACATGCCCTCACATTGCATTTAACCAAAGCTAATTGTAACATTATGCAAAAGGAGCAATGCTGACATGCTAGAAAAGTTAGAAAGAGAGAAGCGTACCATGCTGCCCAAATCATGTGCTAAAACAGTGAGTGTATATGAACTCCATGCTCCAAACTTTTCTGAAACCAGATTTTCTTGGGTGGGAGTCTGTGGAGCATTACCCCTGAAACCACAATTGCAGCTTTGGGACCAAGTTTGCCTCCCTGTCTGGAGAAAACCTCCTCAAATGTAGCAGCTGTGGATCTCCATGAACCATATCTGCAGCTTCCTTTTACAACAAAGACAACTTGATTTATAATTCAAGAGAAGATGCCAGACACAAATAAATAATCACACAACTTTGCGTTAAAGACCGTTTTCCATAAACATGTATTTAGGCACTGGAGCTGTGTTGTTTTAAAATGTTGCTATTGATTTTAAGGTTCCACTGACCACTGGGATAAGGTAGCTAATTATGTTCAGCAATGTTTTACTTGATGTATGCATGTTTTCCCTCTTAGCCTCGAGGACTCTGTGGTGAGAGATGACTTGGTACATGCATTCTTTGATAATCTTTTCACAGTGGGAGGTTTGGTGATTATGGAGATCTCAAGGCTGAAGCTGTGGGATATAAGCTCCAAATGAGCATCATCCTGCCACTGTAGAATTGGCTTGAAGACAACACCCAAGTGCCCAAGTGGATTAAAAAAAAAGTTCAGAATTTGAATTCTGTAATGACATAAAGTTCTTGATTTTTTATTTTGGTTTAAAGTTTGTAAGAAGTGGCTTCAGATGTTTAATGCGGGACAACAAAACCGCATCTTAATTGGATATGTTCCTAATAAATGAATAGATAGAGGATGAAATTTTAAGAAGGAAATAAATCTGAGCCAAGAGTATTTTGCCAGAAGTATTGTTGAGTCAACAGACGTCTATCTGCAAATCACTGATCTACCAACCAGAAAATCAGTCAATATTGTCCTTCCTGTGCTCTCAATTCTAATGTCAAACAGTTCCAGGATGGCAGCCCGCAGCTCCATCCTGGCCTACACAAACACTTCTGGAGGGGCACCTGGTGTTGCTGGCACACTGGACCTCACCACGGGGAAGGAGGGTGAGGTCTTGGCTCAGACTCTGGGCTTCTGTTTGCAAGGTCACAGCTGCCTCATCGGTGGCCCCCACTGCCTCGTCTGGCACCGATGCAGTGTGTGTCCTCCGCCGTCGTCCCACAGGAGGCGAAGCATCCCAACTTCCTTGTGATGGCAGTTTCAGACAACGTGTTAGCACATGTCATCAACCCAGCACACAGTCATACCACTGAGGCAGCTATTCTGTGCCAGTAGGGGTAAAGGATTACAAGCAAAGGTGAAGAACTTGACTTGCGACATAGAGATGTATCATACACATCAGTTAGACAGACACATTTAAAGTCTGGATCTGTTTATTTAGTCGTGGTGTTTGTAGAGTAATAGATTCTGGGCTGAATACACCACCTTTAGATCTTTCAGACATCTACAAAAAAGAGAAATAGGCATCCACAAGCACAGACACAGCAGCTGCTGATAATAAGGTGTGTCATCCAGCTTTGCCCAGAATAAGACGAATGACAGTCATGTGCACAGAGTATAAATGAAGTTCCCAATACTTTTCCTTCTTTAATATCACTGCTATCTTTGGGCTTGGCTCGGCACCTGCTGTGGGCAGATATCGACTGCGGGAAAAGGAAAAAGGGGTAGGTGGGTGAGTGGGGAGGGGGTTGGGTGCTGGAGGACCGTGGCAACCGTCCACAGAGCACTTCCCGATTCCTTTGACTGGATGTTGAAAGGCATGATTCCAGCCAGGAGGGGGGTGCGGGGAGTGCGTTGGGAGGTTGTCTGAAGACATAGTAAGAAAAGCGCAGGGAAAATAAATCAAGACTGTTTCATGTAAGATATGAGATTTGCATTCAGCCTTTTCAAATGAGCCCCTTTATGTTTGAAAATGACTGACAGTCATAATAGCCGGTCGACTCACGGCAAGAAGGGAATGGAAACGGGCAGGAAGCCAAATCTAGTTTCCTCATGAAAACACAGCCTCCAAAATGCAGCAAAGCGCACCGGACTGGCTTATTTCAGTTTAGCACAGCTCATAATATGGAAAAACTGGGAGCCCTTCCTGTCCATAATTGCTACACATCCAGAGTCAGAGGAAAAACAAGAAATATGTTTTGGTTGCCCTAAGTGAAATAGTTTGAAGTGCAGGAGCCTCCCCACTAACAAGCCCGTAAATTAGCCACAAGGACAAGGAGATCGAGAGAAACAGGGAGAGAGAATAACTGGTGCTTGTTGGAAGGAAGAAAAATACTAGTGGACCGTGTAGTAAACTGCTGCTGACAATCGAAGACAAATGTACATTTCTCATATATAGCTACATTTATAAATTGCAGCTATACTCTGTCTTGCAGTGTTAAATTTGACTGCTAATGACAAAATAAAAAAGAAAGGCCATAGATGTATCTACTTCAGTGGGTGTTAGTGTGTTTGTGCAGACACGTTTGTGTGTCCTTGTGAACACATACTGGATTTTACAAGCACACAATCACACACACAACAGCAACTCTGATTCACTATATAAAGTGTAGAGTCACCAGACTGTGACCACTTTTACTGAGGCAGAGGCCTTGTGGATATGGTGTTTCATTCACATGGTGTTGCTTCCAATTACACCAGCACCAAAATGTTCGAGATACACAGAAGAACCATGCATTTGCAAACAGTCCGTGTTGTAATTTGATGCTTCTATAGTGGATGTGTTGTTGGTAACATCATCTTGTTGTAGTGTCAGATCAGGTTGAGGCAAAAAGGAACATTCAATTTCCAGCTGCAGAACGGGCAACATATAACCGCCACAATACAATGTGTTTCATCACCAAACCCTGTGAGGTGTTGCAGGAAAAATGAAACGGGAACAGGCCTGCTAATTGAAGCGGTCACGCTTCCTGGTTTCCATTAGGGTAATTGGCATATCTATTTAGGACATACATATTTTGTGAAAACATGTGCAACTGAGCCGTAAATGACGTATGAAAGCAATGTAACATGCCATAGTCAACAGTTACTAAGCCATTGGGTTTTTTTTTTTTTTTTAAAAGCTTTTTTTCACTTTGTTGCCCAACCTATTTAACTGATTATGTGCAACCTGACCGGGGCTTTAGCTACCACTGAGCTGTCCTCTGCAATTTTTCTGTAAAATTTCAGATTTTTCAGCAAACTGAACAACGGCTAATGTGCAGCTGGATTCCAGGCGCTGTCAAGATTAAAGTCTGTTTAAAATGGAGTAATCACAAGGTGCTAGGTCATGTGCGAAAATGATCTAATGAAGAAGAAAAAAAAAGACTAATGTGATGCGGAAAAACAAAAGAATAATGAGTTATGGCTAATTTTATCTAGACACAACAATCAGATTACATTAAACAATATTTTCCTCAGTAAATGGGTAGTCTAGATTTTACACAATTACTGAACAATACTAGGGATAATAAGGTGGGTATTATTTTATTAAAATATATGGTAATAATGTTTAATGTGTTTGCATAATTTGTAACTCTTCATACACAGGTGTAACTAATAACATGAATGGTGACTGTATTACATCCTTGTGTGCCTGTGCCAGGGTCCTATTATTGTGCATGGTGACTGGAACACCTAAATGGAACAGAGCAATTATTATTATTACTGTTATTAGTTACACCTGTGCTTCTCCTGGTATGACAAGTCTGAATGTCCGCTGTGAGAAAGGTCTTTACTGCCAAGGATCAACTTCAAACGCTATTACCTGGAAACATATGGTAGTTGAAATGTAAAAGCCATGAATTGAGGCTGGAAAATTCAAAAACACGTGTTTCATCTTAAATTTTATGTTTAGGCTCTGTAAGGCAGTAGACTAAGTGAGGAATGCCTCTGTGCCAGAGTGATTTTGTTCTTAATTGTTTTCTCCGCGGGACACAGTTGTGCCATCTCAAGCCTGACGTTTTACCCAATGATTTTTTCAAAAGTTCTCTAATGTGCTTATGCTCTCTCCGAGATACCAGATAACTCTGAAGTTAATTTCTAAAACCTTTGCTGCCAGTTCCAGTTAGCTGGCAAACACTGAAATATCTTGGCTCATTCTTGCATTCCTTGAACACTTGGTGGAGATTTCCCACCAGCAGTCACCTGATGTTGGTGGTCTAATGGTCGGGATGACCCTGTGGAAATGGGCGTGATGCCACCCTGGATGGTTCCCATCTGCTGCATACAGGGTGTAGAGCATTATCTAGTGGTGCCCTTGAACAGAAATGGCATCAAACAAACTCTGTGACCAAAGATAGGGATAAACAGAGAGATTAAAAATCCACCAGCCAAGGACAACACATGTGAAAAGGTGGAAGCAAGGTTTCAAACCAACGTGATCCATTAAAGCTCTGATTTTGTCACCAATAGTGATCACAAACACTCAAAAAA
This sequence comes from Polydactylus sextarius, assembly GCA_016801845.1. Lineage (NCBI taxonomy): Eukaryota > Metazoa > Chordata > Actinopteri > Polynemidae > Polydactylus > Polydactylus sextarius. Next base: position 11,351,507 of record CM028919.1, read on the forward strand.
AAAACAAAAAAAAAACCTTCCAACGTCTAACCAGTATTTGAATTTAAATACAATCTGTGTGGGAGTTTTTAAGGATCAGTTGCATTATGCAACAATTTGTTATGGTCCTATTCTTCTCTTTTTTTGTATTTTGTATGCATGTGAAGACACATATGCACAAACAAAGGCACATCCTGCTGTCAGTTTCACACTATTGTGCTGATTGACATTTAGGGATGGTAATAGGCACAATCTTCCATAAACGCCAGCTGCTGGCCAATCAGCCAGCTACTCATTTAAGAGCAGCCTGCTTCTTTATTATATGATTTTTTTTTTTTTTTAAGTCTAATAAAGTGATTTTTTATCAACAGGATTTTATCAACACTTCAAAACAATGCAAGCAGATATGCTACTTATGAAGAAACTGGTGGCACCAGAGGCTTAAAAAAGATCTACCTGAAGTGCTGAATTTTTCATATACACCATAAAGACGTTTATGAGCTTAATGGATGAACAAATAAATGAAAGAGCTTCATTAGTTTATTGTATCACAAACACAGACTGAACCAATCTGTTTTCATAGAGACACAATATTATATTAATTATATTACAGTAATTATTTTTGGAATTGATCAATTATGCAAACTAATATCAGAATATTGGTCAGCTGATCAAAACAAACATTCCCATTCAAATTTTGAATTTGGTTTCCATTTGAATTTTTTGAAGACTATGCATTTTATTTTACTGAATCAGTATGTGATTTATTTTTACATCTTGATAAATATGCTCAGTACGCAGTATAAGGACGCAAACAAGACAACCCAGTCACTGTAAATGAATGTTCTGATCAGTCAGGAGTCGGCACGGTTTTAAATATTAATGACTATTTACAGACTGGTTGGGCTATGACGCACAAGAAGCCTTGTTCTCTTTTATAATAATTCCCTACATGTTTATAATCATGTCATGTCAGCAACTTATTTGAATATGCAGTAATTAAGATTGGTCTATATAATGGAACAGAGGCATTAGAATGTGCCAGAGGCCACCAAATGTGGGCTTTTGAAGCCAAAATGTCTCTGTATGTCCCAGCTCCCCCCTTGGCTGGCTACTATCTCCCACTGGCTTGCTACTCCATTAGCCTTGTGGAAAGGCCCAAATGTGCCATCAAAGGTAACAATGTGCCAACAAAGGTTTTGAAAAAAAAAGAGCAACAATGGTTTCACAATTTTTAGTACTAAAAGTTTTGCAAATGTTTTATTAAGGTTAGAAGTGCGTCCAATGATTTGTTGGATTTTGAGGAAATGCAGTGCATTTTGGCAAGAAATACTGATTGAAGTAGTTATAATGGGGGAGCGATGAGAGCTGCTGGACCATACAGACTAGCATGCCAAAACAACCATCTGAAAGTGGAAAGATTCCCACATTATCATGCAATGCTAATTTAAAAATATTCCATAAAGACCTAAAGACAACATTTTATGTTATTTTATTAAGGAGGGTGAGGATCAGGTGAAAAGATTAAAATGAATAAATGGCCTTGGTCTTTGCAGCATTGTGGGTAATCCAGCCACGTTTATACATTACTTTTAAGGATGACAGCTTGACAATTTCTTTTGAGAACTAAGTAGGTAGAAAGGGATGTGGATAGCATGTGACTAAAAATGAATACTGTTCTTTGTGCTATGGTAGAAACCATTTAAATGAGATGTAGGTCAGAGGTGATCTACATGATATGACAGCTACACGAACCAGTCAATCAAAACTAACCCACACACCAAAACATTAAAAACCGGGTCTTTTGCTTTAATTGTTTACATAATTTGGCAGAGTTCATCCTTTTCTTTAAGGAGCTGTACCATTGCTGCCTAAGACTCTCATTGTTCTGGTTGGGTATACCATTCTTTTCTCTTCCTTCCTCACATGTGGAGGCAGCTATCTGAAGCGTCCACGCTGGTGGATTATCCCACTAACCACCAATCCTTTTGCAACAGTTGAGAGGATGAGAGCGCCTGTTGGATCACCTCCAGGGCCTGCTGATGCCTCTTCTTCTACTCCCCTTCCAGAGCAGCTTTGGGCTGGGGCCCGAATCCCCCAATTCATCATCCACTCTGTGCCATCTCTTGGTTCAGGCCACACCCCAGCAGCGACTGGCACAGGCAGCGTTCTGTAGCCTTCTGAAGGCTGAAGTGAGGCAACTGCAGGCCCAGATGGTTTTCTTTTATACTGGCCTGTCCGTCTGTCCATCTTTCATTGGCCAAGTCGAGCTTCTTTGCATCTGTTTCCTGCTTTGAACATTAGCTTGCACCTGTCGGAACAGTACAGGTGGGAGTAAAACCTGCTTTACTGTACAGAGATCGGGGCCAAGCATGTACACATGTACGCCACACACAGTTATGTAAAGGCACAGAGCCGCCACTGCCACCATCATTATCACGTGCATATATGCAAATACAAACATATATGCATGTTTAACCATAAAGATATAGCAAAACACTCCCACGCACATCCTGTAGACAGACTGTACACAGTTACCATATCTGGTCTTTCACACAGTCCCACCCACACATACACAAAGCGATCTTCAACCCTCACATCTGAGCTCTGTGAGGCCCGTCTCCGTTGACTCGATTAGAAGTGGGCCAGGGAACGTTCCACACACATGCTAATGCCCAAAGACAACAAAGCCGATGATGAGGGGATGGTGCTCTCTTGAAGCCGGAATGCTTGTGCAATCAGTCTACAGGGCTTTAGTTTAAACAATGCCTAATCAGACAAAATAACTGAGGAGGACATGGTAAGAGCGTGAAATAGATGGATTGGTAGATTGAGAGTGAACAGTTGTGTGTAAGCCAAATGCAGAATCCACGCTCACTAACATCCAGTCTCAGAGGGCCCTGAAGTCCACTCTACGCTGGCTGTTGTAACATAATGTGAGTAATAAGTGGACATGGAAGGCATCTTTGACACGCTACGTTGTGTATAATCCATTCAAATGTCTCTATGACACTTTGAGAACATGTTTTGTGTTGTTATGACAGCTGTCTGTTGGGAATAATCTTTCACTTAGAGGACAAAACCAGGAAAGGATTGATATTTGAATAGTTTAATAAACTATAATTTTGGGCAGATTTACAAAATAATGATGGTGTATGTTTTCTAAACTCATTTAAAGCTGATTTATATGCAGTTTTTTAGCCGAGACCTTAATGCCTCCACCAGTCATGGCAGGAATGGACAGATTGGCTTCTAATGGTTATCCGATACTTTGCAGCAGTATACCTATGTGTTGTTTAATAAGGTGAACTGACCTTTCATCATGGTTATAAATCAATGACACTCTCCGACATTGAAGCACTGCATGCAAGTGCATAATATTATCTTGCCTACACACAGGCACACGTGTGCTACACACACCAAAGGAAACATATTCACAGGAAGTCAAACCTAAAGATTATTACACACATTTCAAAACACCACATTCATTTTGCACCTCGTCTCCTTCATATACACAAAGCCCCAGAAACAAAGTGCCTTCAACCTCACTGTTCAATGATGAAATAAAATAAATTCATCTCCTGTTGCTACTGTACAGTTTTGGATAAAAAGACCCGAGAAATTACCGTGGTAAGTGGAGAGGGGTGAAGCAGAAATAGATGAAGTAAGATTGTGTTTGATTGCAGGTAAATGGTAGATGTTTGTGTTTGGGGCCTTTGATGTTGCTGTTGAAAGGACCTGCTGGCCTTTCATTCTGTGATTACTACCCTTCTGCCAAGGCGTAATGGCTGAGGTACAGCTCTGTAATGAAGGCATTACCAACAGCAGAATAGAGTAACAACAGTAATGTCCAGATTCCACTCATTTACCTCCCAAATAATACTTCACCTCACCCCACAGCAGCGACAATAACAGCAAAATCACGGCTAATGCCATCTCGTCTGTCAGAGAAAACAATATAAAAACAATGTATTTCTTATTACTCTGCTTTGCTTACTCCCGCTCTCTTTCTCTCTGCTTGATCACTATAAGTACAACCCTAAAGCAGAACACAGTGCTTCCATCGCCAAACATAAAGTGGTGAAGCTTCTTCTCCTGCTGCTGTTCATTCTCCAAATCGCAATTTATTTTTGCATCATCAACACAAAAGAAAAAGCGATAAACACTCACTGTGTGCCTAGACATATTTTCTCCTCATGGGGCCTGCCACAGGCCCAGATAGAAACATAGGTCCACACACCACTGTGTGTGTCTTTGTGAGTGTGTGGAGAGGAGGAGGAGGAGGGGTGGGGGGGTATTTGGGATAAGTTCCCTGCCTCTCTAATAAGCCACCGGCTTGATGCCACTGCTCTCCTGCATGGGAGGAGATAAGAACTGGCAGAGCAATGGTGTGGGCTCCCATTGAAACCCAGTGTGCTGCTAAGCCCCTCACAGCCCCCAGCAGAACCTCAAACTGCGCACACACACCACCAAAATTGCACGCACCTACACGTGCACCTACAGACACAGGCTACACAGACAGCCCCCCCATCCCCCACCCCCCCACCACCCAGTGAGGTAACGTTGTGATTACAGATGCAAGAGCACAGACAGTGCGTTGGGAATACGAGGTGGAAGGAGAGAGCGAGAGAGAAAGGAGAGGGAGAAAATAACAAGTATTAAGTCCACTGAGACAGCATTAAAAAAGCACAATGCTCTGCTTGTTGTTCAAAAAGAGTGCGACTACTGAACTGAGGAATCTCTACGTCTTTTTTTCCCCCTCCTCATGCAGCCTTTAAAAAAATTACCACCCCAGCAAGACTCGTCCCACCCTCATTTACTATCTTTCTTTTTTCATAGAAATATATTTTTACATGCTTCAGCAACAGTAACAATTACTTTATTGAAGAAGAGGAACATTTGAATTTGTGGGGGCTAAGGGGATGTCATTTGCATATCAAACCTTGTTTTTCAAGCCACAGGGGAGTTGAGTTCTCTTCTTTAACCAGTTGAGATTAACGCCATGCAAATAGAGCAGATGCCAAACTCCAATAAATCACCACTTAAGAGAGCCTACATCTGCGGAAGACATTGTTATGAAGGCCAATCCGAACTTTCCACACCCGGTCGTCAGTAATTGCGAAACTGTTGCTTATCCATCTGTGGAGTGCTTTGTAAAAGAAAGACAGGATTCAGCTATTGTACTGAGGGAACTCTGAAGTGCTATTTTGCTTTTGTAGAAAATTCTATCGCCTCGTTAGCGCATTTAGCAGCGAGTGACCATCAGCTGTCAGCCATAAAAATCAGCTGCCCCGGGGCTCTCCTGTCGTTCCACAGTTCTACAGTCTTTTCTCTCTGTGTCTGTATTCATTTGCAATTATTTTGGCAATAGAATCAAGCCTCTGACACAGTTGATAGTGGTCTGTGGTACTGTGAAACGTCTAAATGTGAGAAATTTTAAGTTTTAATCAACATACTTAACACACATCTGATCAACAAGACGTGGATAGAACATTATTCCTGATCAAATATTTGTGGAATTTTTCCACAATTTCTGAAAATGTGCAGACATGGTTGTTTTCAGGGTGATGGTAAAGCAATAAATAATAAACATGTTACAGGTTTTCACAACATTGGGTGACAGACATCAGATGTGATGCCGCAGAATGACATATTTCATTTGTGAGTGAGTGTGTCAGCAGAGATTATAACGATGAAGATAAATCTTCAGTTATTTCAGAATATGAACCGAGAACATGTAATGGGACATTTTCACTCCTCTTCCTGTTTGATTTAACAGCACAGTCATTCTACTGAGAGTGAAGAAATAGGTACACAGGAGAAGTGAATGTACGCTTGCTACTTGTTGCTGAGCCACTGCTGGTTCCAGTCACAGTGCACTAGATCTGGACAGGTTCCTAAATGCGGTAATATTATGCCAGAATTATGTTATTCCAAATGAGCAGGCTGTAAAGAAATCCAGAGTAATACTGATCGGAAAGAAGCTTTTAAATATGTGGTACTCTGGACTGATGCCTAAACACTAATTGCATTGGAGAAGAAGATGCACTTATGAATGCTGTAAATGACATGATTCATAATGACCAAAGTAAATATGATATATGGAGAAGAAAAACATTATGTCAGTATTATGTAGGATCTGTGGTGCTGCTACAGGAACGTTATACTTCTGCCTGCTCCTCCATTGTCCATTTATCCAGGTTTACAGCTTATCAGACAATTACGACACTGGATGTTTTAACAAGTTAGTAGATCACTGTGAGCAACAAAATACGTATAAGACATGAGGGATGTTCAGTCTCATTTTGAGAGAAGAACATCAAGTTAAGATAGAAATAAATGTCTCACACTGAGAGGAGAAGCCTACAGAGGTATAGTAAAAATCTAGTAATGCGTGTATGCCTTAAAGAGTGTAGTCAGATCAACAGAAACAGTTCGATTGGTGAGTGGTGTATTTACTATTAAGTTCTCATACCATGTAACATGTTAGCTGAATACCCTGCACGATAGTGTCTCTGGCAGTAGATGGTTTTTAAGGGCCATACTGACAGTCTAAAGCAGGGAAAATCCCCCTCAGGAATTCCCCTAATACCAGAACCTCTGAGAAGGCTGGATGAGGGAGAAGGCAAAACTGTGTGTTTGTAAGGGGAGTAAAAACAGAGGGATTGAGAAAGAAAGAGAGCAACCCAGAGGAAACCATACAGGGAAATGTATATAGGCAAGAAGAACCAGGAAAAATAAGATAGATTTGGTGGATTTAGACACTAAACCTAGCTGTCAATATTATCAGGTCTCCAAACCAACCTGAGCATCAACTGTGGAGAGAGTTGTCAGTCAGCTGGAAAGTGAAAAACTGCAACAACATAAGAGTTACACCAGTAAAAGAAAACTTGTCTGCATCATTTCTTTCAATGAGAACAAATCTGTATGCGGTAAAACAAGTGTAAAATTTACACCACTATCTGTAAACATTAACATCACAAGGTTTCTATGACTCTTTATGACTCAGACTCTGTGACCCAACTGACTCATTCAGTGAAAAAACATTTGTGGTCTGCTTGAATAAAAAGATGTAACCGACTCGAAACTAAGGAAGGAGGGTGCTCAAATGTCAAAAAGACCTTAATGATTCAAGAAAGTCATTGAATATGGCTTTTTAATTGAATGTCATTATATTGGGAAACCATGTCAGAAAAATTGAACACTATAGCATATGGGACCATCAACTAAACCATATGAATTATGTCTATGGTATGATTAAATCTTTTTAAGTTTTATTCCAGCTCTTTAAAGCTGCTTTCATAAGCACCGCCACTATTCAGATGGTATATTGTAATTTGATTACACTGAACATTAGCTAAACCCAGGTTCAATCACACTTTTGGCTCATTACATGTTTACAAGGTCAAAATGTAATGTCTCACTTTTACATTGCTGCTGTGTTTTTCCACTGTCAAAATGGATTTGTTCATTCTGCTCACTTTTTTATTTTAGAACTAACAAAAATAATATTTTTTGCTAACCAATTTTTATACATGGAAATATGCAGAACCTTATTTATAGAAGGCTCTGTACATTATATAACAATATATATATATATATATATATATATATATATATATTGAATTCAATTAATATGTTAACAGTGACATTTGTTCAGCCTCATCTGCCTGTTTTCATCATTTCTTGCCTGTTTGTCTGCCCATGTTCGCCTGTTGTTTTGTGTACGTTGGGGGTGTGAGCGAGTGAGTGAGTTCGCATTGTCGGTGCCCTCTCTGTAGTGTGTGGCAGAGCTCAGCCGAGTCGGCCTCAACCTTGGCACAGGCCACTGCCAGGGAGAATCGCAGGATTGAGCCAGCTCCCTCTGCAGCTGTCAAACTCTCTCAAAAGCGGTCCTGGAAACCTTCAGAAGGATCCCAAAACACTTGTGGGCTGTATGACCACAGCCCCATGGCCACCATAACAGGAAAACACACAAATATGGATATACAGTTACTGAGATGCAAGGCAGGCTACACAAAATTCATGCAGGCAGATTTGTCTCCCTGAATAATATGCTTAGGGAAGATTTATAATAATGTGCTTAAATATATCCAATCCTCCCATTCATCAAGTGTGTCCTCATGCCTGCTGATAACACATGGCCTTCACGATATCTCTAGTTCTTACACTATTAGCCTATACTCACTTAAGGTTAATAACATTTTAAAATTCTTATCTTTATCTTTTGTTTTTTTCTATCTGTCACGTAGGGTGTACCACCTGGAAATACATTATTCCAGTTTTGTCTGTCTTTATCATTTCATATTCTCGTCACTGATTACTTTAACTGTGCTATGATCTCATTTTCTTGTATGTCCTTTGTTTCATATTGTATAATTGTGACTTGTGATTGGCTGTTTGTTTTCATCTTCCAGTGGAGTTTGCTGGATGTAACAACAGCACTGAAGGTGCTGTTTGTAAGTTTTCTCTGCTGCTGAGCATAGCCGCTTGCTAGGAGGTGGTGATGGTTGCCTGCCAACAGTTTCAGCCATTGCTTTGTTTACAAGACAAGATGTTATATTACGCCCAGTGAACAGCCCTGCTTCTTCAGGGCAGAATGGACGCCACAGCGAAAAGTGACGAGACAGCCGGGCTGGATTAGGGCAGCGTGATTTACATGCTGTAAAAAAAAAAAAGAAAAAGAAAAAAGAAAAAAGTAAGAGAAGCAGAAGAAGAGTTGACATTGGTGTGAAAACAGCTCTTGGCAATAAAATACATGAAGTCTGATACTGCACTAAAAATATTTCTATTAGACCGGTAAGAACTGGCTGTTAATGCAACATTGGCGATGTAGCGATAACAAAACTTACAAATAGCATCTTTAAGAAAGTTGAAGTTAGCCACAGAGCTAATCTCCTTTTCATTAGGACCCATCTAGCAAAGACACTGCCACTTCAAACCCTTTGCTCATTGCAATCACTGCTCTATGACAGTTGATGAATTGAATCCGTACACATGATGATTGCATGGTGGCAGCCTCCTTTTCAGTATAGCGACAAAGCAAAACACGCTTTATGTGGATCTAATCCCACTTATATAAGTATGCTATATTCATTTCACAAAGTGAACGAGAGAATATAAACATAATTACTGTGGCTATAATTAAAGCACACTACACTCTGATCATGTACAATACATCAATCTTGTGTTGCACTGGTGCTTGAATGGATGAAATCTGACACTGACCTATAAATCAAATTCTATTGCGATACTCCATTTAATACCTTGCGTCATTATAAATCCAGCTTTATACCCACTGAAGGTGAAATATAAAAAAATAACATGAGATCTACACAGAATACACACAGTCCAGTAATATTTGTATTATTATTTCAATTCTTTAGTTAATATGTAACAATTCAGAATTTAATATAATTGCAGATAAAAACTGATTTTTTAAAAATGTCTTTTCTAGTTGTAGACAAGTAAATAGGGGACACAGGTTGCCAAGAAAAACGTCTTATAACAGGCATTCTTTACTTCAGTTGAGAAAAACTTCTCTCATGCTGACCCGACAGCACAGAGCAAGTGTAAAGTCGATGACTCATCATTTTTGGCAAGACAAAAAGAGAGAGAGAGAGAGGGAGCGATCGGGGGCGGGCAGCTCATAGACACCTTGGGGCCCCGTCTTGTGTCAAGGCACCCGTCACCTCACCAGCTATTTCCTGTTGCAGTGTACACACACTTAATGCCTCGACTCCCGTCCCTCCAATCCTCCCTGCATCCCCGCTCCATGGGGCCCCTTGGCCGTCATGCATATCAATGCTTTATGAGCGATAGAGGGGAGGGAATGAGGGATTGGGAGGAGAGGTACAGAGGCAGAGAAAGCATAGAGGGAGGATTGGGCAGTGCAGTGAGGCCTAGGCAACAGTCGGAATCAATCTAGTCTGTAGGATTACTGCTCCACTGAGTTGTGATCAATAGATCCTGAACACTATCCCCTGCTAGGAGGGCTGACAGGGTAAATGAGGGTCCGAAAGCTGCGCCCCACCCACCTCCCTCATCTCATCCCAATTCTCTCTCGCCATTGCACTCTCACTCCCTCCTCTCAGTCACCGCCCATCCTTTGGTAAGTCTCGGATAAGGAAAAGCAAAGAGGCAAAGATGCCGTTTTTGTTGGTGGTGAAGAGGGCAAAGACTCCTTCTTGGTCCAGTGGTTTTTAACAATGCCAGAGGAGTGTTGCATATTCAGCTGGGAGGAATATCTACCCTCTGTCTTGGGGCTTTTGTACCTCTCGGTGCACTGCTTTCTTGTTTTAGAAATGGTGAAAAAACTTTTTTTTTGGGTAATGATGAAAAAAAAAAAAAAAAAGGACAGGCGTGTTTGGTCTTCCAGATCAGATCCTTTGAGTGTGTCTTCAAATCCTGAACATATCAGGATTTGAAGACAGATTTAAAATGTTAAAAGAAAGAGAAAAGATAGACAGAGAGAAAAATACAGGTGATTTTTTTAAGTCAATTCTTCGGTTGAGAAAACTTTGTTACTTAAGCTTCTGAGGATCTTTATGCAAAGAGAGCGAAGAGCCTTGTGATATTCAAATGATACTGACATCTGATCTGATGAACAAAGTGTTTGGCTGACTGACAGGAAGGTTTCAGGCCCTGACACCAATCTCCTCAGATGTCAGCAATGATGACTTTAAATTTTGTTAAGCGAGATGACCCCCTCCTTGCGGCACTAATGTACAACATACTTTACATTTCCCTATGTGACCAGCAGATGGCAGTCCTGTAATCCTGATCGGGTGGTGTGAGCTTGCGCGCCTGCAGGCTGAGTTGTGGACTGTTCAGGGTTTAACTATGTGTAAAAGTACCCCAGTTCTCAAATGCCTGGCGGCTGGGCGAAAGAGAAGGCGAAAAAAGAGAGGCAGCCCAAATAACAGGTTCCCTGGCCCTGAGCCAGCAAACTCACAAATGCTCACACATGCTGCAACATAACAATAAAGCACACCATTCTTCTGTTAATAGGCAATCTGTGTTGCCATGAACATTTAGTCTAATAACTGTTACTGCTGTGTAAATGATGTCATAGGCCTGTCATTGTGTGTAAATTATTTGGCCGTGTTTGACGAGCCTTTTTGTCAATGATCAACCTTTTCCCTTTTAACAACGTGGCCAAGTCATCTGACTTCCAGTCATAAAATAAGTAAAATATGTAAAGTGCACTTTTAAAAAAAAATCTTTTAATTGAATTGTCATGACGAGAAGCAAAAAGCAAGAAGTAAAATTCCTTCAGAAATGTGCATCTCACATCATATTAGAATGACTTGAATTATGTATGACAGCAAAAGCTCCCACACTGAGGAGACACTTCACAGAAGTACACGGCAACACACTGACCCAGCTCAGAACAAGGAGGACATGAGATAGAAGAGAAGAAGAAAAAAAAAACATAACTTCATTACTGCAGTAATCAGTGCAGAGAGAGACTTGCGTGGAGGCAGTGACCCTGGCAGCATAGCTTACCTGCAAGCTTGTAGCAGTAATACCTCTGGTCAGGTAATTAGTTATACATTAATACCTAGAGATGATCTGATCTCCCCAATTAGGGAATGGCAGTGCTATGACTCACAGGGACTCAGCTGTCAATTTTAAACATCTGAGTGATTCAACTGAGTTAACCTGATCTGGACTTAAATATCCAAGTTCAGCCTCTGTGAACTGTACGCAGTTATAGAATACACTTTGTGACATTTTGTCACACAGGCCACAAAGCGAAAGAAAATGGAATAAGATAAACAGAGAAGCAAACCAACTGGATGAGAAATTAAACACACTTGTATGTGGCACTGTAGAGATCATTTTGACATCTGCACTTCCACACTGCTGACTCAAACCGGACCTAACCAAACTGAATGCATCAACGCGTGGTCATCTTTTATCTGGAAACGGTCCTCTCTGTGAAAAGCAATTACCCAAACCTGTGCCAGTGCACCTCCCGGGTCTGTACTCGAGTGTGAAAATGCCCATACAGCTCTTCCGGTTGTAGCAGAAGCACGGACAATAAGAGTCAATGAAAATTATTATATTGAGTCAAAATTAATGTTTTTATTCAAGCAACCATTGTTTCTCTACAGGTGTTGTCTTAGCCTTAGTCCCCTATGCCCAGAACACATTATACACAATCAGCAGTTTACCACAGTGTGGGCGTACTGGAGACTTACCTTATTTGAGTGTGAGAAAACAGTGGCCAAATTTAAGCCGCTTTCATTCACTGGGCTTTAGTTTACACTACACAGAGACATAAGAGTGTAATGATGATGGTTTATGTGGACATTTATTCATGTTTTTTGTGTGTGTGCATTAGAAGGGAGTGGGGCTTTTTCAGCAGTGGATTGCAGCCTGGATTTGTCTCGTCAATGACATGTACACTTAAGGGCTTATGGGCCAAACCTGAAACTTAGCCAGAAATAGCTAATGAATGCCTGTGTGCCATTAGCTCAGCCATGATTGTAATACATGCATTATTCAATTGCAAAAACACCACAACTTTAACAGCAAACTACTTTATATTGCAGGCTTATTCTTATCAACAGAGGCACATGACTCATGCTGGGTTGCTGGTTTAATAGACAGGATTAAAGTCTCCAAAGAAGGTGTGCAATTACGCAGCGTGCTACCTTCAATAAAGACAGAGATGTAATGGCAATATGCTAATCAAATTGTTCATATGAGTCTGTTCCTTCTCTGTGTTCCCTTATGTCTGGCTCATTTGCAAACATAGTCATGCCATACAGTTGGTGCAGTACAGTGGATAGGTATGATCTAAGGCAGCTTGATTGGAACACAGTGTACTGTACCCATGGGACTCTGCAGGAAGCATCTATAATGTGCAACAGCCAGAGCAGCAGGCATGTTTTCCAGGCAACATATTTACTGCCACGGTATAGAAATGCACGGGTTGGCTTGGCAGAGACACATAACACATTGGCATTGACTTACTCGCTAATGCTCACACACAGATACACGTACGTCCTTTCATGAACACACAAAGGCTAACACATGCACAGGGTCCTCACTGAGACCACACAGCCTCCATACCGAGATCCCTTTCATCTCCCTCTATTGACTACTGTTATATCCTGTGGCTTGATTGGACCACACCAGACAACATCTCACATCGTCTGTATTCCTTCCCTGCTCGTTCGCACCCTACCTCACTCACCCACCCCTTCCCTTCTTCCCTCACTCCGTGCAGACCTCCTCCCCTTCCCCACCAACACCCTTATCGTGTTTGCCTTTCATTAGCTTTCATCTCTCCAGCTTATTGAACTCCACCACTGGCATCAGAGTGTGTTGCTTTGATGGTGCGGCCGCTCCTCAACATAAATCCATATTTACCCCCCTTTTACATATTTCTGTACTAACAAATGACTTGCACTGTCTGCCAATCTTAGGGCATTATAGGACATATAGCCTATATGCATTACACAGATATGTTCATAGGGCCCCACCGTGTCTAAGGTATCCAGGAAAACCTGAATTGCCCTTACATAAGTTCAGTTTTCCTTTATGTACCTGCCCAAGAGAGAAGGCTAAAATGTGTTTATGTATGTGTCTCTCCACTCACTGTGATATACAACAGGAGAAAGAGAAGGAGCAGGCGAAAAATGTATAGGCCAGTGGGCAGGTATTTTAAGGAAAGCTCAGTGGGGAAACTCCACATATATTGATACACATAAATAGCTTTGCTCGTTCTGTTTGCTTTGAAGTACTGCCTCCATCTCTTCTCTCTCATCAACGTACTCCACCTATTCCGCACCCCTACACACACACACATACACACACACCTCTCTGGGGTACAGGGTATTTCAGAATGTACTTGTGTGGTTCTGTTGTTGGTCTAGTGGATTTAGTTTTCCTGTGGGGATGTGTGTTAGCAGGTGCAGCACTGTCTCTTCATAATGGAGGATGAAGCAGCAGTGACTAGTTCTACAATATCAAGTGTTCATAATTGCATTTGGATGCTGGTGTTCGTACAGCACAAAGACACTTACACAACGGGGATGTGAAAAAAGAAGCATGGAAAGACAAAAGTGCAAAAACACTTGGCTGCAAACATTTTACATCAAAAGTATTCATATTCACAAACAACAATGCAAATGTCTGACGCTTGTCTAGTACAAGGTTTGAATAGGTTATCCCCAGCTCATTCCTCACAAAAACTTTTATGATTTTTTTTTGACCCAATGTTTAAAAAATCCTAACTATAGACAATATAAAACTTTGATTACACATTTTAGATGTTGGTGTGGACAATAATCTGAAGTTGGAAAGTAGTTCTTAAATTCCTACATCATTTGGATTAGATTGACTGAATGACATTGAGATTATAATTTGATAATTCAATGAATTCTAAAGGGTACAATGATGAAATATTACAAAATCGAACAGGTAGAATCTGCATCAGTAATTATAGCATATTTACATATTTTCTCCAATTTGTTGAAGCTTTAGCCCTTAGGGTTAATAATGTGGGTTAAGGGAACCTAACCCTAATCCTAAAGGCAGAGTATTTGATGCTTCCAATGTCATAATATTAACTAATGCCTTACTTCATTGCACTTCAAAGCTACTGGAATGGAATTACATGTAATGCAATTATGTGTGTGCTACATAAATGTAAATCATAACATGTTGTATGTTGAATTTGATGCCAAACATTTCTCGCACCTTCATCTTTCAGCTCTTCATAAATTCATTCCATTCAAGCACATAAACAATCTATTGTACACACAAGGTATTTTCAGCTCACTTTGTTGTGCTAAATGAACAGTGTCTACAGTGTACAATTATATAGGAAATATTGGCTCAGTGTTACATCATACCATGAAACATGGCAAGGTCTTGCGCATTTATTTTAACAAGAACTCTACCATCAGCATCTTGTTAGAAACTTAGGGGAAAAGTGAACCAAAATAGACTTTTCTAAGCACCCTGTGGTGTTAATTGTTGTGCTTTGTATGTCAAACCAGTCAACAACAGAAGACCCCCACAAAATCAGTGCTTTTTAGACATGATTAAAAATATTCTCCACAAAGTCAGAACAAAAGTCTAATGTTAAAATGAATAACTTGCAATGCAAATTAGGTAAAGTGATGGGGGCCTTTTATTTGAAGTCGAACCTTTTGTTGTCAGCTCCAACTGTACTCTCTGTTTTTAAACCCAGCAAGGGACCTTTTACACATTTCAATGGGGAATTTGGCTTTGAATAATTCAACAGACTAATCCACCATCGCTGGTGCTTTGGTCTGTGTAGGCCTGCTGTTCAGAGCTACAGCCAGTCCATAGTCAATATACAGAGACTGAAAGAGATGAAGAAAGAAAGACACACAGATACAGACGCAGACAGACAGAGGCAAGGGTGAAGAAAAAAAGGTGAGGGCAGGGGGTGGGAGTGGGTGGGCTACTTAATGTTAATTACAGTGTGTTTAATCCAGGAAGCTAACAATGATGTCATGGGGGCACTGTGACTAATACTATAAAACAACACCTGATTTTAGAGAAAAACTGCACGTTCCTTATGTGAAAAACTATGAAATGGTGAACATTTTAAGTTAATGAATTCAGAGAAAAGAAATTAAATAAAATACAGATTTTTATATAAATTAATTTATATTGCACATATTGTGAGTTGTTTACACAGAAGAAAGCATAGTAAGGATGCCTTTCCAGTTCAGACCATTCATGGTTTTCATTTGTTTAATAAAGTAATTAAATCATATTAATTGAAACGTTCATGCGCCTGTAATTGGCCTTGGGTAGTTGTTTGGTATGTGGTTAGCGCTGCGGTTAGCTTTGTGTTGTAACTTGCATGCTGTATTGTTTTCCATGGTTTGAACATCTTATTTCCCCGTGTTTATAGCCTTTTCATTTGATCCTTCTTCATAAAGCACTCCGTAACTGTGTTTTGATGTGGATGGTATAAAATAAATCATTTCTGATTACATCTCAGAAGGCTGATGTGTGTTCTAGTTATCATTTACAGGTGAATGTATAATGAATTAATGTAGGTCCTTAAAAATATCACTGCTCTGCATTGTCGTCTTGCATAACAATCTGTTCACTGTTGGAAGACCTTGTATGTGAGACAAAAGAGACTACACTTCTCTTCATTGCTGTCATTTTACCACCCAGTCTAAAAACCAGCCGAGTTATTTATATTCAGACACTTAAAGTGTCCTTATTAGGGCACATCCACTTTCTGTAGGTACACCATTCACAATGGCTTTATTTTTACACACTGAATTGTACACAAACATTTATGCATCCTGCTCTTGGTTTAAGCTTGTCCAATGTGACCTCCCCACTGGAGCCACTCAAGTATGCAACTATGAACGTTTACGTACATGCAGAGTCAGTGTTTGAGTCCATCATTGTGAATCAGATATGAGCTCAGTACATCTAAGATCTGCAACGACTCAACGGCAAAATACTTCTGTTTAATCCATGAGAAGGCAACAGAGAGAGAGAAAGAGAAAGCAGGGGAGGGGGAAGAAGGATATAACAACTCAAGTGTTTCTCGTTATAGTTAAAATTATGCAAAAGCACAGAGTAGCATGAAAGATCAAAGATAAAGGCCATAGGGCATGCACATTAAGAGTTAGAACGAGAGCCCTTAGCTGTACACTGTTTAATTATTGAAACAAGAAACATCTTAGATATTTAAAAATGCCGCTAATAATGTAGTTTGAAAAGAAGCTCCCCTGTTCAGACAAAAACTGGAGAGAAGACAAGAAAACACCTCTTAATTTGCTGAGCAGTGTAAGATAGTTTGTTCAGACGATGAGTGTATTGGTCTTCTACAGTGCGAAGCAGTTGGCATTTTTTTGCCCCAAAGTAAGCAAGAACTTTCTCCAAATGAGGCCACATGAGCCAAATTTGTCACAGGAAAAAAAAAATAATAACAAAATAAAAAATTACGGCCTTGACTGCACAGTTGAGTTTCTTGAAGGGCTTATAATTACTGGGTGTGATTAACATTCACAATGCAACTCTCAGTCCCATCATCACCTGGTTAACGTCACCATTAGTTTAAGTGTCTGTGATTGCGATGTCTGTGCATGAAGTGTTCAATCAGACTCTCACACAGTGATGTGGTCACTGTGGTAGAATCTGTGTTGTGGGCAGGAATGTATCAGCTGATCCTGGTTACATGTTTACATTACAGACAAAGTGTGCAATTTATTGTTTTACCATGAATTGCTGTGTAATATAAAGTCCTACAGTTTATGTTCATCACACTAATCAGTATTCCCTTTGTGAGTTTCTAATGGAATATTATTTCCCTCATCTTTTTTTCCCTTTTTTTCTTTCTCCAATTTCACTTATTCAACTGCTGCTGAAAAATAATCTAAACTGGGTATTACAAGTGTTCCTAATTGGAGTAGCAAACATTTCAAAGTGCAAACTGGGAGCTACAAAACTGTTAGAATTCTTGTAAAAGCCTGTGGGTACATGTCCAGGGCATGGCTCTAAATATATGAAAGCATCCGTTAAGTTCCATGATAGCCTCTCAGTACCAGCAGGGTCACTCCTTGGTCCATGGCTTTGAAAGCTGATAAGAATTTCATGCATTTTGTCCATTAAGAAAGAGCCAGTTGGAGGGGCCAAACATTTCTGTGACCGAACGCAGAGGGAGGAAAAGGGGGCTAAGGGCCACATTAATCCATGTCAGTGCAGGCCAAATTATTTATCACCTTGTGCAAACAAACGGTGTCCTGGACAGCCTGTCAGAGGGGGAGGAGGGTGGTGTGTGAGGTCCGTGAGGGCTGCCAGCGACGCTGTAGCCTGACCTCCATCACTCTTCCTCTTATCTCTCCTCCTCGGCCCTCTCCTCATTACTCCTCCGACACAGGCGCTGAGCCCTAGTGACTATACAGAGCTGCACATAGAGGTAGGAGAATAAGAGAGTTGTTGAAAAGGTCCCATGTCTTCATTTCAGAGTTCTCCAACATTTTTTTCCCCACTAGACTTTTTCTTTTTCCTCATTTAACGCTCTCATCTGTGCTCAGCTGATCAAACCTGGAGCAGACGATCTCAGCAGAATCTGCAAATTTACGTGTGCGAGTATGTACTTGTTTCTTTGTGTATCTACGCTTCATGTTTGTGTGTTTATGAGTAGCATGTGGAGAAGAGGGAGGAGGAGGGGAGGGAAGTGGGGGACTGTGGTTGCATCTGGACTCTGGGAAGCAGCATGATCAGCTTCTCTCACCCACAGCATAGCCCAGGCTGCCTAGGAGTTTCAATCAATAACCAGTCCCTGTGGCTGCCCCGAGCAAGCTGTTTGAAAAGTCAGAGTAGCATGAAATGGCCATTATTAAATTACTGGGATGGACACATTTAGAAGGCCATTGCATTAAGAGAGCAAGCTCTCCCAATTAGTGGATCAGCACATTAATAGCCCTGGATGAGAACACCATCTGATCAGAGATTAGACGCACACACAATCTATTGACCTATTTTACTGGGGCACTGATAGCTACATACAGCATTTGTAAAGTATAACAGTAACTCATGTCCTCTAACCAGAATAAATACTTGAGGTGTATGTTCTGTCTTTATGTATGATTCATATTTGGACTTCCCAACGCACTATTTTTTACAGCAATTGTTCTCCAAACATTTTGCTGATTCAAACCTCATCCATTTGCAAGTAGTAAAGCTGTATTATACACAAAGAGGGATTGTTGTGAGATCAACATTTTCCCTCTGTCTGCTATTACTCAGAGTGTGTTCTTCAGAGGGAAAATAAGAGCCGCTTTATTTTCTTGAGTGAAACACAAAGCCCATGGCATCTGTTTAAAATGGGATTGAGAAGGCACACTGTTGTGGGAAAAAAAGCTAGATAATTTTAGTGTGATTCATTGAGTAACAGTCACTCCAAGCTCTGTGGCCCACTTTGATTGAGAATATATCGCAAATCTATCCAATGTCAAATGATGAGAAAGAATACAACATGGAGAAATTCAGCTCCTTTACTATTTGTACTTATTTCCAGAATAGGAGGACTGGTTTTAGCTGGAGAAGGATCGTTTTTTTTTCATGAGCTACTTATACCAACACACCTTCAAGTGTGAGGATTCACTGTTCCCACTCTACAACATGCGCATTTTATACAAGCCTTCCACAGTTTGGCACATCATTGGGTCTTCAGAGCCCTGGGCATATTTTTAGTGCTTTTGTGAGTGATGTTTTTAATATGAATTATTCACCCCTGAGAGACGTGGCTTTGGATGCTGGCCCTTGTTTTTAAAGAGCACCTTGTTTGCTCCTAATTTTACAGCCGGTCGGGCAGAAGTACAGCGGCTAACCTGCAGGTCAGGCTGACAGCTGGGAATTGCCATTTCCCCGTGCGCTTTCACTGCAGTTGCAGCGCCTGTGAGCACACACATAGAGGCTGAGTATATGTAGGCAGAGGTTACAGTGTACCTGAACTGCAGCAATGCCAGGATCATTACTTCACTCTCCTTTCAGGGTTGAATCCACCTCCAGCCCTCTCTTTCACAACACCACCATCAGTATCACATATCACTATCAACCACACAACCCCATCCCACCTTTACACTGTGTAGTTTTGCTTTCTTGCTCACCCTAAGGCAGGAATATTTTCAACAGGCCATGGTAACGGCGTGCATGTATTGATTACACACTCTTATATTCACCCACACAGACACAGGCGCAGCATCCAGTTTCACTTGTTAACCCATGACCTTATGGAATGTGGACTACTCAGTAAATCAGAGTTGTGGTGTGCAGAGATAGCGGGGAACATACTGTACGTCCCTACTCGCTTTCATTTCTAAGTAGTGACTTGAATTTGCCTCTTGGATGTCATATATGACGTACAGTGTTTAGTAAAGACCCTGATTGATGTGAATACAACATATTTTGACAGTTAATTCATCCCACAAAGCTTTTCGTGCTGCATTATGTATTTGTTAATATTTTTCCCAGCATATCTGAATCCAGGCAGTCGGTACAATTCTCTGCAAAGCATCACAGGCCCCAGGAGGCCAATGGTGTTTTGAACGAAAGACTCTCAAAACTTTGAATGCTTGAATTTCCAGTCAGCAAAATTGTCCGAGCCAGGGAGAAATGTACTGTATCTGCAAAGTGATGAAATATTGAGTCTGTTTTGATTATGAACTCACCCTTACCTCTGTTACCTCTTGTGACTTGGCTGAGATATTGATGAGGTGAGATTCTTTTTATTCACATTTTGCTTGTATGCTGTATTTCTGGTTTTCAGCTTAGAAAAGGGATGTTGTTTTAAAAAAGCTTTCCAGTCTCTTGTTAGCTGGCCTGGACTCACCCCACAAATTTCTCTCTCAGCTTTATTTTCGGCGGAGAGATGGGGATACTGTTACTGTACTTCTACTACAATGTGTTTGGTTTGTACAGTATATAAAGAAATCCCCAACTGGCTAAAAGAACAATGTTAAAGTAGTTTAGTATTGTGGCCTGACAGAACTGTAAAGCATACCCCCCCCTCTCACACACACACACACACACACACAGTGCTTAGTGGCCCTGGTATTCTTATCCTACTGATTCAATCCTGAGAAATCTGATTGGCAAACATCACCTTTAGGCCACAGAGGCTCCGCTGGTATTTCTGATACCGGCATGTTTCTATCCTCTATTTCCTCCTCAACATCCTTCTCTGCTCATCAACAGCACACTTGCAAGAACAAACAACAGATTAGATACCAGAAAAAAAGCTGCCTGCTGTTGGCCCACATGGATGTGGCCCAGATCTGGTGGTGAAGGGAGGGAGCTGTGGAAGCCTGCTGCCGGGCCGAGGGCCAAGGTTTGATCCCCAGTCGACTGGCGTCCTTCCAGCCCAGAGGAACGAGTGTTCTACTGCAGAGGAAAGCGTGGGGCTCGCACACCCCCCCTCCACCATCACCACCATCCCCCCGAGGATGATAGATGCTCTGTCCGCTCCCTACAGCAGGGAGAAAGCATTAGACATCTGTATAATTGACTGAGGATGAGAGAAAAGAGGAGGAAAAAGGGTGGAAAAGAAAAAAGAGAGAGAGAGAAGCAGAGAGACAGATTGTGTGGGTGTGTGTTTGTACTTGAGTTAGACATTGGGTATGGAGTGTGTGTGTTTTAGTTGCTTCATCTGTGTGTAAAAATGAAATGGGAGACATTACACAGACTGAAAGACATAAGAGAGGGAAAGTGAGAGAAAGAGGAACAGAGTGGTAGAAATTGAGAGCAGGGAGGAGCGGGAGGGCAGAGCGAGAGAGAGGTAGGGAGCTGGCACAGATGAGGCTGGCTCTCACTCAACAGGACATCCTTTCACACACATTACACATGTCCTCTCCAATCCTCTCACAGAAACAGCACTGGAGCTCCTCTGTCAAAAACAGGCCTGTACACTTCTGACTGATGAAACTACCACTATTTCATGGCGATGTAGAGCAAACTGGCAAAAGAATATTAATGTAATCCAAAGTCTCTTAGCCACAGAATTATTCCAAGGATTTAACATCAGGGTTTACCCTCACAATAGGCCATTGGCTGGCGTATGATCGAAGGGGGTAATCTTGTTGGGAAGAAAAGACCATCATTTCTGAACAACAACACGAAAGAATTTCCCATCCTTTTGTCTCCAATACGAGCATGTCCAAAGAGATGGGTAAGAGGCCAACACACTACTAGCAAACAAAAACCAAATCTGTTCAAGTTAAGTGTGTTGGTTTTGCGCAATCACAGCACTAGACACCAACAAGAGCAATTGCATAACTCTCCATGACATCTGAAAGGGGCCCCGTTTAAAGAACATGCTCCTAAGTGCTGGCTAGCATCCACGTACCAAAGCTACCCCACAAAAGCGAGACTGAAAGATGGTGCACACAACTTTCCAGGGAAAATAACACAATTATAAGAGTACACAGACTTGTTCATTATTAATGGAGTTGCTTTTCAACTGCCTCACTGAAAAGACCTCTCAATAATTTATCACCATGGAGACGCATGTCAAGTCAGTGTGCTTGGACACTTCATGAATATCAAATAAATATGCAAAACAAAAGGGGTATACACCATTAAGCACATTTTAAACTGCTTTACTGAGGTTTGCAACAAATTGCGGATCCTTGATTGTTCTTGGCACCATAACATCAATCACAATTGTCCGATTTGATCTCGGTTCTGATGAAAATTCTTGATGAAACACTTTCTGAGCCACTGTACTGTAATGACTGTGCCACTTGGTGTATAACGATTGGTTTGAGGAGCACGAGTGGAGAGAGAGTAACGTGGCTGTTACTGTTAGATTATGCTTTAATGACGACCCTCGATCAGTTATTAACAAGACAACGTTTCTCATTAGTTAATTGAATATCTTACATAATGGAGCCCACGCTCCCTGTGACTTTGGATTTATTCAAAGCATTAGAGGATGATGAACTCGAGATGAGAGGGCTGAACGATATTCTTTCTTTATCATTACTAACAGCCTGGTGAGACGTATAGTAAAGGAAGCTATGGGAATTAGACTGTGAAGCTGACTCCTGGAGTGACAGCCATTAACATGGGAGCAAAGTTATGTGAGAATTCATGTGTTGTACTTACAATGAATTATTCATGATTTAATAATACTGCACTTTAACAGGTGGCAAAAATCTAAGCTTGAAATTGACAGTTTTGCATAAAGCGGTATCGTGATGGCCTGCTGATATATTTTAGCATATTTATTTCAAGCAAAAATCCTGGTCGAATAGCATATTTAGAATCATTTTTTAGCATTTTTTTTTTTTTTTTTATCAATTATCTTCCAGTATTAGCCTGCAACTACACTCTTTTGGGTCCTTCACTCTGCTCTCATTAGAGGACTGGATAATCTAAATATGCCACCTTACTGGCATCAAACAAGATAAGTTAGTGAATAACTGGTGAACATGGTGAAATATTTAGCAGCTTAACAGCCAGATATTTTCCTTAGGAGTAGGGGGATACTGAACGACAGCTAAAAGGAGAAAGAATATTGGACTTTTGGTCACAAGACTTTAATGAAAAGCTAATATTGCTTTGTTTCTATTAAATGTGTAAACAGGCAACTGTTTTCTATATCATTCTTATGAGGCTGATACATTATCAGTGTTATGCTGTACAGCTTATTGTGCTTCCGGAAAAGCAGCCCAACGAAACAAAATTATTGCAGCTTTAAAATTCTCTGATAGAGGCATTACAGCCGTTTCATTCAATGCCACACTCTGTAATGAGTTCAGGAAAAGCTCTGAGCCAGTGATAAGAAAACATTTTAAATTCTACAACAAAAGTCTGAATGCTGTTAATAAGCAGGGTTTACGCAGGTTCAGTAGTCAGACAACATGTTGTGGAGCAGCTAGCTGTCATGTTGCTTCTTCACTGAATGCCATGCAAATGACTGGCTCTCCCATAAGACTGCTACTTCTCATTTGGTTTGCTTAATTCGGGTCTTATAGTTGTACATAACATGCCACACATAACTGTCTCGTCTTCCCTCACTCTGTCTCTCTTTCTCTTCCCGCTACTCACTCACACAAGCACATACACTTTGACATCACCCACTCTGTAAAGACAATGGCAGTAACTTGTACATAGAGATGCCGCTCTGACTTTCATTAATGTACCACATTTTATCAAAGGAACTACGGTGCTCCATTTCCAAAAACAAATCTATTTTCATTTCCTCTCCATTTGGGCGAAAACACTTCATCCATTGTCTGAGTGCCGTGATTGAGAAAACAGCATTTGAACACAACATGCAAAGATACACCCTGTTTTGTGCATGCATATCCATGTGTATCTGTTTATTCTCTGTAGATGAAATTCATGTTTATAGATGCGCAACACATCCTGTTAGCTTAGTCAGGTCAGAGTTGAGGGTTACAGTATGTGAGTGTATGCTTGCCCGTGTGGGTGTCTGTGCATGTTTATCAGGGTATTGGAGATGTGGGCCTATTTGGGGGGTCTCAAAGCAAGCAGGTGAGAGTCATGCTGGGTGTTCTCTCGGTTCAGTGCTAATGGAGTTCAATCCGGATATCTCCTCGCCCCGTACGTTCCAGTACCCAATCATTATGGACTTGCTAATTTTGGTTTTGCACCCTGGGTGTGTGTTTGACAGACAGAGGTATATAGACCATAAATATGTAGTTTTTTTTTCTCTATGTGTGAGCACATGGCCAGTCAATCAAATCTAAAGACCAGAGGTTGGGGAATGCACAGTGGACATAAAGACACATCCAACCTGATTTCGGCATTGCTTCCTCTATTTTAACCAAAACAACATTAATTTTGTCAAACATCAATAATGGCAAAAATATATTTTTTAGTGCTTTAATGCTGTCTGAGATGAATGGGTCTTGGTGAAAGCTGACAAAACAAACCTGTAAACCACTAACGATTAGACCACGACTTTGAAAACATGCACAGCAACACAAAGTAAGTTAAAGTAGTTTACATAACCGAGAAATGATGTTGCAAATAAAAGTTAGACATCACTTCCAGTTGGACATCCTTCAAAATGAGTCATACAGGTTAAATTCCAAGTTCAACATTGGTAGCCAAACATCAAACCTTCCTGTTGATGTTGATTTACGAAATATCATGACATTATCCAAAGTTTTAGCTTCTTCAGTCAAGCTAGTGACCATTGACTAAGCGAATGAATACAGCTTCTGAATGATTAATTGTTTTGAAAGGAGAATAGAGGTGTTTGTAATAATGCTTGGTAAGCAGGAATGACAGAGAATGATATGTGGACTTAATAACGAGAGGAGCATGAACAATGACCAGCGTGGTATCTGTACATATGAAAGGTTGAAACAGTTGTGGCATAAAATGATGGAAAAAAAAAATAGATTTTAATGTCTTTAGCTTTCAATGATTCAAACTCGAAATCTGGTATCGATGACAACACCACATTCAATACTGTATAAATGGTTTCCTATGGTTATTAAGGGAATAAAACCTTTAAAACAGTGAACTTGGTGGTCTCAATCATAAATCTGCATCTTCACCGAAAGTGAGAATGCTGACGTAGAAAACGTTTGCCTTCTTTATTATGAATGAGGACGTGAAAAGGACCTCGTCAGTGATCCCACATCAGCACTTCCCCCCCGTGACACTCAATACTCCACTTGATAAATGTCATTGTCTTTTCATGTAAGTGTGCTGCAAAAGTTCACCTCTATTGAGAGCAGTGGGTTGGCTCTTTCTTTTCACAATGTGTGAGATCAGGCATCAGTGCCTCTGAAAAGCTTGTTCAGCACAAACATGGTGAAACAGGAGAACCTTGTCACCAAACTAAGTGTCCAAACTAGGATTTGCATCACCCGTGATGCCCAATATTTCATCACATGTTGAAACCGTAGATAGAGGTTAGACAACAGACAGCACTGTAAAGACAGCATGAAAAATACCCCATATGGCGTGCTGCAACCACTGTGTAGTAGCTGAAAATAAACCTTGTTTTGTTCATGCAGGATCACTCTTTCAATTTCCTGCTCTCCTTTGCTCCCTCTGTCCTTCCCACTTCTCTTTCTTTGTTCCTCTCTTCTGTTATTGTTCACCCATAAACAGAGCAGCCACTTCATACATCATCTGCCCCTGTGGAACTCAGAGGTGCTCGGCTCTTTGTATCGAAGCTCAGGGATCCTACTTCCTTCTTGAATATGCAGAAATGGATTACTGTGTTAATGTTCTGTTTTCAGGACCGATCTTATGATCCACAGCCTTTCCAGCTCTCTTCAACACAAAGAGAAACATGGTGCAGTAGGTAGTATAGAAGAAGAATTTACAATGCTATGATCTTATAATTCTTCACTTTCTCTCTCGCTTACACTGCTGGTCCATGCTGAAGTGGGTGTATTGATCTATTTACCTTACTCACTCTCCCTTCCCCTCTCTGTCTTTCTGTTCCCTCTTGCTCCATCTGAACCCCCCCCGCCCCATCTCTCTCTCTCTCTCTCTCTCTCGCACACACACACATGTACACTCTATTTCCCATAACAGATGTACCATTTCATCAGATGAAGACCAAGGCCAAGCTTTGAGCTTTCAGTGCTACATGGGATCCATTTAATTTGCAGCAAAATGAAGGGAAATGAGGCCAGATCTGCTAGGCTCAACTGCACCATCCCGGTCATAATGAGCAGCAGCTAATCAACCTCATCCATTTACTCAAAGATGAGAAAAGCATCACATGTCCAGCAAAACGTCTCCGCGGCATCATTTGCTATTATATACTCAGCAATATTCACTTGTCAATGCTCAATTTTACAGCGTTATGGTAAATATGTAAGTGACTGCCACAAACAGTATATGTTTACTTGTGTGACTAAAGAGAATGTTAAAGCATGGTGACCCATGATGAAATTAACTTAACGTAGATGGATAATGCAATGCAACCTCATTTTAATGCGTAGAAAATAAGCTGCATCTTCTTTATCCTGGACGATAATCTATCACCTTACAATTACTGTGTACACGTCTCCGTTCTACTAATATTTCAACATGTAAATGCATTTCCAGGAACTGAAGCAGAACAAATGTATTAAAGAACAAATTGTTTCTTCCTAGTTAATGGGTATGTATTTCCTATAACACATAGAAATCAGACTGACTATGTTTTATAATGTGTTGAACAACAGCCACGTTCAATCTGTATTCATCAACAGCTGTGGTAAACAGTCTAAAATGCACCTTACATATCTGTAGCCTAGTTCTCTAAAAAGGGAATAAAAATGCTCACCAAACTTTTTACCATGCACAGCCCATTTGCTATTCTTGACATGAAATAGAGTTGGCCTCTCTGAGGGATAGGGGGTCTGTTTTTGCTGATACTACTCTGGTGGTGAGGGAGCGCAAGGTGGGCTAGGAGGGGTGGGCTGCTGCTGCTGCGGGAGCCAGAGAGAGCCAGAGGTCCAGGGCGTGTCGAGCCACCAGTCACTGTTGGATGTTAATGTACTGAATAACAATCTAAACCGATCTGTCATTAACATCTGTAACCAGCATGCAGTGCTGAATAACTAACGACTTGAGCACATAAACTGGGTGAGAAAAGCAAACAACCCGTGGAAACTTACAGTGATCATGAATAACAAAGCGTGCGCCTTTTAAGTGCCCTGGGAATTCAGATGGTGGGCATAGATACAGTGGAAGCACGCTGTGGCAAGTTCCAGTGTCTTGGCTTTCTCCAGAGAATCAAAGACTTTCGAATTTAAAAAAATGCTTCACATTCACT
Source organism: Polydactylus sextarius (assembly GCA_016801845.1). Classification (NCBI taxonomy): domain Eukaryota; kingdom Metazoa; phylum Chordata; class Actinopteri; family Polynemidae; genus Polydactylus; species Polydactylus sextarius. The sequence goes on from CM028919.1 coordinate 11,378,769, forward strand.
GGAAACACTTTATGAAAGGTTTATGAGATACTCTCCCTAAAGGGCCTTAAACAATTACAAACTCATCCTCAACTACTGGATATGGTTTAGTTTGCGGTAGGGAGAAAAAGTAACTGCGCCACAACTGCCTCAACCAACAACAGTGTTCTATTTTCACTACTCTCTTCTTGTTTTCTCTCTTTTCTTTTCCCTCTTATTTTTCTTTCTCACTGCACCCGCAATAGGAAAAAAAAAAAAGTCAAAGCATTATTCGAATCCGCACCACCTGAACAGAGATTACACATACTGCAGCTTGAAGTGACTGATAAAAAAAGTGATAAATTGATTCACAGACATGGCTGAATGAGTGAAGTGACACCACATTCCTCTAGAGCTTTCTGTGTATTTGTGTGTGTATGTGTGTGCTTGTGTTTAATTCCACGGCTGTTTCTACAGTTTTTTTTTTTTTTTTTTTTTAGTTTTTTTGTCTTGCATTGGGCAGCAGCCGTACCTCTTGAGACACAGTCCCTCTGGAAGTCCATCAACGCAACATGGTCAGCAGAGCAAAATGTGTGAGCGCGAGAGAGAGAGAGAGAGAGAGGAGGCATGCTTGTGTGTGCTGAACAAGCACGCTGATGCACACAGCTCCGCTCCGCACCTCTCCCGTTCACTATTGCACTGCAGTTTCATCATCCACGGCACAGGTTTGATAGGCAGTTCCTCTTATTAGAAAACCTGGAGGGGGCGAGCCAGTGTTAAAATGAAACCCTCTTTATCAAATTGTGATGAAGTGCCTGAAGTGAACACAAGGTTAACTAAATTGCATATCCCCTCTGCCGAACTCTTTACACTCTACCATCACCTCAGCACACAGAATTTTAAGACACAGAGTGGTTTTGTAAGTACAAACGAGATGAGAGAGCTGTTTCTTTCCCTTAAATCACTATGAAATGTGTCTTACTTGTTAGAATTGTAGCTTGGTTCTAGCCAGGGGCTGAGATGAGGCGCCTGAGGTATTTCTGGGTCTCCAGCATCACACCAAAGCTACTGTGTGCTCTCTCTCCACCACACCTTGACAGTGACTTTGTGTGACAGCAGATATAATGTGATTTCTCCTGTCCCCGGGGTTTGAGGCTGATGATGGAGACTTCTGGGTTCTGCTTTGCTCACCGGCGACAGTCATGACAGAAAGAAAAAAATGCTTGAGCATGATGATCAGTGGCATTTTTCACACGGCTTGGAGATCCCTCAGTCTGTGCCCTGTTGCCCATGCTTCACTGACGTAAAAATTAGGTCCCTACATTCAGGCGGAAATTTCCCAGTCTGGGTTTGGACACAATCACATCAGCTCGCTGACACACTGTCAAGTGTTTTTAGCATCTTCTTTTTCTTTAACTCAAAACAAATACTGCCTAGCACTCAGTATATTTTGGTTTGTTTTACTATATTGTCATGAGTTCACTGCGATAGAATGGTGGGGATACATAGGGCATCACTTGTGCTGTAAATGTGTCACATCAGGTGAATCTGTGGTGTCTCATAGCTGCGGGCTGTACAGGCCTCTGCTGTCTCAGCAGCTTACAGGTAAAAATAAAGCTAACCGCTTCTGTCATGTGTGTTTGTTTGTGTTTTCAACATATAAAGTCTATCTGTCTGAGGTTTACGTGTGAAGACAAGCAGCTGTAGTTGTAGATTGTGCTAAAATGACTGGATCAGCATTTGATTATTAGTCAATTAACACCTTTTTTCATGACTGATCATCTGTGATTCCCTGAGTCATTTAATGAGGAAAAATGGCTTCCGAATGTATAAAATGATTCATTTAATAAAATCTTGTTTGGGTTGTTGATCAGTCACCAAAGCACAGTGAAGATTTCAACATGAGAGAGAGACAGTAACTGTAAAAAAACAGAAGCCAAAAAACTTAGCTAATGAGCCAAAGAACAGTCACAGAAACAGGAATTTTAATTGTATTTGTACAAAGGAAATATAGAAGATTTATAACATTAACCAGTGAGCTTTAAAGGTGCTGGTAGGCAGATTTTTACTGTCTTTGGAAAGAGACAATAAGCTGATTTTATGTTTCTACTGTTGCTAAATGCTAAGCAATGTTGATGGAAGCAGCTGCATATTTATCAGACAGGAGAATGTATCGATCTTATCTGTCTCTCAGCTAGAAAATGAACTGAAAGTGAAACTCATTCATAATATATTATTTTGAATAAATTATTTCCTGAAAAAAATCTAAAATATCAAATAAAAGTTTATTCATATATTCAGTATGAGAAGTTTTAAGTCTCCCACTCACACCAACTCTGAAACTGAACTTGATGAATGGGTCGTGTCTGTCACCTCTTCCACTACTGTGTCTCCACCTTTTGCCCACACTGACACCACACGCAAATTAACAGCAAACAAAAATAAATAACCTGGATGTCTTTCACCCTAATAACCCCCTAGGTACTGAACAAATGCAACTACGGTCATTGTTAAAGGCTCCAGTCAACGCTTAGACAATCACACTCCCTCGTTTATGAAACACTGAATCCCGGCTTCCTTCCTCCCTTCCTTCCGGCATTTTATTCCATCTAAATAATGCAGCCACAAGGAGTCATTGGGGGGATCCATTATAGAGAGACTGATATAGAATGCTGGGATGCATGATCAGACACTCTTATCACTTTCACAGAGCATGTTATAGTGCAGTGGGGAGAACTTTGTATTGTCATGTCTCTCCTAAGTGCTTAACCCTTTGGTTGATGTGATAGCGATACGCAATCTGAACAGTTTGAGATATATTGTAGAATTCCCCCATCTGCATTAGATCCAGATGATGTACGATAAGGCTTGGGTATGAGCTCATGGAGTATGGTTAAAGGACATTTCAGGGCCTGGGTGAAATTAACTTTGTGCTGCAACAGCTAGTGTGAAGTGAGTGACTACAGCCGTCATGGTTAGTGAAAGAGGATGAGAAAAAAATCTATCCAGCAGCCACACAGGAGACACAAAAACACTCCTGTATCCATGCGAAGAAGCTTCTGAGGCAGTGAGGGCACTGGTGAAAAATGTCATAATAAGATTGGAGGCATTGAAGAAGCCAACCTTGGCAGATGATTTATTTGATGTCTATTCATTTTATTCTCAGCAGCTTCTTTGAGAGGATACTGTTAATTACATATAGTCTATTGAAGAGCAAATGAGCTTGACAGTGTTCCATCATGTTGTCACTGGAGAGACAGAGAGAGCGAGGCAGAAAGAGAGAGAGTTTGCGTGGGCATGCACGTTCGCAGGTGGACTCTGTTCTGCTCTCTCTCCTCTCCACTAATCTGCCTGTCAGTAATGAAGTCTGAGGCTTAAGTGTGGGAGAGAGCAGGCGTCATCCATTAGTCTCATCCATTTCCATTAATGTTCACGGATTACTTATTATTCCCTGATTAATAAACACTAGGCAAGTGTGTCCTCACAGCAGCCTCAATAAGCACAGCTTCATTAATGATTAGTATTAAGGCTATTAATATCCCAGTTGCTGGCATTCACAGCCAACTCGACCTATATTAGTATTATTATTATTATTTTTGTGAGTGCGCGAGAGCATGTTAATGTTTGCCAGAGATGAATAAATATAGGTGCATTAGTCACTGACATTAGCTGCTACTTTCAAGGTAATAATTTCATAAACAATTCACATTACCTTGGTATTTGGACATCCTCAAGCAAAAAAAAAAAAAGAAAAAAAAAAGTAATCCAATTAGTAAAATGAAACTGAGTGAGGCGCTATTGATTTTAGAAAAAAACATTACACAATCAATTTTGGAGAGGTAATGAAATTCCTTTACTTTGAGCTAAAAAATAAAAGTGTTTGTGTGTGTGTGTGTGTGTGTATGCACAGGCAACTGTACGTTTGTAGCATAATTTCATGTTAGGCATGCCACTCAGACCACACCCTAATGGGGTACAGAGGTCTCCCAACACACACTCATACATGTTTACAGGACTTCAGAGGACATTACCTTGATTTCGTGGAGACTTATTCTAACTACTTCTTGTCTAACCATATCCACCTTCACCTCCAAATTTAAAGATTTACACTGACGGATGACTTACTTTGTCCCCATAAGGAAGACAAGTCCCTATAATGTGGTTGTAAAAACAGATTGAGGTCCCCATTAGATGAGGAATACCTGAACACACAGACACAAACACACGCAAGCGTCCATGCACAAATCAAGTGATGTAATCTATTTTGCATTAATTCATTTTTCTAAATGTGTCGATATATTTCGTCGCTGTTGCAAAACACAAATTAACCCAGTTTTCCGTCAAACCTCTGTGTCCTCAGTGGCAGTCAGTTAAACAGTGACACACACAAATTGTCACACTTGTCCTCAACACCGCACCTCTTAAATATTCATGTTAGACAGGACTTGAACCCCTGCCATTGCAACTCTTAGTTGGATTATATATTGGACACAATTAGATTCTAGTGGAGTGGTATAAATAGCCTAGGGATGTTTGCAAGAATTACGCCATGCCGGAAACTATTGTAATGCATTGTGTTGCAGTGTTCACATTTTGCCTGTGCAAATCTCCCTGGTCTCATGACACTAATCCCTAGCATGGTAAATTCTATGTTGTCTCATTTTACACCATGCTCGAGGTTGTTTTCTTTTCAATAATCTCATGAGCAAGTATAACTTGATTAGACTCCAAAAAATTTCAAGGGTGAAACTATTGATCGTATGCAAATGGAATTAATATGACTCACAATTGTGTTGGCCATCTTTCTTGGTATTTATTTCTATTGGTCCTTTAAATCAGCAGCTTTTACACACACATACACACACTTAGACACAAACTCCAATCCAATTATATAGATAAATAGGCTAATCATGCCACAAAATTTTAATATGAGGTCTACGGGCAGGTCGATAAGCATAATCATTCACAGTGCCAAATTTACAGCACAATTTTAGATAAGAGAGATGGGGAGGGAGAGAGAAAGAGCGACAGAGAGAGAGAGAGAGGGCAAATTGAACAGATAAATAGTTCTGTATTAGACATTAACATATGGATCATAAGGGAGCCAGATAAGGGTGGAGACATTTCATTAACGGAAAGAAACATTTGATTAAAAGACTTTTTCTATTTACATCACTTCCTATAATTCAAGGGAATGTGATGAGCGCTGCTGTCCAAACATTAAAGCAGCCTTTTGTGGAGGGCGACAAAAGGGGCTTATATTTTTGAAAAGATTCAGGAATACAAAATGCTGAGGAAGACGACCATTTAGGGTTTTTATTATTATTATCATCATTATTATTATATAAAAATTAGATTAAATATATAACAAATGCATTGACGTTACTTAAACTGTGGACAGATTTTTTTAACACCAACTCTCTATTACAGCTTCCAGTCATATAGTTGTAGATTTGACAAACTGTCATTGTTTTTTCTGTTTTTCATCCTCTCCTTTCATAGATAAGCACAACATGTGATGTATGTTCTGTGCGCACAGGAAGTGTCTTTGCTTATGCTTTTATAGCTTTCGGCTCAGGGTCTCATCATCACAACAACCTATTGGCTCCCAGATAACTCAAACATCCTGCTCAACTAAAGAAAACCATTCTCATAAATGCTCTGTTTGTCCTCTTTCTCTCCCACTAGGATGTGTTGATTTCTTTGATTTTTTTTTAATATAATCAATGATATGTTCCCTTTGAAGGATGTGACTGAACAATCTTGTGACTGAACACATCTGTTTAGCTGACGGCAAGACAGCAGAGTGTGTACAGAATGAGTTTTTATTTGTGTGTGTGTGTGTGTGTGTGTGTGTGTGACTGTATGATGGTTAGGGAAAAGTGATTGGAGGCCTGGTGTTCAAGTTTAGCCGTTCCCTTTACTCAGCAAGAGAGTCTAAACATTTTGAGTTAAAACATCTTTTGTGCGCACACACACAGTCTCTCTCTCTCTCTCTCTCTCTCTCTCTCACACACACACACACACACACACACACACACAAAGGCCCATGGTAATGTAAAGTGTACTCACTGTTCCCTGCCTGAATAGGGAAATCTTCCCTAACTCCACATGAACGTCTGCACAGACTAAACACAGCACATGACTGTCTTCACTGACATCAACCAGTAAGAAACAAATGTTTTTTTTTTTTTTTTCCACAGCGAAGCCTTAGCTAACCCTTGTGCATGTATAGTATTCCCAAAATGTCTGTATCCTCTCCAGCTTGGATAAAACATGTATTGATAAAACTATCTGAAGTACTTGTCCTCACTACACTGTGTTCAATATTTCAGATTTTATGTGCAACATTACAGCAACTGATTTTATAATTACACTGTGATGACGATTATTGTCATGTTAGGTGGAAAAAGTCCACTTTATAGTCATTGTATAATGGTTGTGTTAGAATGGAATGAAAGGTGTCATTTTGAAATATGCCACTATTCAGTAAGCGCTATATCCTACGCAACTGGGTGCCCCCCAATCACACAGGCCTCAGTGATGCCTCAGCCATTAAAGAGCTTATTTCATTATACATCCCTGGTGACAGTTTTAGTGCCAATGTCACCTCTGTTGATGGTGCTTTCCCCTCGTGAAACTGACTAATGATCAATAACAAAACAATGTCTCCAGAATAGCAAAATACTGTAATAAAACAGGGTGAGCACAAAATATAACTTAAATGGCGAAACACGGCAAAAGTAACACGTTTAAGCGACAACCCATTAACACAAACATCAAAGGGTTCAATCAAATATCTCCAAGAGCACTTAGACGGCGATTTAATCTGTGCATAATGATGCTGATCGATTAAGGATGTGTATTTGAAGGACAAACATGTGTTTTTACTCTGCTTTACTTAATGAGTGTCTTTGTCCAATCACAGACTGTGATTAAGGGTGACAGTAACGCTGCCCGAAGCGTCCGGAGCCATAAGCTCCGTCAGTCACATCGTCTTTCGTCACCGAACGTCTGAGGGGAAATTTGTCGTGTTCATACAGGAAGTTCCATGAGGTCAATAAACACAAGCTAGATTATAGACTTCCAAAGACACATCTCAACCTCTGATACCTCTGGTTTGACTTACAAGGATTAAAATAAAGTAGGTAAATATTTTACTCTGTATTTTTACCAAGTTACTTTCAATTCTCACATTGAATTCCACTTACAGAAACTGACTTTGTCTCAGATGCTGTTTAATTTAGACAATGAGTAGAAACTTTGTTGTTCAGTTAATTCGTTAGCTGATTATGCAAGTCTCCTCTCTGTAGCATCTCTTGCTCTTATGGTCAGATAATCACTGAGAAGATCTGATTGCCACCGAGTCTCACTCCTCTTGATGTAATGGTGGCGTCTCCATCGTGATTACTGAACAGCATCGTTAAGTTCAGAGTGGATGATAAATGCAATTTATCGAAATAGTGAATAGTGATTTTTTTCCAGAAATAACTTTCTCACATACCTTGATGTTTGAGAGGTAAAGTTTTGATTATTTTTGATGACTTTTACTTATACCCACTGTTACCACTGAAATTACCTGAACAGACAATCAGATTCAGACTAATTTTTTTTTTTTTTTTTTTTTTTTAGATTTCATAAAAATAAATTCTAACCATTGCTCTTTAATATCACTATCCCTGGCTGTGTAATAATATATTGACTTATTGACATCCAAGGATTGTGCAGCATTTCCTTGATCTTTTAGCCTGCTAGCTCAGAGATAGAATAGCTATTTGATGTTGTGTTGTTAATAAGGTTAAAGGTTAAACACTTGTCTTTGTACTTGTGTGTATATTAGGTGGCCAATGCGGAGCAACAATTTTTGCTTTTATTACCTGTAAATCTGCTACAATATTTTTTTTATATTAAAAATACTGCAAACTGTGTAACATCTCGTGGCACCTACATATGATGACTATATTTCCTATTATGTTACAAACTGATGTGTGTTGATGTGAAAGAGTTAAGCATGATATTGTGTCATCCCTCTCATGGGATGCAAACCATGTCACCAACAGCTTCCCTTTGCAACAATATTTAATGAGTTTGAAGTAGGATTTCCCTTGGGATGTAAACTTCAGTACCATTAAGCATGAATCAAATCAATGTGTTTTGACTTAAGCTAAGGTTAAACTACTATTTTTACATGCAGTTAAGATTCAAGATTCTTTATTTGTCACATATAGTTAAACAAGTACACCATGTAGTGAAATGTACCCTGATTGTGTCCTGAGACTGTGCAATAAGGTTAACAATTAAATCAAATTATAAAAAGAGAATTAAGAGTGCTGTGAATATTTACTGAGAAATATGTACAAATATATATAGTGTGATGAGGAAAAAGAACCACAGCACCAAAGGTAACTTAGGCCATGATGATACTTAGCATGAAAAGGCGATAAAAAATGCACAGGCTCAATAATTACACGTACGTTAATTTGACGTGAAATTACAACTGCAGTTAACAGTAAGACTAATTACAGTGACCAAACTAGAGTCAAGCTTGTACTCAGTTGCAGTCGATCAGTGAAGCTGCTGGCACAAGTAGCGAGAGCCCTGAGGGGGAGGCAGCAGCAGCTGCAGGAACGCATGTGGTACAAACAGCAGCAGGTCCCAGTGTGATACAGGCAGGACGTGCAGGTGACCAAGCAGCACAGTTTCAAGTATCTAATATCTCAGGAGGAACATAGTAAGACAGAGCAACGAGAACTCCATCGCTTAAATGCCGCTTTCTAACCAATGCATCATTTTCAGATTCGTAGCATCGCAACTCAGGAGGAGACTTTGACTGGCTAACACCGGCTACTAAGATGTTATGTCTTGCTCAGGTTATGGGTAGCAAATACTTTGACAAATTAAACATAAACTTAGCGGTTTTTGCTTGTGAATCTAATTGGAAAATGTTACACAACCATCTTCTCTCAGGTTTATCAAGATACTTTTATCACTTCCAGTTTCTATAGAATAGTTGTCTCTTCATAGAACAAAAATAATTGTCTGAAGCACTCAGCATACAGGTTGACAAAACAACAGATGTATCATAAACTGCCAGCTGAATCTACATGTTAGGTGAGGAAATCTTTGAAGGAAAAGCTGTGCATTTATTGAAAGATTAATATGTGTGAAAACCTACTCATTTTACATAACCATTTCCTTTACTTAACTCTGAAAGGTGATACATTGTTGCTGCCTTCAAGTGTGAACTGAAGCTCTCCGTAGGCAGATTTTCTGGTCTCAGACCATGCAGAGAAGACAAATATGGAGTAAAATATGAAGCGAGGCAAACTTTTACTGTCACCTGTTATTTAACAGTATGCCATGTGCATTTGCATTGCCCTTCGCAATCGCAGCTACAATCTTTGTGGCAAAGAAGCTCAGGCATCTTTTCAAAGCTGTACTTTCTGTGTCATATGCTTGTTGCATTTCTATGTGAAGGTCTAAGGCTGTCTTGAAGCTGGTATGTTGCCTCACATATCAGAGCTGTCAACAGTGTTTCAGAGAGCAAATGTGAACTTTTTCCTCATAAAGAAGCTGATAGATTACCGGGATTCATTTAATAAAGAATAATCCTCCTAGATATTTGCATTGTGTGATGTGTAATATTGTCTTTTTCCACATTTAGATTTCAGTCAAACTTGGGACTCTGAGGATTTCTGCAGGCAGGCAAAAAAAAACCAAAAAAAAAAACCCGCTCCCCATATTATTCATTGCTTGTTTTTATCAAGACCTGGATGACCCTGAAAGACTTGAAACCAGGAGCACCCCTGGGAAGAACTGTGTGCTAGACACATAAAAAAGGTTCTTACATTAAAATTTAAAGATTGAAATTTCCTTGAACTGAAGAATATACATCATCCCAGACCCTCAAACCCTAACCCTGCAGCCTGGAGAATAATTTTGACTTTTGGTTCCAGCACACTTAAGTGTTATGGGGCCCTCAGTGTCCTGGGTCCAAAGGCGATTACCTCGGATGAAATGACCAACATTTCAATGTTGAACACCCTAACGGAGAAATTCATCCCCAGACAGGAAGTCACAGTTCTACAGGAGCAGAGTGTACAAGCAGCATATACTATCAGGATCACTTCAGACTGGTGAATTACATGATTTAATATGAACTGAACTGATTACCGTCTCATCTGTGTTGACAGTTAGCACTGCTTGTTTTGACATCTGTAAATGTTTGTTGTCTGAATATTCTCTAAGGCACCAATCACAAGCTCAGATCATGCAGTTGCTAACCAGTGAAAATGACTGATAGGCAACACTGTACCCAAACCTCCGCCTTCTAGCGGCGTCAGGACTAGTTATCCCCCGTCTCTAGTGTGAACTGAGAGAAATTTTTCAAACATTAACAGGGTAAGTGATTATTAAGTGATTATCTCTCTTTCAGCAGTAGATATAGTTTGCATCTAATTTCTGCAGAGTTAATTTAAAACCAAACGTCTGTTTTCCAAGGACAAGCACCAGCGGCATTCCCATATGCACCAGCACTGGAGCTCTTTGAAAAACCTAGAAAGATTAAGTGCTTTGACAAACAGCACAATCTTTTGCACACAGTGAAGTGTTTGTGTGTGTGTTTGTGTTTTACTTGTCCTGCTACAAAAGTAGATGGAGTGCATAGTTGGGGGTTCAATCTGTGAAATATGTACAATTGACAGATATATTCAAGAAATCAAAGACTTTTGCTGCCAAAAGCCAATTTCATGCTGGCATCATAACAGTCCTTTCTGCCAGTATCCAACATAAGATTTCAGAAGTATAAGGAAAACTGATACTGGAAACAGTAGTCTGAGATAGCAACCTATGGCGAATGGATGTAAAGACATACAAAAGTCAACATTTGGTAGTGCAAACCCAGTTACGCATCACAGCTGACTACAGAGACAAGTGATGTCTTCATTGTTAACTGGTTCACTAGTTTGTGAGATCCATTAGTGGAAAGTTAATGAACAACAAACCCCTCGATTGTCCTTTTCAAGTTAAGTGACATGTTTGCATATTTGCAAGTTAAAAAAAAAAGGTGAAAAATGTGAATTTTTTTACTCACTTTTTTCACTCCTATATTTGGTGCAAGCATCAGCTCCAAAAGTACATTATGGGTAGGGACGTGATGCAGATTTGAAGAACATTTCCACTGCTTGAGGGCTGAATACAGTACATGACCTGGAATGAATGTGTTCTCAATCAGCCAATCAATTGGTAATGCTGGGGGTGATGGTGAGTAAACTAATCCCTTGGGTGGCTCAAGGGAAATCTGGATTATATTGCATTCCCACTCAGCAAAGACTCTTTCTGCTAGAAGGCAGAGCAGACTAATCAAACAACATTACTGTAGAAGATCAATAGACAGACAAATTGTATTGTTCCACATCCCTGCCTATCCATTTCAACATTTTTATTAAAAGCTCATTTATATTTTCACATAAGTTTTAATAAAATTTCTGTTCATACCCAAACTTTTAAATGAAGTGATCAGATACGTCAGATATTGTATGTTGTCCATGTGACGACCTTGTGATCATTGCACAGAAGTTTTACACCCATGAAGCCAGACAAATATACTCTGTGCACTACAGAAACACTTCACTTCTGTTGAATAGTGTATCAGAACACCTCGCTGTATCTTATCTGAGCAGAGCAAGATGCAAACTGCAAAACTGATATGGAATCAGTTCCACAAAGGTTCAGAGTTCTTTGCTGATTCATAGCTGAATGTGTATTCTTTGATACAGATCCATAACCATGGTGGGTTTCTAAAAAAAAAAAAAGTGAAAACATGAGTGTGATACTCTTTCAAAGCAGTTTATTGGAGATAATTATGTAAACTGACATTGTATTTTGTATTGAAATGAAGGAAGTCGATATCTTAACACCCTGTATGTGTGTATGTCGGTGGGGTATAATGCATATAACCTGGCTATGTAGTCTAGTACCCGCTATCAGTTGAGAGGAGCTGCATACATTTCTTTCACAAATAATCTAATCTTTTTAATTTGAGAGATAAGGCAGAATTGACTGTAATTATGTGCAGCTGGGTCTGTGAGGAATTCAGAAAAAAATGAGGCTAAGCCCATCTGCTGACTTGGAAACTGGGGGAGGCAGCAGCACCGAAGGGGGGGAGAGAGGGAGAGAAAGAATGAAAGGGAGAGATTCTAAAATCATTAAATCAGCCACTATCTCCTCTCCTCTGTCACTCAGAGAGAAAAAAGAGGCACTAATGAAATATTAATGCCTTCCTTATTTTGAGATTTACATTAATCTTTCCTCTCTCTTTCTGTCTGTCTCTCTCTCCTACTCTCTCCTCGGCGTCTCTGTATGTGAATTTTGAAAGCTGTTCTCAGAATGACTTGAATATATATTTCTAATGAGACGCCTGCATTACAGAATGTCTCATTTTTCTGCCTGTTTTGCAATCCAAAGTTGCATATATTGCACAGCGAATTTGGTAGCGTGCTTGCGAGAGTAGGGAATGAGACAAGGGGGAGGCAGTGGGAGTCGGGGGAGGTTGTTTCATCTGAGAGTGAAAAGACAGAGGGAATGAGAATGAAAACAAGAGCAAGAGAGTAAATGAAAGAGCAAGAGGTACTGACTCTGGCTGTAGTAGCGGTAGCAGAAAAAGCGGGTGTTCAGGCAAGAATGTGGCAGTTTCCTCTGGCTTCATCCCATTTGGCTGAGGTTCAAATGGGAGAACGAAAACAAAAAGCCAGGGAGAGGACGCTCCCAGGAGGTGGGAAGGAATTAGAAGCGTGTCAGGTAAACCAGCCACAGTTTTCACAACGTCCGCCTCCTCTGAGACCTGAAGCAAATGCAAACCTGACACCATCGACGCTACCACCTCTCTCTCACACACGCATAGCCAAGCCTTTAAGTATGAGGGTGTTAGAATTACCTCAGTTGTGCTTACACACGCATACAGGTGTACAGACACACACACACACACAAGGCAAAATATGAAACCTGATGTCAACCTCAGTAAAACTGCTATGTATGCTTTTGACTTGGATTGGGTTCAGAAATTGGAAAGTGTAAGACCCCTTGATACCGATCAAAACTGTTTTACCTTGACAACTTTGCTATGAACCTTCCACTTACATACAGTATACCAGAAATAGTGGAAATACTGAAACAGCTACAATTTTACTGCCGCACTGTGAAACAACCTAAGTGCAGATAAGTATAGGTGGTATGGAACATTGATTCTGGAAGTGAGCATTGCTCTCCAGCATGCTGCCGACTGCTACCCCATCAGTGCTTCATCATTCCCAGAGTGAGACTTTCCTGGCAGAACTGAGTATTCCCGTGCCGTCCTTCACAATGTTGTAATTTCCCTATGGTGTTCCTATTGCAGCTACATACATTTACCACATAGACGTGTAAGTTTCCCCCTCCGGCGCCCAGAGCAGTGGTGTGGCACACTCACCGTACTGGTGTGGCAGAAATATACCATCCACAGCACCGCAAATGGCAGAATGTGAGCTGATGCTGTTGCTGCCATGCTTCCTGATGCTGTCTGTGCCTGCAGGGTGTATATAGGGATGACTGCATATGTGTCTAAATGGCGCAATAGAGGTGATGGTTGGGAAGGGGGAGGGTGTATAGGTGTCTAGTGTGTGTGTGTGTTAAAAAAAAGAAGTGGCACTGTGCCATGCCAATCACAATGACAGACACTCTTCATCTTCCATAGAGACAGAGGACAACAAAGAGCTGTGTTAATAGGCAAATGGTTCAAAGGACACTAAAGACCACCTTCCAACCCTGACATCTAGAAGTAGACACTCACACATTAATAAGACAAGATAATTAGCTCATTTTACCCATATTACTCCCCCCTGAAAAGCAAATGCAAATGCAAAACTAGACAAGTGATGCCAGATGTACTTATGAAAAAAAGGAAAATTGGTTTACAAGATACAGACAAAAAACTAAAAAAACATGAATGTAGCAATTGGGGTTATGTAGACAAGAAATCACAGCATCACAGCACAGAAAGTAAAAGCATAATAGTGAAAATAGCAACAAGTTCTCCAAATTAAAAGGACAAAAACATGCTGTTTATGCTATTTATATACTGTCTGTAAAATCATGTGAAGGACATATATACACATTTTTCAACTACAATTTGTCAGTGCTGAATTGTCAGTGTTACCAAAGTAAAACTCAAGTTTCTGATCTAACGCTGCTATGATTAATGTTTCATAGTGTAGCCTGACCTCCTCCCTCTGTGGCTCCACAACCAACATCACACTACTTCCTCCTTTGCTCCTGATGGAAGAGTCATATTTCCTTTGGCTGAGAGAAATCTGTGTCAGAGACAAATTCAAACACTGACAACATGTGTGCTCCAACATCCAGCATGCCATTAGAAACAAAGTAAGCCTGGTGTTATAGTTTCCACATCCGTGAACTGGCAAGGGTCTGCTGGGGCCCGAGTTACGTAAATTATGTCATCAAATGGTGCATGCGAAGATCTGTGTGCATGTGCGTACACCCTCTAATTCGTAGCGTTGTGGATTTTGCCCAGACCACTTCTCCACATGGACACCAACTGTGCGTGCACTCCTTTGAGTGGACACCAAGAAAACTAGAAAGCAGTATAACGCAATAACATCTACACATCTGTGGTGTCTACAGCTGTACGTGCACACGTTAGGAAAGATACTTCCTGAGGCTTAAAATAAAAATAAAAGCTGCGTAAACTGAGCGAATCTGACGATACAGGCTGTGCATAGTTAAAACTGTTGTCGAAAAACTGCCTAGTGCCTGCATTTAGAAATACTTCTGAGGTCAACTTTATTTTTCCCAAATGGGCATTTCACATTATCTCATCGTCTCTCAACTCATCAGCAAGTAAACACCTTATTAAGACTACAAACTATTATAGAAGATGCAGACTATAAAAGTGAAGGAGTAAAAAATAAAACAGAAAAAAACAAGTGAATTCATCCAAGTGCAACAAGATATCTGAAAAAATAAAATAAAACAAATCCCTAGGAAAAATTTGACTCCTCATCATAATCATCCATATATTGTATGTAAATAAGACATTTTTTACCACTGGGTAATGCAGGATACAACAGATAAAACATCCGTAAAAGTATCAACGCTGTGCCTCATTACCTGGCTGACTTTTCAAGAACATTGATGGTGCAAAGACGAGTTTCTCCAACTCTCAAGTCTGAAGTGCGAGACTAGAAGGCACCTTGACAGTGTGTATTTTTATTTCTGTTCTTCAGGAATAAGAGGGAACAGGGGCAAAATTGATCCAGAGGCTATTCTTGAAAATATGTATGAGTGATGCTGCTGGTCTCTCTATCTCTCTCCCTCTCTCATTACCCAGTCTGAGCTACCGACTTCCATAATCCTGGAAGGTTTAGCACCGCTGTGTTGTGATTGGTTAGACATTACATCAGGGTGATGTAATACTCCTAGGACTGGCTAGTGTGTCGGGCTTGAGGAGGGAGGTAGGAAGGAGAGGGAGGGGGTGGGTTGGCTGAGTACTGAACGAGAAGAGAGGGCTAGGATGGGGGGAGAGGAGGGGGCGTTATATTGAGCAGAAGAACTCTCTCTCTCGCCTCCAGCCAGTGAGTGTGCATGTGCAGCCGCCACAGAAAGCCTCTAATCCCAAAGCACACAGCGGTGCTTTGGAGAAGGAGGGAAATAATCAAGACTGTTTCCATAGGCCCCCATCTAAAGGCTGGAGATAAGCTTTGCTGTGCATGCTGCCGTGTGTACTGGTAGCAGCTGTGTGTATTGGGGATACATACACAAAGCAGAAATGGGATTTTTGGGGGGCTGAAATTCAATCATTAATTGCAAATAGACAGAGGAGAGGAAGATGATTGTTTGGCAGGGACAGAAAATGCCAAGGCATTTGGTGTTTGTGCATAATGACTCGTAGCCAATTTCTCACTTCAGTGCAAGGTGCTTTTTCATGGATCCAAAGGTGTTATACCATATCTCTGACTTGAGATGAGGTTTGTGAACAGTAATGCCCAGGGCAAATGCAATGTGTTTTCACCTGATTGCTTTCATGCCATGCTAGACAATGCCTTGACATGCTAAAACAAACTGTTATTGGCAAAATGAATGATAGATATCCAAATTAGAACATAAAGTCTCCTGGATAAGACAAAATATTTAGTCTAATAAAAGCACTTAATAGAGCATTAGCATTCTCTGTACTGGTCATAAAACATATATCAAAAACTGAAGAAATGCTTCAATTTAAGTCATGTAGGATCATTTCTAAGATACAGACTAATACAGAATAAAATCACTCCATCAATCCAGGTATTTTGACAGCTATCTTTAAGCAAACATACCAAATATATCAACCGTTAAGAGCATAAAAAGTTCAACCTTTGACAGTTATGATCTCTGTAAATAAATATTGGGGTAGCAAATTAAAAAGATGTTCCAAACCTGAGGTCAAACTCTTGCAGCATCCAAATAAATGTCACACTCTGTCACTTGGCCCTAAGGCTCTATGGATGTCTTCCATCAGCTGCGATCTGTGAGTTCATTTGGAAGAGATGATGCTCTCCTTTGCCCAAATTAGCAGACAATGAATTCAGTGTGCTGAGGCAACTACAGGTAAATATGGCAAAATACATTCATTTGGGATACTTTATATACAAAGAGGATACTTGGAGCCAGAGAATGCACTTGATTTTAATACAGTGTTCAGTGAAATGGGAGCGGAGTGGAAAATGAGCTTGAGGAGATCTGCTTAATTTCGGAGGCTGCTGTGGAATGGGACACTGAGTAATGGAACGAGATGATGAATAAAATGTGCAAGCTAAAACTATGAAGTTTAAAAGATGGCTCAAAAGCTTGAACTCATTTGCTGAGAATGGTGTCAAAAACAACACAGCCAGTTTAATGTAATATGTTGCCCTGAGTTAAAATCACTTACTTGTCTTGAATTAAACTATAAAGCCAAAAAAAAAAAAAAAAAAATACACGTGAGGGCCCTTTATTGTGAAGTGAACACATGTGTTTTGTGTTGTACTGTGAGTCTTTCTGAGGTAGATAATGTTTGTTCACTAATATGAGCCTAACAGTCTAACTTCCTGTTGACATGCAAACTCGATCTGCTGTCAGCGACACAACTGACAAACCTCTGAGGTATTATGAAAGCAAAGTCGGACAGCCTTTGAAGGAAACTAGGGAAAAAAAAAAACAGAAAACCACCTCAATGACAACTTGTCAGAATGAAAGACTGCCATTTCTTATTTTGCTTCAGGCCAGGAATGGAAACTAGGTAATGACTACAATGATAGCATGCAGACAGATAGACGTGCACGTGAACACGCACCAACACACAATTATAACGGCCGTGTCTGGTTGGTTCAGAGACTGTCCCCAGAGCTTGCTGGTCTAATTTAGAAACAGAAAAAGTCCTGGTTACAGTCACCAAGCAATGCAACTTAAATACATGCTTTCTATAGCTTTATTAAGTGTTTTATGGGAAGTTTTCATGAAGCTGTTTTATATGGATGCTTGTGTGTATCATAAGGAGAAACCAGTTGTTTTTACTGTCTGTGCTTCTTTCTTCAAATGTTATTCTTCTTCAGTAACTCATTTCCATTTTTGTAAAACTTGTCATCAAGGATCTTTGTGAACCCTGTTCTCAGGCAGCCAGCCTGTCTGCTCTCCTCTCTGATAGTCCATCCCTGACTGCACAGCTACAAGCTGTAACACATCTCCCTCTGCGCTCAGGTCTGTGTTTATGCCCTGCCTGCATCGTCTGCACTGTTATACGGCTGTCTGGAGCACGCTGCACTCCTCTTGCTGTGACAGAGGTCAGTGAGTGCTCCAAACCCAGGTGACGTCATGCTGCTGCAACCCCGCAGACACACCAACAGGCAGGCAGCCCGACAGACAAAACCAACGAGTGGACTGGGTGTATTTATAGCCTTCTCCGCCTATGCATCCTCACAGCAAGCTACACGGCCAGATACGCCCTTAAGGCAAATCCATTCTGGATGTGTTATGTTTATTATCTGGCATACACAAGTCTGGATTCTACAAGTACAGGCATTTAAGTGGCTCTCTTATTAAAAATGCAGGTACAACATCGGGCATTGAAGTTCTGTGATCTCGTCAGGTACCTCATTCCCTCTTTCCCACCTTGTGAAGAGGTGTGCATGTAGGAATGTTCATCTCCCACGGTTAATGAACACATTGTGTTACACATCAGCTAATAACGCAGTGAGGATGTGCGCTTAGCACAATGCTTTACACCATTACTTATCTAATAAACTGTAGGAGGCAACTGCCATTAGCACTGGCACTGATGCTGATATTCACCTCCCACTGGCAGGCTCCTGCTAGCTAATCTGCCGTATACTGTATGCAAATATGAAACTGTTACTGTCAGGATGCAGTCTAATTCCACATTATTCTCCGGGTAGTGGGCCAATCAGGTTGACTTTGAAATGAATTGTGGGTGATTAGCTGGGAATGCTGGGAGAATGCCGAGGTCTCTCTGGTGAACCCCACAGCTGGTGCTGGAGTCAGCGGAGCAACGATCCAGGTAATTAATTCTTTGACAAGCATCAGTGATTTGGAAAATCAGTAAGAATGGCAGACGCTGATCAAAAGGGAAACACGTGGAGAGATGTTTAAACAGTGGGCGTTCGAGGCGTCAGTCATGCAGTGGCCCAGACGCGGGGCCCAAAGCCCAAACACCAAACACCACAATGCACTGAGCTGACTATCAAACAACAGCAGGCTGGAGGATACCCAGTGTGTGCTGGATCAGCACTCCAATGGAAAAGCACCAAGCAATTCACACACACATCCAATTAATAGAAGTTAATTCATTCAGCAAGCACTGATTCACACACACGCAAATGTACCCATATATATACCAACATGCATTTAGACACACATGCATAGTATAAACATACTATTACACTCAACATGTACAGTAAACAATTCATATATATGGACTCAATACAAAAATACAGATAAACCACACATGTATATTCCAGTCACAAATCCAAGCAGTACAAACAGTACCAACGTACACCCCAGGAACATAACTCAATAAACGCACCCGGACATGTGGTAAAGATCAATTCATTTTCAGTATTTATTATACATATTGCACTAAGCCTATATCTGTTGAATGAAATGCAAACAATGGCACAATATTCATGGGCATGAGATCACATAGATGCAAACACACACACACACACACACACACACACACAGCATTCTTCATAAATACACAAGAGGTTGGGTTGACGTTACTGCCATAGCCTTGATTAAATCATGCGTATATCCTTTATTTGATTGTATGGATAGAGAGAAAAAACACACAAGCGGAAAAACCGTAATGAAACATCATTGGCACGGCTATTACAGACACACTGTCCAGAATACAAATTCCCCATGCAGGTATTTGTTTTCATCCATCAGTATTCATTATGCGAGTGAATGTATCATTGGAGTGTAGCTATTGATCCTGTATTAAATCTCATTGTTATATTCCTATTCAGCAGCAATGCAGGTGAGGGAAAAAAAGAAGGGTGACCAAATGTCATGGTGACAACATGCAGCATTGTCAAAGGTAGCTTTATCGATCAAGATAGACACAGGGAGGGAGAGGGGAGATATTTCAGCAGGACCCCAACCGTCTGACATTTTAGAAAAGCTGTCCTTTCTATTTTGTCACCCTCCATTGTTGCACACAAAGAGCATAGATGCCTTGACTGAGGCAATTTGAAAAATGGCCTTCGTAGCAAGCACAAACAGTGAGCAGGTTCAGATGTACCTTTGCCAAGTAGGGAGTCTTGTTCATTATATTTATCAGTGGTAATTTCAAAATTCACATGCTGTGTTTCTGGGAAGGTTTGCTAAGCATTGTGCTGGTATCTTACTTTGACATTTTAAAGGCCTTGCTGTCATACCTTGTCAGCAGTTAATATGAAACATACTGTGAATGAAGGCTCTGGTTTTGGTAAGGGTCCAATTAGCTTGCTAGACATGTACAGCAATTCTTCAGACAACTTAGATGACTAAGAATCGTGCCCAGTGGGACTTCCCGTCTTTTCCTTTCCTGTTTAGATCCAAATGAAAGTGAGAGGTGTGAGGACGGGGGAAACACAATGAAGCACACACGCAAGTGGACAGGGATGACTAAATGAGCGTTGTCGTATCAAAGCTGAACTGCCACCAAACATGTCAGATTGGAGCCACAACACAATGAGGCCAGGAACTGGCCTGCCCTCCAGTGAAAGCTAGCGGCTGGGTGGTAATGCAGGTCAGAAGGTGTGGAAGTTTGTTGGCAGAGCTTAGCATTTCTCTCTCTCTCTCCCTTTCTCTTGGCCTTTCTGTCTGATTCACTCGGGTAATTAGCACAGACTTGCATTTTCCCAGTGTATGGCTTAAAGCGTCTGGCGTTAAAGCAGTCCAGATCAAAACGGAACATCATACTGCATTAACTTCAACACTGCTTCACAGCAACAGCCCCGCTCTCCAGTCAGCTCTGATCTTCCTCTGTTTCCCTGGATGTTTATCTGTTGCTAGGACTGGAAAATCTCCACACTCATTGTTTTGCACCATGGGGAAGTGAAGAGCGGATTAAGCAGATCTGATCTATGGACTGACAGGCCTCTAGATCAACTGGTCGCACTGGTGCGACCACTGGCACAGTGGTTGCAGCATTATTCATTTTTCTTGGTACAACATGGCATTAATCAATGACCTTGCATGCTTAAGCATTGTTGTCTTCATTTGCAGAACCTCAAGATTAAGATTCTCTAACAAAATAGATCTAAACTTAACTTAGCAGCTTTCATTCACCTACAGTGAGCTAGCCCTTATTTTCGGGCCTCCTGATCCTCTTTCCCTAGGAGAACCACAGCTTAATACCCTGCTTGGCATCATAGCCCATCAGTTCTGGCCCCTTCAACACTGATTCAGATGAGATTCTCCACAGTATCAGCCTGCAGACTTGCCCTCGCATCTGACTTGATTCTTGTGACAAGAAGCTTATTTCACATTTCACTGCTGCAGATACTGGCAGCAACACAGTGAACTTAACCAGATGCAGGGTATTGTGCAAAAGATGTATACTGATAAAAATCGTCTGACAAAATCACAAAAATCTAAAGTGACAATGTTTGTGTGCCAAAACAAAAAGCACCTACCACATAACTTCCCATAGCCCAAGATAACTATCTTAAATATAACTATATAGATTATCTTTGAATGGCGTGTATTGTCATTCCCATCTCTTAGAATTCCTCTGTTCTTTGTCACACCCATTGCTGACATGACGTAGATGAATGAGAGGGAAAACAAGGTGCTTAATTTCAGTCATAACATCAACAGAAATATGATACATGTAGCACTAAAAATTATGAAGAGCGAGGAGAAACTGCTTGAGGAGACAGATAGACTGCTAGAGAAGAAAACCTTTTCTTCCTCTACACCAACACCATGATCCACAGGCCTAAGCTTATCATCTGGCCAAGAGTCATGCTTGGAAATACTGAAACACCTGTGTTTGTTGCCAATGTATATTTTATGTTCTCATCTATCGCCAAAAAGACAGAGAGGGTTAAAATACACAGGCCTGTCAAGAGTGCTGTAAACATGTCAGTGTGCTTATGATACAATGGTAAAATACAATAACTCACCAAGTAAGCTTCTAAATCTGTTCATTAGGCCTAGGCATTTTGACAGTGGACTCGCAGGTCAGCTCAATTGCTCTTTGCAGTCTGGGGCAGGTCTGGCTGAATGACTGACCTTCTACCAGCGTTGTAGATTCACCTTTAAAAAGGGTGACTCCTTGTTAAGCATAAAATATTAAACCATCTAGATTCCATAAATATAGCACACATGTGTCCTGACACTTCTTTTCTCTCTGTTTCTTCTACCTGAGGCAAGATTACATAAGAGGTGCTGCCATACTTCCCTGGTTTAAGGAAGTTTTTTTTTTCATCCCACATGGTGCATTCACTGGAACTGCAATTTCAGACACCAGAATTTGAACTCGCTAACTGATTCATTTGCCAGGTGAGATGAGGTATTATGCTTCCTTAATCACAGGGACATCTTAGACTCCACACTCAATAACCCCCGCCCCCATCTTTAATATAGTATAGGCAAATATTAAATTACAACCTACCTGTGTGGCAAACAGTGGGATGGGACAACAAAGGATCTGGCCATATATCACTCCAGTCCCAGATTAACAGGAGCACAGTGCTGCTCCCAAGGCTATGTTATTTTTTTTTCCCAGCTAGTTCCCACATTTTAGATCAAGATTTGGAGCATTAATTCCTTACATGAATCAAACAAATTGAACATTTTATAATTATTTCCATATTTCATTAATAGGGACATTTTCACATTTAGTTTTCGCATTAATAATCGATATCTGCAATTTGCAATGCACAATGTACATTTGCCATTTGATATGTACATTAATGGCAATATCTTGCATTAAATTTAAAATTCTATCTTTGTTCTACCACCTTATTCTATAGATTTTACACTATACATGTCTTTTGTCCTTTAGGCCTATGTATTATGAGCTGCTCAAACTTACAATTTCCCTTTAGGGAAAAACAAAAGTTCCCTATTCATCCATCTATTTATTTGTTTTTACCAGTTTACTATAAACAGTCTAACTGTTTGATATTTATCTCATAAATTACCCTTAATTATGATTATAATTACATGCAACCAGGAATGAAATTCAAATTTGATGATGATTTCATTCTCTTCTAACTAAGCAAATAATCTAACCACTAATAAGAAGTGTGGCAGGGCTCAGGTTTGTTTTGTTTTTTGCACTTTTTATGGTTACTGTGCAACTTCAAGCTTTGTAACTGTAACTGGGTAGCAGGTTTAGTTTGCACTGGAGGGGCCACATGACACAACAACATAAGATTGCCTTCTTATTGCAACCATAGGGACTGTGTTTCCCATTGTGTTTGAAAATAGTACTTTATCTTCTTCACTAGCTCAGTCGGTCTCTCCCTGCATGCACCTGCACTCTCATCATCACTTGTGTCGGGACCTCCACGCGCTCTCCCAATCCACCAGCTTCCTCCCTTCTCTCCTCAATTTTTTTTTTTTTTTAAATAATCAGCTATAAAATTCTTTATCTTTGGGACACAGTAACAACCTAATGCAAATAGGGAGAACGACTGAGCCAAGGAAGTGCACGTACTTCTTTGAACCAGAGTGGCAAACACAGTACCTGTACCAGATGTTTTTTTGTAAATAAAACAGATGAAAACAAGGAACAGTAGCAAATTCTTGAAAAGCTTCACTAGCAAAGCTCACATATAGAAGCTGTTTGAGGTGCCTCCACTGGTCGTACAACATCCCCACACAAGTTGCACACGTTCTTAAGGGTCACCTTGCTACTAGCAGAGATAAACAAGCTGGCTTCGCAACATGGCAGAGGGGAATATATTCACATTTTTCCCTATCAGTCGAATGACAAAATTTACCAAGAAGTCTTAGACCACTCCTTCTTAGAGTCACAGCCCAGTCACAACAGTAATGAAAACTACACACTACACGTTTAACATTAGCAACATGATGTCTCATGCACATCAAGGTGATAAATGGTGATAAATGCATTTAGAGATCAAGTAAAAAAAAAAAAAAAAAAAAAAGGGAGAAGGATCCTCAGATCTCGTAATTTTTATGGAGTATATAGACTTTCAGCAAGATTGTTTGTGAACAGGGCTCTGGGTTCTTAGATAGGAATGAATAGTACAAGTAACAAGACTAACCACTTACTTAGCAGGAAAACATGACATATTTTGAATGTTTAAAATTTTACTACAACTTCATGTATGCCATTCTTTAACTGTTTTAAATATCTTTGGGCAACAATAGTAATGAATGCAGCAGGCTGAATGCAAACCCTGAATTTAGTTAAACCTTATGTGAGCTGGTTATGAAAGCAATATTTAAAACACTTACATGAGCCAGTTTCAACATACCTTGATTTCCTAAACAATTACCCTATTATTCCATTCTGAAAATTGACCTTTTAAAGCCCAGTTTACCTAATGTCAACATTAACTATAAGGCAACACCCTTGTATGTTTATAGTAACTATGCAATGGAAACTCAGTTTACTTAAAACTTAAACAAGTGAGTGCAGAGCTGGGTCGAGGTTTAGGAATGTGATGGCATAAAACAAATGACTACCTCGTGGAACCATTCATGAGAAATAAGTTCACGTAGAGTGTTAGCTGGTACTCACATGTCTATGGGATGTTACATTGAGTGTGGACGCTGCAGGAGTCACCATGATGCTCTGATGTCAACAGTTCAGTCTGGGTCACAGGGACCTCAGTCTCCTCAGTCACTTTATTCCTCCAAAACATCATAAAACTTCAGTTTAAACTTCAGGTGAGCTAACATCACTTCCGGTCACATTCAGTACCTGTTGTTATGGCAACGACAGCTATGCTAACATGGCTAGCATGCTAACGCGCTAATCGCTAGTAGCTCGCTAGCGACTTTTACAAACTGCACCGAATTGGTACTGAATTAAAATACACACATGTACTTACCTTGTGAAGACTGAAGTAAATCTTGAACCTGGTGATATAAATCGTCGCCGACCACAGTGAAGGACACGTTCACTAACTAGGATGTATCTGTTTGTGTCTTAGTAGCCTGCGGCCTCAACCACTCACTTTTACATTCACACTAACAGGTGACGAGGTTGACACCGATAGTCAATCAACTCTGACAATGACATGTTTTATAGTTACTTTATAAAAATAACTTTATTGGTTTTCATGTGAATAGTGAAGTAGTCTTTTACCTTACTCCCACTACTACCTACCGACTAGTTTGTATGTTTTTTATCATTATTCATTCATCGTACATTTACCTCTAATGCAAATTAAATTTTTGACCAAGAAATTATAGCGACTATCTTCAAAATCCATGATAACAACCAAGAGAGCTTTTCATATTTTGTGTCTTTAATACGATTTAAACATGGTTTATTTATTTATTTACGTATATGGTGATTAAATGTTATTTCTTTTATTTTTGTGGCTATACCTACTATGTGAATGTCAGTAGAAAACAAAAACAGCAAATGATCAATTATTCCCAGCACCCTATTTTTTTTTTTTTTTTTTTTTTTTTTTTTTTGCCCCTGGTTTATTTTCGTAAGATAAACAGATAAACAGAAGAAAAACACCAGCAAATACAATATATATTTGTGTGTGTGTGTGTGTGTGTGTGTGTGTGTGTGTGTGTATGGACCAAAATATGTGGCTGATGTGAAACATCCCTCAAAAATCATTTTCCCTCTTTTCTGTTCAGGAGGGGAAGCTGTTTTATTGCCATGTTCTTGGTATTATATGGCTTAATTACATATTATCCTGGCACGGTGAAAAAAAATGTCAGCTTAAATTTGTTCTAATTGCTTTAACAGAGCTTTAATGTCATTCATTTCTGAGCCACTATTTCGCTGTCTTGTTTGAACAGTGTATTTATTTGTGTTTTAAAGTCCAGCTGTACATTGTTTATTGTAATTTTTTTGGCTTGGCTTTGGTTTGTTGCTAAATTGCAGCTGCTAAATTAACTAATATTTAAACCATGATTTAATGGTTCATTTTATACTGTTCAGAATGGGAATGCTGTGCCTTTATTCCATTTTCCCCCTTTATTATAAAAAAATATATATATATATAAACATGTAATTGGGGGCATTATGTTTGTGGCAGTAAGTCAGCAACAGAGGTAGACACAGAGCTGAATCAACAAATGTATAAAAGTAAGAATCAACATGGGAGATAGACACCAA
This sequence comes from Polydactylus sextarius, assembly GCA_016801845.1. Lineage (NCBI taxonomy): Eukaryota > Metazoa > Chordata > Actinopteri > Polynemidae > Polydactylus > Polydactylus sextarius. The sequence continues at coordinate 11,404,585 of CM028919.1, forward strand.
CGCTGTCATGTTACAAGTCATGCTTCTGATTCTGGAACGCCGACATGCAATCTAAAATCACACACTGGGGCATCATCTTGCCGGCTGTGTTTGATTCACTGTAAACAAGCAAAGCTTGCATAATGAGGGGTCTTCTTAAGGGCAACGCAGCATCTACTGTTTAAAAGAGGTAAATGACTGAGGAGAAGTGCGAGCACAAAGGCTGAACCAATTGGAAAACACCTCTTCAGACAATATCTTGTCATAATGGAGGGAAGGATCGGAGAGAGAGAGAAAGGGAGATTGGGTAAAGTTGTTAGTTAACGTCTTGGGGGTAGGTACAGTAAATGGTGCGGCAGAAACTTTGAGTGAAAACCTTGCACAGCAATAAAGTGATATACACATGAATAATGCAGAAGCATTTAGTTCAGTGCTTAGGCAGTGAGGGAATCAGATGTCCCCGGTGCCCAGAAGGATTCCAGTCTACTGAGCCAGCGTCTCTGGTCTAGAATAGCCCAACACAGACCCAAAGGAGAATCCCAGTGCTCCACACTGTCCTGCCAAGACACATACACAAGAAAGACACACACATTTATCACGTGTGCGCACGCAAACTAGCATTACTGATCGTGTACACACTTATTCAGCCACTATGCCTCACACAACAGCGCACGTACTAAAATATACAACCTCCATCAGCACCACACTCACTAACAGACATAAACACACACTTACTCACTGTCTAGTGTGTGTGTTTTGTCTCAGTTCAGGACAGCAGCTTTTATGAAATAATAATTCGCTTTGTTGTATGTCTGCGCATCTGTATGTCCCTGAGCTGGCCACTGGTTATACTGGATTAAAAAAAATGTTTGCCAGTGATGACATCACACAGATTTGAAGGACTTTGTGCGCGTGTGTGTGTGTGTGTGTGTGTGTGTGTGTGTGTGTGTGTGTGTGTGTGTCGAAAGCAGCTTAGAATAATTGCAGAAACATCAGCTTAGTGTTGGCTTTTCTTGTAGGTAATACTTGTGGGACTTGTGGTTTAAAAATAAACCTGGAGAATATGTGACTGAGGGACCATGGAGGCGAGTGGGCAAGAGTTTGAGTGTTAATTTCACAGAACTGCTGAGAAGATTTCATTTTGTTGTCTCAGCTGCCCAAAGAATCAACTAATGACTAATTAATTACTGTGCATATCCAAATCAAATCAGCTGCTTCTCCTTGCCATGCATATTCTCTTTGGCTGTCATTCAACTTCTCTCCTTGTACATCTACAAGGAGCACATGCTCAAAAATCAAATGATGTCATCATTTTTTTGGTTTTAAAGGGGAAACACACAAGAAATCATTCCACATGTCTTCCTTTATTTATATAGCAGTGAATATTTTATCTTCTTGCTTCTCAGTCAGCCTTTTGGCATATGGCATTTATGCAATGGTGAGCGTGCATGCGTGTGTGTTTAATGTGTTGTCACCGCCGCTATTTACCAGCTTTGCCTCGACATTAAACCATTTGATTTCCATTCAGCCAATGCAAATGAGGCCAGGAGAGCTTCGCCTCTGTAACATATGCAGCTCTTCATTTGCTGCCAGGGCCAGTGAGCTGGGGACAGGGGCGGGGCCCGCTCTTCACATTGGAATGGTAATTCACCAATCAGTGAGTTGACATGTTCAGGCAAAAGAAGGGAGAGCCGCACAGTGCTGACAGGGACATCAGTTTCACGAAACATTTCCTCCTCTGCACCTGAAAGCACGGCATAATCACGCGCAAGGGCGATGCACCATGAAATGGAATGGGCGCCCAGATCCGGGGGAGCGGACACACTGCCGTGTCCACAGAAATGAGGGTCATTCTTTACCCGGAGATGCCAGTGTCAGTAGAAAAGCCCCCGCTGGTCTGGGTCACACAGTCGCACATCTAGCTTCATGATATCAGTTTATGTCAAACTTTCATCTTGGACTTAAATGACACAAAAATAGGTTGTTTATAGTGTCAGTTGATCTTCGGACGAAATGACACTTAATGTCTGTATCAGTCTTCTGAACACACTGAGAAATTCTTTGAGTTTGTGAGATTTCACCTGTATGTTAATTTAAAATGAAGATAAATAGCACTCCATACTTTTTTTTTTTTTTTTTTAATACGACCCTGTGGAATCACCACATCTTCATGAACCGCTTCAGTGTTTATGTTTTTGTGGGCATTCGTTTGTATTTGTAATATCCCCCCACAGGTCATGCTTATTGTGAGACACATTTTAGCTTGCAGAGGAACAAATGTGTGCCAAGAGAGATAAGAAACGACTGCTGTTAATAGACTTTGCTCCCAGAGAAAGTTCAACCCAGTCAAATAGATAAATAAATAAAAACATGATCTGAATCCTCAAACTAGTGCCTTTCTCTATCTGCCAGATGTATCAATGTTCCTCCAAGCAATCAAGAAGTAATTCCCTTTATCGGCAAACATGAATATTAAAGTTTTGTGCTAGAGGGATTGAGGGTATAAACACTGCCGTCACCAGCACCTGTCGGGGCTGTTGATGAGTGGCTCACAGTGCAATAGCGTGGCTGTAAAGATACCGATGGTGAGATCGGCCAGAGCTGAAGAGCAAGAATGCTGATTAGTGGGAGCGATTAGCATCTTTGTCTTCGGGTCCCTGTCATCCAACACATGTAAATTTAAACCAGTGTGACAGCAACAAACCATCACATTAATGTTGTTTACAGCCAATGCAAATGGAGAGTAAACAAACAAATATCTGAATACAGGGGGAGAAGGGGAGGGGTTCCCCAGACTGAAGACCTTTAACGCATATGCAAATGGTAGTTCTCATGACATGCGTCTAGCAGGAAATTAAGACAGAGAGAGGCAGAATTACAGAGCAGTATGGAAATGTGCAGATGTGTGGATATGCTACGCTGCTTCATTATGACCGGAAAAATGGCCCATGTTAATATTCAAACATCTTGATAAACAAAAGACACAAATGAAGACAGTTCCCCGAGGACCAGGACAGAACACTGATGATCTTAACACTCGCCAAACAACATCCAAGTCTGAGACAAAATTTGTCCCCCGGCATTACACAATTACACCATGTGCACACACTCACACACAGAGAGAGACACACTAACACACACTGAATAAACAAAGAGTGGAACATGCTGGAACATTTAATGTGCATCTGGGGTCAAGTCTGGTAATGCACTTAGAAACAAGATGACTGGCGGTGGTCATAAAAGCTGTCGACACCTGCAAATCATTTATCAAATTGGTCTGCAGTTGTCCGACTTTTTCAAAAGGTCTGGATTAATTCTGTCAGGAATATTGCTCAAAATACTATCAAACATACAAAAACGTCTGGGTCGTCGCCAAAAAGTTGATCTTCGAAGCTGAAAAAACAATCATCTCTGTTTGTGAGAACTGACTAAACAAGCAGATGCACAGAACTGGCTTTTCTTTCTGTCTTTCTCTTTCGTTTGCATCATCTGGTTGTGTGCTCTCAACTTGTCATTGTCTGTGTTTACAATGCCATTAGGGTCATCACTGCACCAGCAGTTAAAAGAAGAGCGGAGAGAGAGACAGTGAGAGATGATGAAGCCAATTGTCCTTGTGTGGAGCGCACTATACTGTTGACTTTGTCATGGTGCCATGTTGGATTGCGTCCACTCCATCATATCCATGCCCAGATGCTACAAGAGAGATAAGTGGATTGTACAGAACAGGCTTGTCAGGCATCCCATATATTCACCCTGAATCTGTGGATAGTAGAACACAAATAGGCTTTTAAAGTGGAGTGATTTAGATTGGGTTTGGGTTTTTTTAGTCTCTTTTATTATGGATTGTTTTACACTGACATCAACTTGGCTCAGCCAGTAGGCATGTTTCTTGGAAACAAAGCAAAACTGCTGGCAGTATCAAATGTTTTCAATGGCTTTTAGGGGCCAGAAAATGTAACATTAGCTACCTATTTGAATGCTGAGCTCATGAAGACTATAGTGAATGGGAACTGGAATGATTCCTGAAACATCATTAAGAAGACATGTCTGAAGCTGCATTCCCTAGAAGTTGTGCTTTACATAATCAGAAATCAATACAATTTGATGGAGAACTGAAAATGGCCATCAGGTTTTGCAAAATGGTTTTGGCGTGTCCTTGCTTTTATTATAGTAATGATACTGCTGACTTTATAATGAGTGTTTTAAAAGGAAAGAAAATTGTTAATTTACACCTTTTTTTGATTGGATGGCCTAGTCGCTGTTTGCTGTGCTTTATTAGGGTTTATTGCCAACTGATTATTTTGTGGAATGACTCCCTCACAATAACACCACTCATGCATTAAGTCAAGATAAAAGCAATCTAAATATGAACATGCATGATGGCTACGCTAAATGCACCCAACTAATGGTTTCATTATTTCATAATAAAGGGTTAATGTATATTCAAAATGCCTATTTACTCAAATTGTTCTTGCATATATACAGCTCTTCACAGAAGTGTTCTTCAGCGTCTTACGAGCCCGAGGTTTTTCTTTGCACTATCAACAGAGATAGTTTAGATAAAGCATATTATGTTTTCTAGTGCAGCTATACTGATATTAACAAGCTGAACTCACAATTCAGCAGAGAGTTAAAAAAAAAGAGATTAGTCAGCGTCCCATCTCCTTTTCCAAAGCACACAAACACACACACACACGTTTACACTTCATGACCCTGTATATTTTTGAACCTCAGCCAGATCTCTTCTTTAAGAGTCCAAATCCTGGTGACTGCCAGTCAACTTCAAAGCAGTTAGGCTGTGGCTGTCTTTCTTAACCTCCAAATCTGGCTGGTCTTGTTACAGCTGCGCTGTGGGGACAGAGTGGGCAGTGTTTGCATTTGTATGTGTGTGTCTGTGTGTGGTGTGTGTGTGTGTGCCTTAGTGGACAGAGTGGGCAGTGTGCTGGGTCTGCTGATTAACCCCTGGGCCAGGGCCGTTCTCTTCAGCCAGACAGATCGGCTTTCGCCAGTCCCGGCCCCTGTAACGGGAGCCCGCTCCAACAAGCCACTTCAAAGAGACAGAGCCAGCAGGAATGTCAGGTTCAGAACCAGGGGGAGTGAGAGAAAGAGAACGAGAGAAAGAGGAAAAGCAGGAGGAGGAAGAAGCTTGTGTGTGTGTGTGTGTGTGTGTGTGTGTGTGTGTGTGTTGCTAAGTCTGAACATGAGGGGGGTGCTCTCTCACTTTCTGGTCAGCAGCAGGGTTTCAGCCCTATCTGGACCTCACTCGCTCAAGCGCTTCCTTTTTTCAAATGCTGTGGAGTGAAGTTGTTTTAATTTAATTTGGCTGTGAAAGCAAAAAGCCTCTGGGATTTTTTTTAGGTCTGTGTCTGAAACAGCCATGCTCCTTTAGAGACGGGCGGCATGTACGCGAAGCCTTTTTTTTTTCACTGCTGCTGCTTTAAGGCGTTGCCTCATCCTCTCAGTGACCTCTCTAAGCCAAAGAAAATCTATCACAGTCAACACTTATTTTTGGTAAGCTTTGCCAAAAATCAAACTAGGCTGCAGATCTGAAAAAAAAAAAAAAAAAAGTGTTATTTTACAACAGGCAATGAATTTCCAACAGTAGAGGAAGCGGAAGGTTGATATTTATGGATCAAAGATGTGTGAGTCACTGGATGTGATACAAGGAGAAAAGAGCAGATAATGATGACAATTAAACTTTAATGACTCTTGTACCCAATTATGCTAGGTGTAGTGTACTGGTGTATGTATCGCTATGTGCACTTTAACTATATAACTTTAACTAATATGTTATTTGTTATTTCTGTGTGTGCATGTGTTGAGGCAGTTACTCATATATTTTTTAAATGACTGAATCATTTATTTGCTTTGTCTGTGTAATAAAAACACAAAATTCTTGTTTTCTTGTTTTCCATTCACTTTGACAGTCAAAAGTTTTATATGCACACGAGTGTGAGTTCTGAGTGTGCGCACGTGTGACTGTGATTAATTTTGCAGTGGGACATGCCCACACAAATGTGTTGTCATGAGATTCCTTGAAGTCACACAGAAGAATCCCCTGTGGAGGTTAGGTTTGCTGTGGCAGTGGAGCTCGGGCTGAGCCGCTCCGTCGATCACCCAACACTGTGCTGCCTTTTGTGGCTCAGAGACAATGGGCCGCTGCTGGAGAGAGAGACAAGCAACCTGAACCTGACACAGGAAGCTCTTAAAGCTACACAAAACAAACTGCTGAGCTCTGGCATTTCCCCCTACTGAAAGACTATCTCCACCGTCATTAAAGGTGAACTCAATCGTCTAATCTCCTCCAAAGTCACTGAGCAACCACTGCTGTCATCCCCCTTTTCCCTCCCCTCTTTCCTCCCTCGTTTCTCACCGTCCCCTCTATTCTCACTTGCCTTCATGAGGTAGAGGCCATCAATGAAATGCCATCAGATCTCTGGGGGGTTAGAGGTCATAGGAACAAAATGTTGTGTTGAGTGTGCTGCTTGGCAAAAGGCTGAAAGGAAAGGGTGTGTGATTGTTTTGCACTGATCGATGGAAGCCAGTTCACAGAAACCATTAAGCAACATGCTTGTGCTCAAGCAAATCACTCTGTTTAAGGTTCATTCATATTCCTCAACTGACATCGGTGAAGGCTTTTTGATATTTGTGTCTTTGTGTCAAACAGATCGCTTATATATACGTTTCTTGCATGTCTATTGTTTAACCTTGCAGAGGATTGGCATGCCACTCAACATTTGTGCAATAAGAACTGAAGAATGTGTATTTTCATGTTTGAAATCCTCAGCAGGTAATCAATACCAAGCCAAGAAGAGAGCGGTAAATAGCATATCTTGTGATGTGAATTGAAAAACAACTCAACAGACTAACAGCAAACAAACAGGCAGCAATCCAACCATCACCAGTGAGAATATAATGAAAACCCTGAGAATGGACATGCACATTTGCACATACAAACACATTACATTCTGTGCTACCACAATACATATCATTTTGATGTCATCCACATTTGGCTAAGGCCATTTGCACCTCACGCGTAATATGCTGCCAGCTATACAAATAGCACTGTTTGGAATTCAATTATCTGTTGCCTCTTAAGATTTTTTTTCAGGCACAATGAAAAGGCCTCTCTCTTCTCTCAACCAGTGCAGTCATTGAGCGAAGATGGAAAAATGGTATTCACCCCTCCTATTATCGCATCAAAATCTGCCTGGCCGCTGTGCATAGTGGCTCATTACCTTGGCGAAAAAGCCACCTTAACCTCCATTACAAGCTGGCCCTGTAATTAATGACTTTTTAAGCTATTGAACCAAAAGCAATTAGGTTATAAAGGAGGGCTTGTTCAGTAACATGAATACCTTTCCTTTATTAGTCGCATCCTTGAAGAGGAGATGCTAACTAAATGTGACAGTCCCTTGAATTAAGATGCTAATGTTTCCAGTTATTTGAACTTGTCAATCAAGCTTTTTTTCATTCTTGTAGTGGGGGGTGTACACAAAAACAAATCTGGAGTTCAATGGTATTTGAAGGTTGAAGCGTTTCTATACAGTTGAGGTGTTGTTGTGTGTGTGATTGTGTGTGTGTGTTTACATGTGTACATGTGCTTAGATGTGCACGTGTATGCGTGTTTGTGTGCTTGCCCATGCACGTTAAGCGGAAGAGAACAAACCAGATACAGCTTATTCCATCAGCACAGTATGCGGCGCGTAGATAAGACTTCATACAACACATTTGCTCCGTATTTGTTTTAGACTTTATCGCGTGTTCCAGTGGAGGTAGACACAGTCGAGACATGTGGTCTACATTCTAATGCCTGGAAGGGTCAGCTCAGCGGTCAACCAGCACATTACTCTATGTCCACACAGGACAGGTTAGAACGCACAAGACTAATGCTGCAGCTCATCCAAAAGGTCATCTGTGGATATTAATGTGTAACTTTAACTGAACCTGCATGAGAAACACTGAGCCTCCTTTCTCATGAACAAGAGGACACAGTGCACTGCAGAAATGGGTAAACACGCCTGCAGGATGCATTGCAAAGTTTATATGGGTCATTTCGTGCTAACCCCGACTTTTCTGAAAGTAAATGAAGGCAAAATAACTCATTGATATTTGTGTTGTAGTTTTGCTCCAGACATTCAGTAATCGAAGGCCTGAGTATAATTAGTCAGGCTTTTGGAAAATGTCTTTTCTTCAGATTGATCCAGCCAAATGTTCCACTGCTCCTCATTATTCACCAACATGCAGCCTAGAAACGAGTGCCTGACAATAAATCTTGCATCGGGCTAAAGTTCTCCAAATTGATTTTAACCTGTTAAAGCCATTGGAACAAAGATGTCAAGAATATAATTGCTATAACTAGATGAAAAATTATATCCTCATTATTTAAGGCCACAGGCAGCGATAACCTTAACTTGGTGCAAGGTCTCACGCTAGGTTTGAAAAGATACTTGCCTGGGGCCCTTCTGCCCGCTGGACATGACAACAATACACCAAAGTACAGGAGACAAAGAAGGAGACTTTATGATAAATAAAACAGAAATGATAATAAACAGTAATGATAACAAAGATGATGATCCTCGCACAAATGTTACATTTTTTCCACGTGACCAAACAAGTCAATTCACACAGCTCATGCAGAGTGGATCTCAGGCATTCATTCTCTCAAGTGGGTAATGTATTCAAGCGTGATTGCAGCAGCTATGAAATCTTGTGGAGGTTGTTTGTTTGCGTGTGAGTTTGTGTGTGGAGGAGATTGAGGGAGAGAAGGAGAAGAGAGAAAAAGAGAGAAAAAAGAGAGAAAGAGAGAGAGTGTGAGAGTGTGTGTGTGTGTATGTGCACTTCAGCTCTTAATCACCCTCACCAAGTTGAACTTACAGCAGCCGGAAAGCGATTGATCAGTGTGGTCATTAAATGGATACTTCAGTAGTCGTTTGGCCTTGCTCTTTGAAGTTCCCAAACATGGTATTCATGCATCATTAATTGTTAAAGCAGACCTTTTTTTGGTGAAAATGTAGTTTCTACTGATCATACTGATATACTGATTAGTATGACTACAACAAATAGATCTAATGATAGCACATTAATAAAATCTTTTTGCGCTAACTTTCCTTTCGCTGATATGAAAATACCATGTGAATTAGCAGCATGAATGACAACCAATTGCTTTTAAAATTGACATTCTCCCAACAGCCCAGTGCTTAAAATGCATTCCATGACTCTTACGAAGCTCATTTCTTTTTCGCAGCAAATTTGTTTTAGAATTCATTATTTGCCATGAAATGTGAAAAGTCTTCTTCATTAGATAGTGTGAAATCCCTCCCTGTCTGCCTCTGCCTCTCTGAAGTCCAGCTAACCATGTTAATCCCACAGCTGCGAACTCTGTGGCATCTTCCCCCAATAGACTCGCAGGCCTGCTGTCTAAATAATTGCCTCATTAGTGTGTGGTGCACAGGTATGGCATGAATGCAAACTTTAGACAAGTGCGTATGCAAATCGAATTGCTTGTCCAACATTCTTTATTCATGTGATCAAAAATCAGCTGAATTATACCGGGGACCTCAGCCCTGAAATGGAAATTTGGGGATAACTAATGCATTTTCAACGAGGTGAACGGTGTTCAGGTTGTGACTGCAAACACATGATGTGGAAATAGCTGACAGCTTTCAACTTTGGTGTCATTACATTTTAGAAAACCTTCTTTTGTAAATGAATGGAAAAAAAAATCTCTTAAAAGCCCAATCACATGCATGTATCACATGTTGGTAAACCAGGCTTCAAAGAGCTAGAAAATATTTTTTGCACCAAAATGGCTTTTGGGTGTTTTCTGTTGGGGAGGAAATGTAGGCTGATTTATTCATCATCAGCTAAATGATATCAATTTTAAACAGGCTACATTACTGCAGCCAGAAGCAAATGGGTTGTTATTTGAGACAGTGAAAACAGCTCTTTATGAGGCCACATCTTCTAGTTTACATGCAGAATAATTAGATTGATAAATGCAGATGATTGATTTGACACATTTTATATGCATCTGTAATCAGCCGGATCTGCAATCTGAGCCCATTTATGAATCTTTCAACATATTTTTCTTTAGTATATTTTACTGAACCAACACTTCTCATTTTTAAATGCAGAACTGACGTGAATTTAGTCAAACTTGATTCTTGCATATGATGCATTTTGCATTGGAATAACATGATTTGACATAGTGTGACATAGTGTTCTTCATTTTCATGAATTTTTGAGTTTGTAAACTTAAAACATTTTAATCTCAGCAAGTCATTTTTGAACTTTAAATTATTAGTACTTATCACTCCGAATGATTAAACAGCCCAGTTGATCAATGTGCTGCGGTATATCATGGCTATGCAAAGTGAGATGATTGTGTCAGGATACTGAGAAATGATCAGAAAGATCAAGATTCTCCTGCAACGGCCAGAGTGATTTAGCCAGATGGCTCCAACAGTCTGCTGAATAGGTGCTTAAAGTAGCTTCATTTTTCTCTCTGTGATGATGCACCCACTGTTACACCTTTGGCCTCAGACCTCTGGCTCAGAGCGCATCACTGCCTTGGCAGACTGCTGCATGCATTGACCGTCTGACACAGACTAGTGAGGTTACCTTGAAATGGCACAGACCTGATGGACGAGATGACTTTTCCATGTACTGTCATAACAGGAAGACGGAGAGCGCGAGGCCAGGTGCGCGACAAAAACAAATCACACTCCGATTTGGTGTAATTAATCTATTTTGACCATTATGCTAACAAAAACAGCATCTGTTTATTCTAAATCGCGTTTATTAATGATAGCCATGGGAAGCAGTAGCACTGTGATGTGTCTCAAATGTCAAGACAGGCTGTAACATAAGCCCCTTCACTACTGTTCATCAACTTCAACATCAAGGGTATCGCTCTGCCTCTGTCTTCTTCCTTCAGTTGTTAGTATTCACACTGTCTTCTTTAGCCAGGTACAAGAGAGCATATTAAGCAGTTCAAAAACAGTCACTATGCAGATTTGGACTGAATTAGAAAAAGCTTCACACAACCCTGAAATTTGACAAAGCACATAGACCAGCACCGTCTCGTATGCAAAGTACATGTCTGTGCTACTAATTATTTTTTTTTTTTTTTTGCCAAATACGTTTTTGGAAGAAAATCGGAGCTGCACCTATGAATATTTGTATTTATTATTTTAACAATGGCTCAAATTACTTCCCCTCAATTATCAACTATGTTGAGTGAGTAAGTGTTTTAGCACCTTTGGGCTCATTGTTTTGGTTAAGATGTGTCCCACATCTTCACTGTTTTGGTTTAGCATTGCTGATCTCATGGCAGCTGTGGCAGCCAGCTGTTTTTAGCAGACAAGTTAGAGACTTGTTGGTGAATATAGTGACTCATTTAACAGCTTTGGAGCCAGTTGGTATTTCTGTCAGAAGCTGAAGAGTGAATACTAGAGTTTTGGTTTATCAGGAGCCCGACAACTAAATTCTATGCTTTATGACAGCTGCATTTGTACTTAGGCAACAAGGCAACAGCTTGCTAACATATTCACCATATAAACCTTCTAAGGCACTGCCATGTTGGTGACAAGTGTGCAACTCATTTCCACTGCCCCCAAATGGCCAAACAGTCAATTAATACCATTTTAATTAATTGCCGGATGTTCACTGGCAATGTCTTGTGTCAATACAGCTCATGTCAGAGAAAGATCAGTTTAAAATACTAGGTTATGTGTTCCATGTGGTCATTAACTATGACAATGAATGTTCACTTGCCCCTATCAACTGCTCTTAGTTACCTGAACATGATTAGTTAATCATGCTTTAATTGCCTCTACTAGATGTTATAGGGCAGATTGTTAATTGTGTTGCATAAGAACAGAATGTTTCAGGAACCTAGGGGATTGGTATACACACATTTGTAAATGCATATGTATGTACTTATGTAGGTAAGTAAGTAATGTTTATTTATATAGCACAAAGTGCTTTACGTGGTTAAAATACGGACCAATAAATACATACACTCAATGACAAAAAGAAAAAAAGAGGTAGACATGTCTAAACAGCAAACCACAGACATCAAGCAAGTCCAACACTTGAGTCATTATAGAAAAACAAAGCTAGGTCTTCTTTAAAACTAAAGTTATCCAGAGACAAAAGGTTTTGCAACTTCCTCCTCACTCCTGACTTAACTACAGGCCCCTGCACATTGTAATCACATTAAGCTGTGTTTGATGTATTATGTCAAGTTTAGTGGTGGCCTCCCAGGTGGGGGTTCGCTAGAGAAATTTAACATAGCTGTAGTCCATATGTAATTAAAAAGTATGTTATCTCTGGCCAGAATGTTATGGCTAAGCATTGGCCCGGGTCCAGCTAACGTTGATATAATCCCACCCAGCTCTGTTTCTCTGTGGATGGGGTCACTGGGTCACTAACTGCCTCCTTGTGTGCTATTCAGCTGCAGCGAGACAAGGGAAGCCTCTTCAGAGAGTTTGAGTCACAGGGTCCAAACACAGCTGAATACCTCCCAGCCTGGTTTTTATATTAAAAATACAGCAGGGAAGCTATCACCTCTCCATATTTGTGCTTCTCAGACTACAGAGTGTGAAGAACAAAAATTTAAGAGCAAACCAAAATCCTCCCACACAGCTCTGCTCAAAGAAAAATACAGCTCAAATATTGTTAATGGTTTTTCTTGAATCACGTTGTATGTTGTGTGCTGTAAGGAGTCATTCTAATCAGTTCCAGGGGATTAACTAAATAGGACTATTTCACTAAATGCTGCTCAGAATACATGATAAATTATTTCATTTCACTACTTTGAGAAATCTACTGCTCCACCGTAGAAAAATATGGTGGTTATATCAGGGAGTGATCGATCTCAGGCTCATTAGGGGTGAAGTAAGGTTCTACATAACTGGCCCATTTGCTGTGGTGAGCTAAGAGGAAGTTCACAGCTCGATCAGCCAAGTTTGAGCCTGTGAAGCTGTCGAAAAAAAAACCTCAGAAACTCTGTCTTGTTTCAGCTCACCTTCAAAGCAGCTAATCGGCCTGCGAAACAGCTGTTCAAGCAGTAGAAAAACATCCGAAGGTGTTGAGTAGGCCTGCATACCAAGTGCTGTATGTAAAAAAAAAAAGATATGCACAGAGACAAGGCGCAGAAACACAGATTTCCAACACCATGCTCCAGCCAGTAACCTCTTACTCTCATGCACATCAGTTCCAAGATCGTGTATGACCTAATTACTTGTAGGACTGGTCAATTAAGGAGCACTGTAGCTCAGTAAGTTTTCCATTGTAAACAGCTGCTGAATCTCCAGCAGCCATCACCGAAATATGAAGCAGACATACTTTTTAATTTCTTCTGATGGCTTGAAGACCTTACTGTGTGTGCAGTGGGTGGTATATGTCCGACGTCTGAGAGTTTGGAGAAAGACAGAGGAGAGGAGTTTGAGGCATAATTGCCAACCACAAGCCTGCCAATGGCTCTCTGGCTGTGAGAATGTGGAACAGGTCTTGTTCTGACCAGAAAGGTCAAAAAAAAAAAAACAACTCTAGTAACAAGAAAAAAAGCCTTTTGGAAAAGAACAAATCTTGCATCTGTAATGAAATCCCATCAGGCATCTCGTGTCAGTATTATGCACATATATTTGTACTTTTTTTGAAAGTAAAGAGAACATTTTCATAAGGCGTACTTTTTCTAATTTAAATCCTCTTTGAAGAGGGATTACAGTGCGCATAGTCTTGAAAATCTTTAGTTGTAAATGATATCCGCTCTCATAGTTCTGCATGGAAAGCAGATGCTGTAATTGAGCAGAGACTTGATTTCTTGCGCAGTCAAATTAGCTGAAGATGACCGAGCAGTGAACTGCAGGAGGTTTAATTCCCTGTGTTTACATCACTGGCAGAGCCTTTGTTTTGTTTGATTCACTATGCTAATATAGACTCCACTCAGATCACACACTGAGCGCTGACACACTGCACACAAACTAATGCAGGATATCTGCCTCTCCCTATAAACTTGCCGTAAGTGTCAAAATGAAAGCAAGGATAACAGTGGATTATGAGTGTCACATTAGGTATTGTAAGAGGGCTTTAGGCAAGGCTTTAATTGACCATTAAAAATAGTTTCAATGATGCTTTTAATAAAAGAAAATGGTGCCTTTTTAATGTCGTATTTATGTTTTATCTTTTTTTGAGAATTTGTTTTTCAGCTGACAAATTCATAAACTATGAGAAAAAATGGTTATAGTTTAAAAGACACTGTCAACATGATTAGTTTGTTTTACATACTCCATCTCTGAAATATTACTTGTGACAGTATTTACAGGTGTGCTGCAATTTTTAAGTGTTTGTTTTCCCGTGCTCATTTACTCAAGTACAAACTGTATGGAAATATGACATCCGAGATGTCATATTGAGTCCACAAAAATAATTTATCACCATAAATGAATAGCAGTGCAGCATCTTGTCGGGCCACGTGAATATGTGAATTACTGAGGCAGACAACACATGATGGAAGATAAATATCCTTTCAAAAAAAAAAAAAAAAAAAGGACTGGGGAGAGAAACAAAAGCCACAGTCATTGTGAAATTGCACTTTAAGCTGGTTTAAAGAAGAAGTAAGAATTTTGAGTAATTTTCTTGTCACTTTCCTTTGCACATCAGTGAATAGTTTTGAGCAAATCTGCGTCTTCATTTACACGTTTAATTCAATACACGTGATGTACACATAAGCACACAAATCTAAGCAGAATCACTAAATTCCCCGTGCATCTGACTCGCTCAGATCTGGTGTTTATGTTTTACTTTTTGTCCTGTTATCTGATCCGAGCTCCACAGCAAGCCCGCACATCCTCTGATTCATTTGTGTCGCAGATGGAATCATTTTGTTGTACATGTTGGTTGACCTTTTATCCAAAATTAACAGAACATTTCTCTCTGCAGACAAATGTACCAGAACATATAATGGAGTGATCAGTATCATTGAGGCAATTTTGGACCGAACTCAAGGTTGTCTGCTCATGGATCTATTGGTTTCCATTTGTGTTGCAAGCAGCCTTCCATATGCCTGCGATCCAACCGAAGTTCGTCCTGTTGTTACTGGCAAGATTACTTGGAATTAAATATGAAACACAGCAGGAAAATAGATATCTTTTGTTGATTTTATTCATGCACTGCTTCTAGATACACTTATCTGTTAGACAATGCTTCATTTCAGATGTTACAGATGAAAAATGCATGTTACAGCACATGTGGGAAAATAGTGTGTGCTTTCAGTTACTTGGAAAATTGTATATTAAAACATTTAAGTTGAATCTATACAGCGTTCACATGCGGACTATGAAAACCCAAAGTGGTATGAGTCTTTATTACTGTGCAGCTACGTTGGCGCAAAAAACAAACAAACAAAAAAAAAAATCCGGTGCTTGGGCCTCAGGTTTCCACAAGGGGGCACATATACAATGACTGCATGAACAGGAAGCCTATAGATTAGGCTTACAGGTTGTCAAAGAAGGAAGATTTATCAGACCACTAGGCCTCGGAGAGCAAACCAGATCTAACATGAACACTGAACGCAGTGTACCACAAGGTTGTCTTATCAGTAAATTTCCATGAACGTACTGTCAGATGGAATGAGGATCTTGGCGTCTGCGTCTTTCTCACACACAAAATGTGTAATGAATAACTCTAGGTTTCAATCCTGAAGTGAAAGCAGATCATCTCCCAATTTGCCTCGCTATATATTTTACACTTTTTTTTTGCTGCTGTACTGGAAGATGCCAGAGATTAACCTTCTTCCTGCCTATTCTCACTGAAGAGTGTCACTTTTCCCCTTCAAGTCTTTTCTTTTTCCTCAAATGACCTTAAAGAGTATCACACTAAATCATTAAGTACAACCTACATAACAAGTAAATTAATATAGGGTAATAATTGTCATGGCTTTTTAAAGGGCAGAAAATAAAAGATGGATCAACATCTGAGGAGTGCAGTGGGACTGAATATCTTTCCTATGCACAGTGACTTAAATGTGGTGGCAGATGAGGTCATACGCTAACTGCCTCTAATGTTCCTCAATGGTGCCTTTGTTCAGCGACCCTCCACTCAAGTTTTAAGCGCACTTCCTTTGCCAAGTGTTAAGATTGTGAGATGGGACATTTCGACATTTCTTAAAATCCTAATGGGTTCGTCGCTAGGGGGAAAGAGGATGAAACTTAATTGGAATAGACTTTTCCACCTCTAAATTTTAATGAACTGCTGGGCTGAATGTCTCTTATTAGGTGAAATTGTCCATTAGCATTTTAAATGACCAGCTATCTTCATTATAATCAGAGTGAGATGCATTTCTGTGCTGAGGATCTATTGATTGCTCGGCAATGTCAAAGTCTGCATGAAGACATAGAGGCAGGCTGCGTGTGACAGGCTTCGTCCGCAAGCAGAAAGAGGATCAGCGCGGCAGTTGGAGTGACCAGGCAGAAGGGGAAACGGGGAATAATCCGTTTTGTACACTTTCAAATAATTACAGTAATATGAAGATAATTACAGTAGAGGTAATGCAGCTTTATCATGAGACAAACATGTCCTATACAGTAATTCAATTTATGCTTCCTGTGAAAATAATCACTCATTGCTATTACACAGAGTGGAGATGACACAGTTGTAATTGTGTTTTGTTCTTCTGTATGTGATGCGTAGATTTCAAATGTGCGCTTAACGTGTTTGACTACACCAAACCAATGCGATGTGTTTAAGGATTCAGCAGAAATTACTTGTATGCATATTAATTAAATTCTCATAGTCTGGAGTGCTATTATTAAGCATTTTCACTTGTGATGAGAGTGGAATACATGCATCAAAAGCTCTTTGCTAATTAATTTATTATGATGTATGGCAGTCACCGCATCACACCATACATGTAAGCGCAGTTAATATTTGACAAGGACCCTTTTTAATTGCTTGCCTTTGAAAAGGAATAAAAAATGTTTAAAATTCAGCAGCTCACTGACATCCGCTGTTGCCGCTCTATAATAACTATAATGAAAAAAGTGCTACTTATTTCATCCAGATTTCAAAGCTCTAATGATAAAAGAATTATTATAATGTTATTGAATAAATATTAAACACTAATTTAATGAAAGACTGGGTTTAATAATCACTGATGATTCATTATTGGGGTAGTTTGAGTTTTTTTTTTTTTTCCTTTTCTCAAAATTACTTCAAGTTTCTCTGATAGCTTTGACAGTTTTTCAATCTTTGACTCAAAGCACCCAGAGCAAATATTTAAAAGCCTTTTCAGTCTAAAGCAAACTTGAGACCAAAGTTGGCAAACATTTGCGGTGTATATCACACAGGCCTCATATACAGCCACAATCACATGTGCCCCCTAACTCATTATCAACCACTGAGCCCAAAGTATGATTACAATAATCTCATTTTAATTTGAGTTATATTGCAAAAGGGGAGGGGGCCCTGAATAATCAGATTGTCCTACTTTGAGTGGGGAGTGTTGGCCAGTGTTTGAGAATACTTCCAGATGGTATTGAGCTGGCAGACTGGCACTGAGGAAGAGCTGGGGACCTCCTCCCTCAGACAGCATGCCATGGCCTCACCCTTCCACCCTCTGCTCACTCTTTTCCTCCTCTCCATCATATTTTCCTTTTTCCTTTCCAATCTTGCTATTCTTGCCCCCTTACTGCCCTTCTGATTTCTTCCTATCTCTCACTCCCCATCTCATTTTCACCTCTCTCGCCCTTCCCCTCCTGTCCCTCCCTACCTCCCCGTATCGTTTTTGCTTATCCAAAAAGGTCTTGCAGTATGTTGCCCCTCCATAAGGCCACAACCAGAGCACCGCTGCCCCCTTCCTTCCTACTACCCCCAACCTTACCCTCATCGCTCTCCTACGGGGGGCGACAGAGCCCTGCCCTCCGATTACACTGGGGGCGCAGGGTTAGAATAGAGCCCTGAGGGCCGGCAGCTGTCAATTAGTGATAACTGCCGAGAAAGACACACACACACACACACACACACACACACACGTGCATACACACTCACACACATGCACCCCTCCTCTCTCTTGCTCCTTCGTTAATCAGGGGGCTATCACCTAGCAACGGTCCTGAGGAAGTCCTCAATGGGGATGCCTGGTGAGAGGCACACACACACAGAAATGAGGATGAGGTGGAGAGAGGGATATAAAGAGTAGGCGGAGGGAGAGAGAATGATGAGAGATAGAGGGGGGTAGATGGAAAGTGGATAATGAAACATCTCCAGAGGACATTTTAATGTGAGACACACATTGTCCATTTGAGTATTCACTTATTTTTTTTATACTGTCCCACATATCTACAGGTGTTTGTGTAATGTAGTTTGCTGAAGATGTTAGTTATTCTATCTCCTGTTAATCCCACAATGAGCCAGGGTGATGTGAATGGAAATTGAGTGTGTCTCAATCAGAGAGGAGTTTTGAGTGATGTGAACAAAAAAACTGTTTCTTTGAATAGAAAGTGATGGGCCTGCTACTTCATCAACCAAACTCATCACCTTTTTTCCTCCTTTCAGGCGAGTTCACTTCTCATATTAAGGCGAGTTCACTTCAAACATATTAATATGAGGTGAATATGACTTCTGAATGCCAGAAGACACCCCCCTCCTTTCTCCCTCCCCTTCTTCCCTCTCAAATCCACCATCCCTCCACCCACACCACCACCACCTCCATCTGACAGAGTGGCAGCACATAGAGCCCCGAACAGGTGATAAATCCTTGTCAAGTTTTATTAAAACCCAGCCAGGCCAAACAGAACACCTCATATTCAGCTGTAATACCCAAGGAGACACTGTATGAGAGAGAGGGAGAGCCCTCCTGTTTGGTATGCTCTCCAGCAGCGAACTACTGTCTCTTCTCTGATGTCATTAAAGTGGAGGTGGAGGAGGAATAAATGCTTCAAGAACACACACGAACATTCACCCACCCACACACCTACCTATACACACATTCACATACACACACACACACACACACACACACACACACACACACACACACACACACACACACACACACACACACACACACACACACACACACACACACACACATTCCTCTGCCCCCTGCTGGTCTGCTGGACCAGGGGGCGGATTGTCATTACTTTCACCTAAATACTCACTGCTAAAAATGATAGGGAAGTGAATCAAAAGCTTTGCCATTGCAAAGAAAAAGGTGACTCAAACCTTTAAGTCTCAATTTAAAGGTTCCTTTAAAAAAAGACATATGCTTGTACCTCTTCTGTGAGACATAAGTGAGTCCCTGAAAACTTATTTCCCATAAAAAGTGGAATAAGATTAATGCTCATAATTCCTCATATGCAGACACATACAAATGGATTTACTTCCTCCCTCTTTTACACACAGACACACCATAAAAATCAACACCTCTAGAGGCCAATTTATGTGTTTCTTTAAATATTCTATTTTCTCTCCTCCTCCCAGAGAGGTGTTTTCACAGTTGACCTCTCTTCAGGTCAACCTGCTGACTGGACAACAATAGAAATAATCTCTTTGCTCATTATTTATTTACCTGGCAGAGGAGCACTTTTGAGACAATTAATCAAGTCAGTGAAAGATTTATAAGCAGCTTGACCGGAGCACTCAGACAGTAAATGGGGCAGGTTGTCAAATATGGGGAGTGATCTGTGCAAACCAATTACTCTGTCATGTCATGACGACCCAAATAACCCAAGCCGAAGCTGTTGAAAAATATGAAGCCTGAAAGTACGCCTGTGATGCCCACAGTGTTGGTTCAGTGTTCGAGCAGCGGGCTGGACGCTGTCATCACTCTGCGGGGAAAAAAAACAACACACTAACTAGAAGAATGCTTTCCCTTGATGTGCTCCTGCACACTGGAACTCACATATATGTGCGCCTAATGGTAAGATGCATAAAATCACGTACTCACAGATGCAATAGTGAACAATACCTTAAGTGCTGACAGTACATGTGGCTTCACAAGTGAGTGCACACACCATTTCTAAAAGCTTGTGTCATCTCAGCACATTTAAACGGGACTGTCTGAAAGGAGATAGCCACACTCCTTCCCACCCGCCCTCCTTTTTTTCCCCCTCAGTCCCTCTTTCTCTCTCCTTCCTCTGTGTCTTTGTCCTTGATGACCAAGCTGTTGGGTGGTCTGTCTGACCGCGCTGACCCTTGTGCTTGGGCTGACGTAAATTCGCTAATGGTTAGCGTCTTGCTCCTCCTGTGACAGGGCGTCCTGAACTCAGCTGATGTGAGCCACTGCTCCTGCAGAGGTGGATTGGAATGAGAGGAGATGGTGTGTGTGAGTGTGAGTGTGTGTGTTACGGGAGAGGTGAAATATTTGGAATATTTGGGAATATCTCTGTACTTTCGACACTGCGTGAAGACTTGTAAGTGCAGGTGTAAATCGCAGGTTCATCAGCAGTGCAGCACACATGCACAGAAGCTACTCAGGGCCACTGATGCACACATAACTACAATCTATACTCCATTAAAGTTTGTATGTTTATGAACAGTAACACTCACAACCATTTTTGAATGGTTAGATAGAAAACACTGGCTGCTAAGGCTCAAATCTCAGTTTGATCAACCCAGTGACAAATAATTGTGTTCTCTAGACTAAAAAGCAAAACTTCTTTCGGTCTTCTTCGGTCTTTGATTTCTGTTGATGGCTACAGACAATACCTGTTCAATTCATTGTGACCTTTCTTGCAGAGACCACAGTGTCTGGCAACAATCTGCAATGTATCTCAGAAACACTACAGCCTGAGTCTGAGGTCTTAAGCCCTGTTTGGAGATATAACTTCCCTTTTGCCTCATAACATTATAAATGAAAACAAGAAAATCAGGATATCTTTCATGCTGAGGACCTGGAGATACACAAGCATGTGGTTAGTGGTGCAGTATATCAACCATTGCTGTGATTCGGTTGATTTTCAGACAACAACTTTTTCTAGACCTGTGCTGTGTAGAACATTTTATTCAGTTTTGTCGTTCAACATTTAAATATTCTACATAGTAAACCACACGATAAGCTGAAAACCTGTTGTTCATACAACTCGCAAAAATGAGTTTTTTCATTATACTCTTCATTACACTTTTTTGAGCGGTGCTCAAAAAAGTGCTCCAATGGTAAACACATGTAAATCCAAATCTATAAAGAGATTGTTACCATGTCTTATTATTGTTATACTATAGCTCTCACAGCTGGAAGGTCTTAGGAAATCTTGGCATAGCTACGCTGGATGGTGTTCGCTTTCAGTTGTGAAAACTGTTTGCTCTCTACCTAAAAATAACAGAGAGAAAGAGAGCGAGTACAGGAATTGATTCTCTGTTCCTCGCTGTAATTCAGTCATCCATTTACTGTAAATATACCGCTGGAAAAAAGCAAAGTGCTGGGCAAATGATGATGTTTGGACTGCCAAATTAAAAAGAAATCTTACAGCATGATTCCTATGACACAGAAGAGAGTGTATCCTTTGCATGGTTCCTTTCTCAATCTCTCCTTATACCTCACCCTCCCTTTATAAACACTGCAATCAGCGCATCTCTCATTCTTGCCATGTCTAGCCCCACAAACCAAAAACAGATCACGTAAAACTATGTTTTACAGCCAAGGGTTCAAGGAAAGAAGTGTAAGGAGGCTGCTGCTTGTTTTACGACGGCAGACAGTGAAAGTGAGCTGTGGGAAGAGATAGAGAGAGAGAACTATCAGAGACCCCAGGACAGGTCAGGGTTGAAGAGCACCACACTAACAGCGGCCGCCTGTAAACAGAGGCACACCTGCCAGTCAGCAAGTGTGTGCCTGCTGAGGAGAGGTTAGCGCTGTGGCGTCTCCCAGCCCTGTTTATGCAGAAACCAAACAGAAAGAGAGGAGCCGAAGTATCTTCAAAGACAACCTGACTCTCTGTAATCACTCCTGTTTGGGCTTTGATCTCAGGGAGGGGAGAGAGAGAAAATAATTACATGTTTCTGGGCGCCCTTTTGCAATGAATGAAAGACAGTGTTAGATTTGAATCGTATGGTAATGGGAGATTGTCTGTGTGAATGTGATGGGGAGGTGTTGAATGCTACTTGAGGGAAATAAAACAAGACCCGCTGAGACATTTTCTTCCACCGGCCCTGAAAGCTTCTGGCAACCTGCCTCAGTCTGCCTCCACAGAACACAGGGGAGAGGTCAGAAAGCAACGTGGGGGTTGACATTATCTAGCCCCCCCCTCCCCTTACACTATGTAAGGGGAGGACACACAGACAGATTGACTGACTGACTGACCGCTCTGCATTTCAAAGTGCATCCACTTATTTGTGGGCTGCTTAGGAAAAAAATGCTTTTATTTTGTATTGGGCCCCTTTTATGAGTGTCTCCCTATGATCTATGTGATAACGAAGCAGACTGTGAGTGGTATTATAATTGTATTTTACAGACATTTTATTTTCCTTTCATCTTCTATCAGTATGAAAGCCACAGACATCAAGTAGTCTGGAGCATTGAAAGAGATGTCCTTATTTTGACACAATGAATGTGAGCATAGAGAAAAAGTGCAGAGGCCATCAACAAGACGTCTAGACAGTGAAATTTAGAAAAGGTAAAATGTTTGGATGGCAAGAATTTGACTCACATTAAGCTGAAGGTAAACAAAATCAAAGTGAAGTGCTATGTTATTAATGTGCTGAGTTTTTCATCGTGGTCATTGTGATGATACCTCAGGTTTGAAAAAGCGTCTCTTTCCATATTGAGTTTTGAGTATATGCTTCATAATAGATGAAAAGTGATTGAATGTTCTGGTCAGAAACCCAGCATGCCTTGACTCTTATGCAATTATGAGCTAGATGTGAAGACGTGTAATCAATTCAGAAATCCATGACAGTTTCTCCATTCGGAACACATGAAGAGACAGCCAGTCATCCTTCACATGCCCTTTGTGACTGATGCATCTACTTCCCATCTACAACATGTATGACCATATTGCACGCACACACAACATTGGATCCTGCATAATCTATCGGAGTTGTCTAAACATGATGATGGTGAAACCAGCAATAAGTATCAGTCATTCTGCCAAGACTATGAGCTTCCATTTTGAGTGATTAGACTTTGAGCAGGCTTGAGTCTGAGTGCTTTAAGTCGTGACTGCATCTGCAGATTTTGACCTGACAAACACAAGTGACCTCACTCAACTATCTTATATGGTGCTCTGTTTGACTTCTAAAATTATTGAGTTTTTAAAACCACCATCCACAAAATCTACCAGAATTTCAGAGACCTGCAGCTATTTGACCTATTTTGTCCACTTGGGGTCATATAGAAAATGACCATGTTCTCTTGGAAGCAGTGTGACATGCTGAAAACTTTGTATAGAAATAACATAATTCACCTATGAGTACCTCTTTATTAATTTGTGAAAAACTGAAGGGAAAACTATATTATGGTTTTATGGGAGGCTACAGTCGCTCTATTTGTTAGCCTTGGTAAGCTGTTTCCCTGTTCCCAGTCTTAATGGCTAAGCTAAGCTAATCAGATGCTGTCAGTACCTTTACCTTTACTGTACAGACATTAGAGAGGAACTGATCTTCTCATTTATCAACAAGAATGTCAGTATGATTCCCCAACAAAATCTTGAAGATAAAGGTGTTAGATTAAAAAATGACATAAAGCTTTTTTTAAAGGCAATGACATAGTACCTACAGTATTGTTGTTAAGATATGAGGACGATGGAATTTCAGCCACAGATGTCTATTTCCAGTGAAAAGAAGGTGTGGTCTGGCGATACATGCCAGCCCAGCAGTGTCATCCTTACCACATCCTGTGTAATACAGAGATGGCACATCACTGTATGCAAGGCAGACCAGCACCTGAGGGAGTGTTTGCTGAGCTCTACTGCTGTCACACCTGTGATTGGGCAGAGCAATGCGAATGATGCTAGTGGGGTTGGAGAAATGGAGGAGCGGAGCTGAATGTAAGAGAAGGGAGGGGAAAATAGATGCAGATGAAAGAAAAGGCAGTGACAGATTCAGGAGAAGGGCGGTGAGGGAGGGGTGGAGAGATGGAAGCGAGGAAAGAAATAGAGGCAGGGAACACAGCAGGTGCTCTCAGCTCTCAGCACGACTGCCTCCTCCGTGGCAGCCTCAGCCTAAACCGGAGGAATGACGACTCATGTACTACCACAGAGGCTGAATGACTGAAACAACCCAATAACTAATTTGGTGCCAATCTAAGACATGTCCAGTTTTTCTAAGGTAAAAAAATAAAATCACAGACTGTGACGTCTGGTAATAAATAATGGAGTAATCAGCTAAAACATACACATATACGTGAGTGTATAATATACAAATCTTCAACAAGGCTATTGAGATCACACTTTGTTTTTTTTGATGCAGCACTACACAGCTGTAAAAGAGGTTTAAAAATTCACAAGAGGACAAAACACTATTTATGACAAGGATGAGAACATTTTTGTAATTTGATAGAATAGCATACAACATAACTGATGGCAGTCCCTCCTAATCCTGTTTCTCTGTCAGTTGGTGTGTTTTTATTGTGTCTGACACCAGGTGGATTATGTCGGTTAATTCACAATGAATCAAACAAAAGCTAATACTAATCCAGCGCAAGGCTTTGGTGTGATGTCTGATGCTCGGGATTAATTCACAACATTCCCCAACCAGCCTAATCCTTAACGAACCAGACGGGATGGTATCCTAACTGACAGTTTCTGCCTCGTTATGGCAGGGTGATATGCTTCACCTACCTCTTCTCTCGGAAAAGCCTTCCTGATGAGCGAGACAAACGGGAAACCATTACAGAAAGAATAAACTGGGTGAAAACTTTCCCCACAGCTTTTCTTCGGCAGCCATTAAGCCAGTCTTGAAGTCTCCTTTTGGAGTGTGTTCTGCTGCTCTTAAGGTTCAGGTTTTGACATTTTGAAATCAATAGGAGGCAGAGAGATGTTTTTTTTTTTTTACAGTTTCATGAAGCCTGGGTGAAAACACTTCAATCAGGCCTGCAGAGGACCTGACACAGGAGACGGGGGGATCGATCCATAATGAGTGGAGCCCTACCTGGGGTTCCACTCGAGGCTCCTCTCTTTTCTGCAAACCTCAAATACAGCAAATACAGCAGCCCCACCACATTCACTGATTACATCAACTTGCTAAAGTATATTTTGTCTGTGGAAAGAAAACTCCCAGTAGAAATGTTCTGGCTGATTTTCCCCCTATGTTAAAACAAGTTTTGCTTTTAGACCTAGAGAGATTCATTTGCAACTGTTTACAGTTGCATTTACAGACTAAACAGACTGAACTGTAACTAAATGACGGAAGAGGATGGTAACCACCGATCAATGCGGATAACTGGGGAAAAAAACAAGCTTTGCTGCTGCAATCACTGTGCTTTGTAATAAGTGCTAAGAATAATGCTGCATGCAGTAGAACTGTTCACAGCCTAAAGTGACATCTGGAGTACAGTGGCAACTTCATAAAATAGCATGTTTACATAAGCTACAGTACGAATACGTCCCAGACTTGACCCCCCCCTCTATCTTTACCCTCCTCCCTTCCTCTGTCACCACTGTCAGCCCCAGCCACTCTCCCAGAAATGTATTGGCCATTTCAAAAGATGCTATTGTATCATCAAGCCAGCCTGGTTAATTAGGCATCCAGGCGGCCTTCCTGTGTTGAATACACAGTCCCTGTGGGCCCCACAGCGGCTCCTACTATGGAGGTTAAGTGCTAAAACATGTTCCCTCTGCTGCATGACTCACACAGATACAGCGCCATTTCTGAATTTCCAGTCTTAGTTTGTTAGGGGGCAACTAAGAGGGGAACACTGAAAGAGGTGATGATGTGATAGCATTTTGAAATGTTAAATGAGGGAAAAATGCGAGGACTGCCGCAGCAAGAAGTGTAATGTATAATGCTGGTAAAGTGTTAACCAGTTTAATTTGCATCAAAAAACCATGTCATATTAAATCCTTGATGGGTAGAAATGTCTCTCGCTCTCTCCTCTTTTCTCTCTCCCCCGCTGACTTCAAACAGCATGACCTGATAACAGTGCGTTCACCTCGAACTCCCTCCGTCTCCAGGAATTCATCTGATGTCATAGAGACCAAATGACTCATTCTCCCTAAAATATGACTTACCCATGCCAACAGTCGTGTGTCAGCAATTTGGAATGGCTTTGCCCCTGTCACATTAAAATAATCACTGACCGAGCAGTAAAAGTCATTGAGATACTAGCCTCAACTCCCAAATACAGAATGAGGCTTTTTTTTTTTGCATAAAAGTATCTGGGAAAGCTGTCAAAGTATTCCACTATAAAACATTAAAATACTATGTAGCATTTTAGCGCCCAGTAAATCTGCAGTGTAATAGTGATGTGAGGTTTTCCTTCTGACTGTGTCACTTTGTGCGCAAGTGTGCATGTGTTTGCGTGCGCTCCTTGGCTGATTTGTTATATGGCAAGTCAGTAAAGCGGTCCAATGTGAAAACCATCTTCCCAAAGTCAGAGAAATGTGATGTGGATCGACGCTGATAATAAATAGTCGCGATAACTGGGGGAGGAACCCATCATCCAGCGGTGAGATGGGTCCACACGAGGACGAAGCAGCCATAAAAGCCTGAATGAAGAGATGTAAAACAATAAGGCCAGAGAGGATGGGAGGAAAAGAGGGTGGCGGCGGGGAGGGGATCGGAGAGGGAGGGGTGATGACCCCAGTGAGCAGGCAGAAGATGGAGATAGAGAGATAGACGTAGAATAGAATGAGAGGAGAGGAGGAGGCGGAGGAAAGAGAGAGGGTGAGTCAGCCATGTCTGCACTCCATCAAAAACTGTGTCAGTCATTCACTACCACCGACCAGCCCCACCCCAACTACCCTATGCCCCCCGCTTCACTCTCTCTTCAACTTGCACATTAATTCCACTTCTTTTAACTGCCAGCCAGGGGTGTCCTCGACTGAATGTCAATCCTCTGTTCAGGGTGACAGGAGAGCGAACAAGGGAGGACAGAGAGCGAGTGCAGGCGCTGAGGGAGGGAGAGAGGGAGAGGGGAGGGGAAGTGGGGTTTGAAAACTGCTTGGTTTGCTCAGAGGCCCCCTTTTTTTAATCCAAAGGTCTTACCTAACATGACCCACTCCTTTCCATTTTAATTGCACTCTTTTTTTTTTTTTTTTTTTTTTTTAATATTACTTGTGTCGCTCCTTCGGCTGGCATTTCGAGACATTTGATAAGGTACCACACTGTATCATGGCGTTTGACAAGCGTGAAGACAGCAGGCATCTGAGGTTCAGACATCCTGACACAGACAGACAGACAGACAGAGAGGGTGACAAGCGCACAGATTGACGGTGTCACCAAACAGCCAGCCGGAGGAGAATGGAGATGCAAGAGATGATCAAGTTGGCACACTGCAAAACCCACTGCTGATGTGAATTATGGGAGTTATTCCCTGTGCTGGAAAATTCAGTTAATCAATGTCAACCTCATTCAAACCCAAATCAGATTTGTACTGAAATTTATGTCCCTATAGGTTCTCACTGAGGGCGATGATATTCTTTATTTATCTGCCCACACTAACACAGAGGAACCAGGTCACCATTGATACATGTAAGTAAGTATGCAATGGCGTGTGTGAATGTGCATGCACATCCCGCCCTCACTGCACACAGGAGGCCTGATAAATAGAACACAAGTGGTGTATATCTGGTCAACATGGCATGTGTGAAAAATAATTACACTTAGGCTGACACCCAAGGTCGACA
Organism: Polydactylus sextarius; assembly: GCA_016801845.1. NCBI lineage: Eukaryota > Metazoa > Chordata > Actinopteri > Polynemidae > Polydactylus > Polydactylus sextarius. The sequence continues at coordinate 11,432,349 of CM028919.1, forward strand.
GGCTCCAACAGCTGCCCAATCTTTGCTGGCTATTTTTCCTTCTCCTGTCTGGACTTGGCTGAGTATAAAAAACACATCACAGTGGGTGTTTTTCATGCTGTCATATGATAGCACATGAAGGCCTCATTCGGTATCAAGAGTTAACTCTAAAGAAATTGCACGCACCTCTGCGAGTGAGGGTCATATTCATTGTCAGGGATAAGACGGGGGTAGGTTTAGAGTGGAATGAAATGAGGGAATTTATTATTGGGCTGGTGATGTGTTTTTATCCAACTGTTTTAAAGCAGATTTTAAATATGCTCTTAGAAATAGTAAGAGAGGGCAAAAATATTGAAACAAGAAGCAAAGTACACATATAATACACTTGTATATCTCTACTTAGAAGGTAATAAATAATTATGGAACCAAAAACAAAAAACTAAAATTTGATATATTGTATCTGTATTTATTTTTTCAATGAAAAAGGTATAAGGTAGTAGTGATTAGATGATGCCCATGCACTGATCAAGCTTGCACCAACCAGCCTATTTTCACCATGTACAAAAACTTTCACTCATCAGGCCTAGTTCTCTGGCAGAAATGGCTCGCTGCTGACATCTCAAAGAGAGTGATTCTACCTCCATTCCGGTTATTCGTTTTGGGGCGGGAAGAGTCAGGAGAGTATTTCAGTGAAACAAGGTGGTCCCTAAACACTCAGCTCACTGTGCCATGGCCCCACACTTCCAGCAGCCCACAGCTTACTCTCCCCTGAGAGTGAGAAATGGGCATGGGGAGATGGGGAGGCAGTCCTGGGTGAAATTCAAGGCCAGAGCACTCATGTCTCCTCCATCTACCACCTCCCACCTCAGGCGCAACACATTACCTCTCTCCCGGATATAATCACACCCAGTGAGGAGCGAGCTTTGGCTGCACAGTGTATGAGCAAGCGAAGGTGTGTTTCTATTTATGTGTGTTAGCATATTTGCGTGTCTGTATAGGAGCATGTGAGCAGTTGGTGTGTGTGGGTGTGGTTTTATGTGTGTGTCTGTGCATACAGTATGTGTGTACTGTATGTAATTGCCAATGGAAATGCTCAGGGAATTACACCTGGGCCCACATGTCCCCCTCATATGGGTCCCTCTCCTGCTTATTCTCTTTTATTAGCACCTCCTTTTTTTTCATTAACTGAAAGGTTACCGGTGCATTTGTAATACCCCCACATGAATCGTCTGTACCCTGTCTGCCCATAGTTGAGGCAAGGCCCCAAACCTTTCCTATAAACCCCCCCTCCCGACCCAGACATATACATACACACTCCTTCGTATCCTCCAGTCGCAAGAGGACATTTCAATGGCATTGTACTCCCCTCTGCCTCCCAAACACAGGTAGGGAAATATCACCCAGGGAATAAATAACTCGCCCAGGTTAATTATTTGGCAGACGCGTCTGCAGATTAATAACTGAATAAAAATTCAGCGGTGGACGGAAGTAGTCTGAAAGGTGTATATGGGGAGGAGGTTGGCGGGGGAGGAGGAGGAATGATGGGCAATTGAGTGGAGTTATTGGAGAGCAACAGTGCATGTGCTGGCTTCAGATAGATGTAGGAGCGGGGTCTAGCCCCAAGGCTGTGAATATGCTGTCTGGGAGGAGAGAGATTAACTAAGGCAGCTCGGTGACATCATGCCTACAGAGACAGTTATGAGGAGTATCCATCACATGCATCGTCTGCAAGATATGGAAGACGAGGAAGAAGAAAAAAAATAGAATCATATCTCAAAATGATACAGAAAATAAAATATGCAAGAGAATAACAGAGAATGGGAGGTATTCATTCGGCTCAATATTGTAATTGTGGGAGCTCACTTTTTGTCATTTTGAATATTTTCAGTAAATGAATCCCACAGCAAATTCATGCAAATCATGGTTTCCAGCTGAGCGTGTGATTGCAGCATTACCTCTTTACACCAGGCGTTACACTCAAGTTTCCACTTTTCCTAGAACTCTAAACTAAACCAATCAGTCAGTCAGTCAGTCAGTCAGTCAGTCAGTCAGTCAGTCAATCAATCAATCAATCAATGCGATATAAAACCATAGCAAACCTACCAAGGGTGTTGATCAGTTCAATAACACGAGAGGTAACCCCATGTGGACTTATTATCATTACAAATGCACAAACAACCCAAATACCCTTAATCTAGTCAAAGGGTAAAGCCTGTATTGACCTAGTGGTGTGTGTGTGCGTGTGTGTGTCTGACCTAGTCTGCTGCTGCAGTGACAAAATCCCTAAACCCTGTTCACCTGAGGAGGGCAGACTGGGGCAATTTTCCTGTCTTTGAAGGGAGAGAGGGAGAGGGGGAACATAGAGGGGGAGACAGAGAGAAGGGGGTGGATTTCCTTTGGATCTCTGTTTCTTTTCCCACTGAGCAAATCTCCATTTATGTTACACAGCAAGCCCTTTTATTGCCCATTTGTGTTTATGTGGTGAATGAGATTTCTTATTTAGATGTAACACAGAGAAACACTCTTCATTAATGCTTCCTTATACCATTAATAACTATAGGTGTGCACCAGACATCACCCTGTGTATATGTGCAGTGTTATATACACTTTTATTTATTTACATTTGATTCAAGAGTGTAATCTATGTATTTGCCAAACAGGGTAGGATAGCAGGGAGAGCTCATTTAACTCAACTGACTGCTGTGTTGCTACCACTATTGATTAGGCGCTAGATATCAGGTCGTTCACTTTGCAAGCCAAACTCTGTTTTCTAAGAGGAATAGAGCCAGAGGGGGATGCATCAGAGATATTTATATATATATAACAATTTAGAGAGAGAAAGAGAGTTAGAGAGAGAGAAACCATGCTCCACAGAGGCCACAGACCCTGGTCATTTTCATGCACCAGGCCCTTTTGCCTCTCCCTTCCCCCATCCATCCATCTATCTGCCCTCCACCCACCCATCTCCCCTCTCACCCCTCTCGCCCTGCAGGGCAGGCCCTGCCTTCCATCTGTTGTCTGTCCCAGCTAGGAGCAGCCCTGCTCCCCCTCCGCTCACATTTACAATTCAATTAAAAGCAACAAGCCCCTTCTTCCTCCTCCCTCTACTCCTCCTCCTCCTCCTCCTCCTTTTTTTTTTTTTTTTTTTTTTTTTTTTTTTTTTTTTAGCCGTGCCTGAATTCGCACAGCAGAAAAGCCTACACCACATGTAGAGATGCAGTCATGACACACACTTACTGGGGCACCACTAGGCAATACCGAGCCCACAGATGATGCAAACGCACACTGACACATAAATACACAAAGTGTTTGGAAAAGAGCAAAGGAGAGGGACACACTCACGAACACAAAGATTTTTTTTTTTTAATTTCATTTTGACGTTCTGAATAGAAAACAGGGTTGGTGGGACTAAGCCCAGGAACAATACAACTTGAAGAAAGTGGGTCACACTTTGCATTAGAATAACATATGTAACTATGATGTAACAACCCAACAGCTGAAAAAAGTAGGGTTATATGGCAAAAAAAATAAGGCAAATTATAAGACTTTTAAACATTACTGAATTAAACTTAAAACACATTTACAAAAATCGACTTTTCATACAAAGTGTGGTACACATTACCTAACTTATAAAGTTAATGATTCTGCCTGAGAAAGTTTATACAGAAGAATAATGATACTTCCCTTGTCAACATAGTTTATCATCTCTTTGGAGTTAATATGGCGTCCTCCATATATGGCTTTTTTCCATCATCTTTTTATCATATCTCTATAAGAGTGAAAAAAACATTATGAATACTTGGTATTCTAAATTACGTCCCTCTTAAAGTTCTTTCTCTCACTACTGTAATGTAAAAGCAATATCCACAGGCATCTCTTCTTCTATAAAAAAGAGGGGGGGATGAAAGTCTTTAATATTTAATTACGGTATTGCCAACATGCAACTTTTATCACTTTTTTGTGTCATTTGCATCTTGGGCGAAGATATACACAAAGAGCAAGCGAGAGAGACAGGGAGTAAGGGGGTGAGAGAAAGAAAGTGTGATTTAAAAAAAAGGGAGCGATAGAGAGGAAGAAGCTAAGGAATACAAGAAGAAAGGGAAGGGGGGGAGGGAACACACTGTCATGGGGGAACCCATATGACAGAGTGTACTCAGGAGAGATAAAGGTGGGAGATAGGGAAGGGAAAACAAAAAAAGCAAAATGGGGCAAAATAGAGATTTAAAAACAAGAGATAATGCAAGAAAGGGAAAAAAAATACAGAGAAACCACAGTAGATATGAAAACAGACTTCCTATTTAATGGGGCCAGTGATTTTAAACATGGTTTGTCCTATTTCAATTTGTATGAGTCTAGCTGTCACCATCTGGGTACGACTTTGCAACACAGCCTGTCTATATGTCTTCATGTTCCTAAGCCCAGTGCATACAACCTCCCTACCCCCATCAACCGTCTGCACCAAGACCTAACTCTTTGCCTGTCTCAGGCGCTGTGGCAGACTGCGTTAATGACTCATAATGTGCGTAATTACCAGCCCAACAGCCACAAGGAGCTGATGAAGAACCAGACCAGCGCTCCACTCCTCATCTAGGGCCCCTTGTTCCTCCTCATTCACTCTGAATGGTGGTGGGCTCTAAATGAAGCCTTATTGGATGCTGCTGCTACACTTAGAGGGCTGACAGTCATTAAGATGGCCATCTAAATGAAAAGAAGGGGGGGGAACTGTCATTACCATAAGAATTCATGTCAAAGCAATTTTGATGTGGCTTTAATTTCTATGCAGAAGGGTACTCAGAGTATTCAGTTCACATTATAGCAGAGATAGACAGTCAGTACTCTCTCTTAATTTAACAGATCATATACCTAGGAAGCAAAGTAAAGCAAAGCAAAGTGGAAGCAAATAACTGACTAATGACAGTTATTACTATGGTCTTCTTTCTCTAAATCTCCTACTGAACTGTATGTTCCAAAGACAGGGTATCTAAACTGCTGTAAATATTTAATACTCTGTGCACACAAACGGGACTCTAGTCCAGGACCTCCACCTGTGTAAACTCATAAAGCTTGTGCTAAAACCTCAGGGCTCTGGAATGGTGTTTCTGCTCTTTCCCAGTTGTGGGAAGTCAAGAGAGAGTCTCAGGCCATGTGGGGACGTCGGCTGACGTCCAGGCCTCTACACTGGTGGCAAGAGCAGATGTGAAGTTTATAATGTGCAGAACGTCCATGTTTTCCCATCATGCCATTGCTAAGTTTGCCTGGGGCCAACCAATTCGAGCTGAATGAAAAGCGTTCAGCTGAGGATACAGGGGGAAAGGGAGCAATGCGGTGGTGGACAGGAAAGTGAGAGCAACTCTCACTGAGCTCACAAACCTTTCTGCACAGGAGGTTCGGTACATTGGCCCGTGTTCCTTATACTCTCTTCCACACTCTCCACTGGCTGTCAGGAGTAAATACTTCACTGTGTTCCCAGGTTTTGCTCCAGCTGATATCCCACAGCAAGTCTGCCGGTTGGTTGGCGAGAATTATTTTGTGACGTTCTTTCATTTCAAAAGATTCCATGAGACTCTAATGAGGATAAAATTCAGCCATTTATTGCAGGGTAGATACAATAGCTAATTCTGAAAAAAAAGACCTCAACACTTTAAAGGCCAGCTGCAGCTGATCACAGTTATATGACAGAACTAAAGACATTGGCTATATGGTGACTTGAACACTTAAATGACTCCATATTGTGCTCAGTGCAGATCTGTAGCCTATATATCTTACACTATACATTTTGCCAGCTAAGAATTCTAAGAGTCAGGAAAGAGTGCTGAGGCGGTAGTTGGTGATCCTAAATCAGGACTCCTACTGTGTGAACCTTCATTAGGACCTTGACTGTTTTCTTACCCCATAAATTATTTGACTCCCGCTTACTCTTAAGATCACGTTTAACCCAGATAGCTTCAGACATTCTGTGGAGGAAGCGTGGCTTGCTTTCAGGGATTTTGTAGTGTGATGGAAAGGCTAGTCAATCCATGCTGGCACGACATGGTACAGTGCAGCGCAGAAGTGTGAAAGGGCCTTATGTTGAGCCTTCATCCTATGATGAATGTGAGCACCAAGTAACCTCATGAAGGGGTGTTAGTTTGGAGGGAGACTGCCACTGCAACACCCTGACCTCCCATCCAGCGCTCGTATGCAGCAAGGAGCAGCAATCAAGCCAAAGTGCTTTCAAAATGAGAAGATCAAAATTCTAAAAGTGCACTCATGAAGGGCACACACTCAGAAACACACAGAGATGTTAACACTTTAACACCACGATGAGCTCTTAAACCTTCAGTGGTTAAATGTCTTACTGCTTTCTGTTTACTCTCTGCCTTGGTTAAATTTTGATTGTGTAATGCTGCTGCTGTTAAAAAATAGGCCTACTCTTAGAAACAAGGCTCTAGGTGTTTAATTAAGAGTATAGCGAAATCTTTGGAGGATAAAAAAAGACGAAATATTTCACAACTTTTCAACTTTCTATTTGTTAGGGCAGGATTTGATTCTGTCTCATGCTGCGTACAGTCTGATTCCAGACCGCTATCACCACTCACACTTTTGATTTGATTAACAATTCAAACTGTTTGGTTTTGATCATTGAAGACTGACCGTTAACAGCCTCATGGGTAAGAGTAAGGATGGGAAAAAGTAATCGACCGTGAAGAAAAGCACAGATAAAGTTCCAGTGACTGCATCAAACATGCTGGAAGTCCCCTGCTGTTAACCCCTAGGTAACCTACATTTACCAGTTCTAGGTATAAAGCTTAATTCAGGTTTTATAATGAAGAACAAGTGAGTTCTGAAAAACACCAGTTACTTCAATTGTGGGTCTTGAAAATTTCTGGAGTTCCACTTTTGAAATGGTATTCCACCAATAATGCTTTCTTGGATCCAATGACAGATATTGTCAAATTAAAAAATCCTAAAACTTTTCATAGCTTAATAACGCACCATACTCAAGAATGTGCATATTGGACTTGAAACTCAGTTAAATGTACGCAGCACTTAACATCTGAGAGGGAAGTGTGTTTTCCTTCTGTTGCAATGTCAGTGGTTGTTTAAAGAAAGGAAACAGGCGTAGCTGGCAAATCCAAAGCTCCCGGCAATGTCTGAAACGGTGTCTGTTTTCCACTCTCCCAGCACTGAGCCTTAATGCATCTGGCGCTTTCGACAGCATGTTGCTGCAGCTTTAGCATAACAAACACCAGCTCTCCACACAGGAATGGACTCATGGGCTGTGGTCAAATAATCTTTTTTTTTTTTTTTTTTTGCTTAGGAAGCTTTCTAACTGAGTGAAATGACCCAGAAGTATCTTAAGTGGCAGCCATGATAAGACCTGGGAGAATTCTCTAAATGTTAAAGGTGGTTCAGTTTTTTTTTAACAAGAAGATAATGCTGTCCCAAAACTTCTTGACTTGTGTCGATAACATCCTTTCTCATTCAGTATTACGTTGTGTGAAAGTCAGATTCTTTTCTTCTTATAAGTTCTTATAAATAGTCCTTCATATCTTTCCTTGACCACAGCCATTGTGTTAGGAGATGTGCACACACAGAGGGGGCAAGAGGGAGAAAGAGCACTATAACACTTTAATACCTACCACTTAAATTGTGCAGGTAATGGATTTGAATGTGTGACAGCAGCTTTTTTGGCCCCACAAATCATGTACAGTAAAGATTTCCTGGACCTAACCAGTCTCTTTTAATTCCAATTAGACAACTGTACAGTATTGTGTATATCTATTTCCAACTAGCTGAAGGAACTACTTGAGGAAGGAAAAGTCAAACCTCATTAATTCCTGTCGCTCTCCTTGACTTTCATTCTCTACTTTTCAATGTGTTTGTTATCATTTGTATACCGTACAATCAATGGGTCAATAGATCAATACGTAACAAATGACACTGTGGGTGTTAATGACAACCCGGGATTAGGACGGATAATGCTGCCTCGTAAGATCAATCGATTAGCAGCAGTCTCTGTCGCAACACACTGCAGAGGTGCACACTTCCACACATGCACACAGGATCAGCCAGAGACAGGTGGATGGAACACTCCCAGTGGGTCGTACACCATCAAGACCTGCACATCCACACTATCTCCTTCCTAACAACGGTACCCTAACACCCTTTCATCCCTCCCTGCGCTAGCTCTCAGGAGCTCGGAAAAGATTTGCCAGAGTGCCAAGATGAGAGACCGGGCGAATGCTGAAATGTCAAAGCACCTTAATTAACACAGGGGGCTATAACCGTGATCAAGGCTCCCTTGAGGAGCAGGAGCAGTGTACAACCCAATCTCTCTGCCTCAGCCTAGCTCTTCCGGATCGATTGGAATAGATTTTCTGCTTTTGCACACACCTGAATGCTGTCAACAGGGGGACGTAAATTTGGTTCTGTGTCTCTTCCTCTTTTTTCTTTTTTTTCCTCCCCTTTTTCCGACTCTCATACTAAATTCCTATTGAATCCATATTTCCCCCATCACAGTGCATGGAAACCTCCGGAGCTGTTTTTGGCAGGATGGGCTTGTTATAAAACAGAAGAGTCTGTTTATGGTGGTCTTGGTTTAAGTCTGCTCTTCCTGCTCTCAGATTGAAAGGCTCCTTTGAAAACGAGGCCTCAGATGGCTTTGGTAGGATTCTGTCCTGCATGCACTCAGTCACTCTCTCTCTCTCACACACACACACACACACACACAAATACACACACTCGTAAGTTCACACATGTACACGTACTCACACACAGACATGGGTCTCGCTCTCATTACTCAGCATAAGGCTTTCACGCTTGACCTGCTTTTTAACTTTCTGATCTGGATTAGCGGCAGATAATTTAGGGAGGAGAGGAATGGGGAATACGTGTCTGCTTGCAGCTGAAGGGCTTACAGGTAGTGCACTGTTATCATTCACCGTCGAACTGAAGACGGAGTTGACACAGCTGCCTCTGAGAATTACCACTACTGTTTCTGTGGCAAAGAGACTGAGAGTGATGGGAAGAGACAGAGAGAAGCAATAAGAAAGTGTAAAAAAAAAATCCTTTGCGGACGAGAGTGGATGGAAAATATATTTAAAGAAAAAAGTCCCCACTTCGCTGATTCGGAGCTCTGAGAGCACCTGAGTTCCAGAGGTCTGCAATTGACTCGTTAAAGAGACTGCCAAGTTAGCAGAGTGCCACCTCACATGGGAGGAAAGAGCGCGGGTGGAGGATGTGTGAGGGAGGGGGTGAGGGTGTTGCAGGCGGGTGAGGGGGCTCAGTGATAAATCCATTTACATCCTCCCTGTTTTATTTGCTCCCATGGACTCTGCGCGCGTCTCCCCATTCAGGCTTGTTTACCTGGCAAGCCGAGTGTGACTAAAGAAAATTCCCACAGCCTGAGGTGGGATTGGAGCTGAGGTGGAAGAAGAGGGTGCGGTGGGGGGCTTGTGGGGCAGGAGGGGAGGGTTAAGGTAGCCTGTAAGGAGACAGAAGAGAGCTAGGGGAGGGTTTGGTGATAGTGACAAGAAAGGGGGGGGCACAGAATTACTCAAAGCTGTAAGCTGTAACCCACCTTCCCTCTCCCAGCCCCCCATGGCTTAATTATCATGTGCAGCCTAGTGGAGATGAAATAACGGAGACTCTCACATGAACACCCTCACACCCACACAGGGAGGATCGGAGGACATACATATACACACACACACACACACACAGGCAGACACACAAACGCACAAATAGGAGGAGAGAGACAACATGGTCTGCTTTTAATTGAAGCTAATCGGCAAGGAAAATAAACATGCTGGCATGGCAGACATCTATCTTTGGCTGAGGCTGAAGCTGCTAGATAAGGAGGAACAGGCCTCACAGACATATGTTCTTCTCTTTAAAACACCGCCTGCTCCTAGTTGGCAGAATTAAACTTTAATATGGGTCTTAGGGGGAAGCATCTCTAAGGTGAAAAGGTGAAATTATGGGATGGATTTTTCCGAGACACATCAATCATCTTTAACTCGGCTCTGTTTGTTGGGGTCAGAGTTGCACTTTTTTTTTCTTAAAAAAGGCCTTACTTGCAAGAAAATTCACAGCAAAAGGAGCTCTGAAAGGCATTACAGCATCACTCAGACCGTCTGTAACTGATCTGTCAAAGTTGCCACATTGCTTTGCATGAATCTTTAATAAGCCAAGAATCCCTGTAAAGAGAGGAATAGCGCAACTCTTTTCATAGCGCTTCGTCTTCCACGTCATCTCAGACGAGTCATTGATCAACAGCGGCAAAATAAAAACAGTTCTCTCTCTCACTCTGAATAGATCATCCAGAAAAAAAAAGTGAAAAGGGGAAAAACAGAAAAGGGCAAAGAGATTAGGAATCTGTAAAAGCAACCATTACTTTTTGGAAAATCTACACATTTATCACTTGTGTTTTCGGGGACAAAATCACATTAAGGAAGTGGAGTAATAGAGAGAAACGGAGAGAACAAAGAGAAATGTTAGGCATCAAAGAGAAAAGGAATGAAAGAGTGGGGACGAGTATCAGTCATGGGGTAATCGTTCTATCAGTGGCCGGAGTAATGAATCCAATTTCCCAAGCAGCGCCAGTGTCATTTAGATGCTGTGGAATGCAGATTCATGGACCCTGTATGTAGAAGCTTTTTGAAGCAATAGACACATTAAAAGGCATTCTGGGACAGACATTCATAATGTCACAGCCTGTATTGAATTTTCTTGGTTTGATGCTGTGGAAGAAATAAGAACATTTTTTGAACCTTTTCTGAGCCACTGAATCTTGTCTGCACATGGAGTTTCAACTTTATTGTTAACTGAGAAGCAAAGTGACGCATAATGCAGTCCAGGAACCATTTCCCATATGCAGTAGTGGTGTACAGTAATTAGATAATGAATTATTAGTCTATTTTAAGAAGAAGAAGAAAGTTTTAACACCATATGATTCACAAAAACCATTAAAGTTCACGAACTTGGTTTGGTTTATTGCATTCCTATTCCACAAATTTTAATTATTAAGCCAACTACAAACACATGCTGCAAAACTAGAGAGAGAAAAATAACATCTTCACTCTTCATCTGATGGCTTTGATGTTTGACCACAAAATCCAGACCGTTTTGTCAACTGTCTGAAGCTGCAGAGCAGCAGGGAAGCAGACACACACACCAAGCCAGGTCCGGGGCTAATTTGCGGGGATCACTGCACTGACCCCGACCAGATAAGGTGCCAGTCGACGAAACTTCCTTCATTTCCTCTTGTTGTTGCAGTATGGGAGCAGAAGCAGCCGCCGACCAGCTTAAGGACAGCGGGGCTAAAAGGTGAAAGCCATGCTCGGCTGAACTTCAGGCCTGATCAAAAGGAATGTGACCTGGGCTTGGGGAGGCAGCAGAGCTTATCAGCCCAGCAGCGAGGCTTTGGAGAAGAAGATCCTAGGCACCAGATATCTTCAGGTAAAACCAGGTTTTCCCAGGAATGAAATAAAGTCACTCTTTTCCTCTGTCTTTTACTCTTTGTCATTGTCCCTTAACCTCAACTGTAGAAGCTCAAACTGAAAGTGAAGGATATTATCAGACTGGTTGACACTTGGATAGTCAGTGTTGGGGTTAGTGTTTTTAGTTTAGTTCTTAGTTTTATTAATAAACAACCTATTTTTCCATGACTAAGATGAGATGATGACACAGCACTAATATCATTAAACCAGTAATGGAGACTAAAATGCAATTTAAAATCCTTCCAAACCAAAATCTCTTTATTTTTGTTATTGTTAAAGAGAAGACAAAATATTAAAGTCTGGCTTTCTTCAGTGCAGCAGTTTCATTTCCTGAGCTGTGTGACTCATAATGACTGCACCAGCCAGGAGTGTACAATTAGCATAGCATGGGGTGCAGTGAAGATTCAGATTAACTTACTAGTAGTTAAGAATGACAACAGCAGGGCTTGGGACAAAAAACTAGTGGATATTTGGGTCCATTTTGTTATAGTGATGCTAGGAAAAAATCTAAAATGCATCAGTTTATGAGGAGAGAAGCAACACGGCCATTAAAACTGGTAAGAATGGCACAAACCTGAAGAGACACATTAAAGCTCACTACAAAGAAACTGAGGTAAGTTAATGAAACATGATGATCTTTTTTTTTAAGGTGTATTAATCTAGATAGAGAGGTGGTGTTGCTACATTATGAGGACTGTGTTTTATAGCCGATATAACAGAACTTATAAAACGTGGGTTGCAAATTGTTGTTAAGGAGCTGAAAATGAGGACAAGATATAATCTCATTAGAGAAAATTTTATGTGAAATGAGTTTGGCTACAAACTATAAATTATTGGATCTAGCGAGACTAGACTGACTGAATTGGGGAATGTCAACAGTTTTCATTGACTAAGGAAGAAGAAAAATGAATTTCTTTACAAAGTAAGTCTAAAGCCCAGAATTTTAGTTATCTGCAACTTGTGTAAATAATAAAAAAAGAACTGACAAAATCAACACTAGTTGAGCATTAAAATGTCATTATTTCTGTACATGTGGTTGTTTATGTATTACAGGAACGGATGCATGCTTACATATGTAAGTGCATGCCCCACCACAAAGTCTACTGCATCTGTGCTAATGTATCATTCATGATTTTAATTGCTAGTAATTAACTTGGGTCCAATTAGCAAGAGAGATAATCAATACTTGTTGATCAACACGCAGGTGCATTATCTTTGGTGCGAGCTGTAGCACATTTGTGGACTTATGTGAAGAGACGAGGGTGTTTTACTGCAGAGCTACATGTGTGATGTAATGTAATCAGTTCAGCTCTGCTTCTATATGGGATGCTTTCCTCCTAACAGATTGTATATTGAACTCTTCTCTCTCCTCGCTTCTTTAATCCATGTTTACCTCACACTACTGTGGAATTATCTGCTGACTAAAGACTGAATAGGAACCAGGCTGACAAAACAGGTCCCGTTCACACTCGTGCTGAACCATCCGAGAAGGTAAAAATGGCAAAACTAGCCCAGCAACATGACAGGAGGGGAGGGAAGCGAATGGAGACAAATTGAAAGAGATGTAAGGGAGATGGAAAGTATAGGACAGTAAGAAGTGAATACTGCTGAGTCTGAGCTTTTCCTCAGGATGCAAAATGGAATGAATGAGGAATGAGGGAAGTTTAAAAAAAAAAAAAAAAAGAAAATCATTGGATGTCCTCCCCCTGCTTGGCCCACTAACCACACGTCTTCCAGAGCTTCGCTGAGCTGTGATCAATATTGATGTTGTCATTAAGCAGCTCTCTGGTAATGAGGGTGGGGAGGGAGGGGGGTCCTATGAGAGACATTAGACCTGCATGCCATGCATCTCACATGCATGTTCAGCCCACGAAGAATCGAGAGATGAAAGAGGTGCACTTCCTGTTGGGCACTTCAGAAAGTTTCTTACTTTTGAAATTGCGACAAACACTCAGCTTATAATTATAGCTCTGACTTGATGATGCATTCCTTGGTAGTTCCAGTCGTGTGTAAACACAAATCACATGCAAAAATGAAAAGCTGTCAATAACATCATGGTTATTTTGGAACAATTTAAACCACATAGCAAAGACAGCAAGAACAAGAAGAGAGAGAGAGAGGGAGAGGGAGAGAGAAAATGCTCTGTCACTGACTATGTGGGGGTCAGGAGAGTGTACAACTCATCCCTCAGTGGGCCTCACTAATAGCCATGCAAACACACATTTAGCTGTGACACTAAAATCCAAGGGTGCAAAACCGTCCATCATTGCCTCTTAGAAGAAGAAAAAAGCTTCAAACTGAAAAGGCACAAAAACTAAGAAACAATGAAAGAAGTAGAGCAAGGGCTGACAGATCTATTCGCAGTCCATAGCTGGTGCAACAGATGAACTGTGTGTGCGTCACGGAATGGGATAAGGCACAAAAAAGAGATGGCAATTTGGGGTTGTGTGTTTCACTTCGGCCCACCCTGTCTCAGTCTGTGTCTGGGTAAACATCGCTGTTGCTCGGCTCAAGCGGCAGCTGTAAGCAGCAGCAGCAGCTGTGGCAGCCCATGGCCACCGTCGCCCCTGAAAGCTAAGTTTACTGTGACACGTGATGAGTTGACGACAGGCAGCCAGGTCACACAGAGACAAGCTCAGGGACTTTAAGACGTAACCCTCTGCAACAACTGTGTACAATTCACCATTTAATTACCTAGAAGATGCACAAAAATGTTTACCTGTAACTGCAAAGGAAATTTTGTTTGTTAATGCCAAGTATTTAATAAAACACAACCAAGAGGGAAGTGGAAACTGGGCAAGTTAGACCAGCGAGAGTATATAATCAGCTCATTAATCATAGGCTTTATGAAGAGTTATTTCACATAATAAATTGGCATCAATGTTTAGGCAATCCTAAAGCAATAAATATCCCAATAGAATAATATTTTTATGCACTATAACTTGACTAACTGTGCTGGCCAAGTTTGTGTCTAGCAATATGTCAGATATTTGCTAAATGGCGGAGCAGAATAAGGTCTCTATTCAGCGATATCATGAGGAGATGAAATATGTTTTAAGTGTTTGGAAGTTTTCCAGTAATATCCAGTGTTTGTCACACAAAGAGAGCCTTTTGTGTCTCTATCTTTCACATTCACTATATATTGCCTAACAACACGTGCTCCGCACACACTCATATAGGGGATGGTGCTGGGAAAAAAGTGTGGCTGATTTTGTAAAGTGACAACTACACAACAAGTCTCAGGGATCAAATGCTCTGTTTACAGCTTGCCTGTGTTGCCTCTGGGTAAGAAGAAAAACAAGCTTCTCCTCATTAACACAGGCCACTTGGCAGTGTGTCTTGGTACCAGACAGTTAGCTCAGCTAGCTCTGACAGATCCGACACTTCTTTGCATTTGATGTTGCTTGGGATGGAGGACACAGCGAGTTTTTTTTATTTCATGTAAGCGGCGTATGGTATAGTAGGTGTCGTAGTGGTCTACGTGTCGTCTTTGGATTGTTCTCCCTGCTCTGCTTGAAATATATTGCCAGTCGATTACAGGCTAGCAAGAATGACAGCGGCTGCATTTCATACAAATGCTGTGAATACATAATGCATAGCATTGTCTGCATGAACCCTTTCACATGCTAATGCCAACCTTTCTGCAGATGTCTCAGAGGTATGTGTCGGTGACGGTAGAGTGGCAGAGAACGGGGGTAAAAATAAAAAGGAATAAAAAAGGAATCAAATGCACAGAAAAAAAATCATCAGTATCCAGGCTGCCTTCACTCATATATAATCAACCATTAGAAAAGAAAAAGAAAAAAAACATGTTCAGAAATAGTGCACCTTCATGTGGCGAGGGAAAAAATACGAGAGGGGCCTTGGCATCATGGGCAGTCAGCTCCACAATCACTGGAAGTTTCCAAAAAATCACCAGAAAGGCTCACAAGTAAATGATTTACAGCCACACAGAGCAAGACCCAGACAGGAGTCCTATACCAAATGTATGGCAGAGTCATCAGGATCTGTGATTAACATGTCTGAAAGTATAACCACCGCTAAAGGAAGTGCTCTCGGCAGCATTCGGGCCAGGCACTAAATCCTGATCCAGTTAATTGTATGGTGGTACAGAAGAGGCCTACAGGCACTAAATGCCGTTGTGAGATGAATGAAACGCTCATTTAGCGTTTTACAGAAAGTTCCCACACATAATTATGTTTCACTGTTTTCTACATCCAAATGAGACACTAATAGAGGATTTAACAACAAATAGCTGGAAATTTTTACTTAAAAACCTCTGACCTCATGCATGTATAGCCTCAGTCATAAATGTAGTTAAAATCAAATGCCAGAACGTTTATGGATGTTAATCAATATTTTTTTTTAAAACTAGAACAGCAGAGTTCATCCTTGGGTGTATTATCATGATGGATTATTTTTTTGGAGGGGGTTGCTGCTTCACCCCTTTAGCTGTGTTTTCTTTCCTTCTTTTGTTGCTCACACAAGGCTTGAGGTGAATTGTAGCTTCCACTGTTGACAGGGCCCCAATGACCTTCCTCCCCAGTGAGTGCTACAAACACTGGACAGGCTACCACAGTCAGGGTCTGTGTTTACCATGTCTTTTCTGAGTAAGGACGACTGAACGGAGATCAGTAATCAGTATCAATTCTCGTGCAGTTTCTAGCGCAGAGTGGTGACACAAAACTGATCTCAAGCCAGAAATCGTGCCCTGTGATGCTTGACACCAGCGTTTGGTCTCCAGTCTCAGGTTTCTCTGGTGCTGGTGTGCATTCCCTGTCCTTTTCACTGTTGACTTTCCAGCCTGCTGCTATGTCTAAATAAACACAGCCTGGGTTTAGGCTACCTCTCCCATCTATCCTGTCACTACTCCTCACCCTTATCTGATGCAAACCACAGAGACTTTGTGGCAAAATCCCCACCCTGTACACACACACACACACAATCCTGCCCTTCATGTCAGTGCACAAAGCCCATAACAATTAAGGATTTTTAAAGCTTTTGTGCCATTCTCAGATGGATACTCAGTGGACATTTTGAAAAATAATTACAGTACTTTTTACTGAGTAACCCCTGCACTTTGACTTTTAAATCTCCAGACAGTCAAGACTAATTGAAAACAGATAACGCCCTCAGAGAACTATTCACAATAATTCTGTTATTCCAAAAAAAAAAAAAAAAAAAAGAATTATTTATACAAGGATAACTGGATGTTGTTTCATATCATACACAGGTCCATTATGTGGCCTTGTCTAAAACAATGGAAAATTGGATCTGTGCTGCCATTGATTTAAAATGAATTGTAAAAGAAATTATTGATTGTTGGCAAACATGCCAATAAAGTTACTACCACAAATATTACCCTCTAAATTTTTCAGTAATGGGGTAGACTGTCTTAGCAAACAATTTATTCTGGAACTAAGGGGTAGGTGGAGATTAAGAGGAAGAAGAAATGGAAAAAGTAAAAGAAAGAGAGAAAGGGAAACAGAAGAGAAAGGGAGGGCAAAATGGCTGATCTCATAGGAATCCTCCAATGGCTACAACCAGAGGTTCTAACACACATTTTAGTGACCTATTAAGAGCATTATGGGCCCCTCGTCCACATCGGCCCTCAGCCCTGGTAATCTGGCCTATCCTCTTAAAAGTGGAATTGATTGAAAGAATTGATCTTCTCTGGGTTGGCAGACATAGCTCCAATAATTACCTCACGTAAATCTCTGCAATCACGTATGAAATGTCAGGATCTTCTGCTCTCAGTCCCCCCCCCTCTCAGCTGCTCCTCTTCAGGGCCTGTTTTAGGGCTCAGTTGACTCTTGGTGGATTTAAGTTCAGAGAAAAGATAGTGACTTATAAACACTCCAGACCTGCTATCCTAGCACTGTTCCTGATCTAGATCAGACAAAAATAAAAGTAATAAAAAGCCTGTTTTAATAAGAAGACAACGACAGAATAAACCAGTATTGCATATTGCATATTGTATATACCCACGCCCTTCAAATTTGTACATGCATGTAATAATTCAAAAGCTGACTCTGTCTGGGAATATCATTAGATAAATCTCTCTGTATACATTTACGTATACATCAGTTATCTACCTGTAGGTAAACCCATTAAGTCAGGGCAGGGTGTGTGTGATGACAGGCTTAGTGTACATACATATGCTGTAAACCACAATCTAACCAGCCAGCCAGCCATCTATGATTGAATGTTATTCATAAGGCACCTCTCTCAGCTAAACAGGCAGTGAGTATGCACAGGCAGCCACAGAGCCCTAAAAAGCAGCTGTGAAGATGGGAGGGTGCAGGATTAGGGCCTGAGCCTTACTCAGATGGGGCATTTCCATGACAGTGAGCTGCGCCACGGCTTAACAGCCCGCCCCTGTTTATGCTTTTTGGAGGAGAAGCCGGATTCCCTCCCCGTGACAGATGGCCTTTCAGCCACAAAGTGCAGTGTTTAGACTTAGCTTGCTCTGGGGCAAGACAGCAGAGCTCTGATGACACAGCATTCAGCAAACAACTCCCAGATGCAGAGGTGGTGGCCACAGAAAAGCACAGAGAACTGGCTGACCCACCAAGCAAGTAACCAAATGACCAGAGAAGCCGCTCCGCTTCAGCTAAATCTGCCAACGAGGGGGGAAGGCGAAACAAGCGACACCAGAGATAATCATGGGGCTCAGAAACCAAAGAGGTGGCTTGGCCTGAAGATACATGACACGACTCAATTTAGATTCGACCCAGTCCAATCTAGAGCTTTTGCTTACTTCAGACTGAATGCCCCCTACTGAATCAATACACTGAAAAAGGAGAAAGCATCAGTTCTGCTTTTAATTAAGAGGATTGTTAAATTTGGTCAGTTGAAGTGTAAAGAGATTTCTTTATAGGCTGGCAGGGCAAAGCAGCAGATTTTGCATTTGAGGGTAAACAGTGAGTGAAAAGGACCAGCTGCTGGAGAGAATTAGCCCAGTCTCATCTGATCCAACACAAACCTAGTGCTGCTTACTCTCAGAAAAAAAAATCTGGCCTGACCCAGTCTGACCCCTCATACAAAGCCAGAGAGGCCCTGGAGGCAGTGAATTAATTGCAGCCCACTAAGCCTGATACACCATATCTTAAATAGGAGTGGGTTCCAGGCTCAGAAGTGCTTGTAACTTGGAGTAGAAAAAAAAACTAAAAGGGGAATTTTGTTCAAATTGTGCACAGTAAACAAAAACAAACACTCTGGGAATGTTTCTGCTTATTGGGCAGACCTTAAAAAAAACAGCGAATGGGTAGTTCACAAGGTTGTACACGCAGAGTTTGACACCCATTTCTACAAGTGCACAGTTATCGGAATGATTTTAGTAAACAACAAAAACATGAAACAGTAAGCAACAGGCGAAAACTTCCTCGAGTCCCCGTCCTCCCATGCACACAGACATCACAGGTCTTGGGGAAAAATAGGTGATGAAAAATAGCATCTTTTCACATCTCCTTGCGACTGAAATCATTTGAAGAGAGAAGGCGTTATTCACTATGTTTACCCTGGCTGCTCGCTCTTCAAACCCACACTGTTGGAGACACCTAAATTGGCCTCTCGCACCATATAGATTTCCCATCACAGGCCAGCATCTAAAGAAGACACAGAGTGGACAGCGAGGGAAGAGGAGAAGCAGAGCATTCAGCAGTCTGATCACTGACCCTATTGTCTCTCTCAAATAAAATACATTCTCAGATTAATAGGCCCGATAATACAGAGCAACGGCTCATTGCAACAGGGAAAGGATGCCTTATCACCTCAATCACTGACGTGGTTGAAGATGTTATATAGAATAGAATGAAATCCAAGGAGAGATTTCAAGCTGGCACCGATGTTACCATCATTCAAAACCCAAAGACACTAGTTTATTAGCCATGTTGCAGAGTATTTAGCCTATTTCCACTGAACAATACTGAGGGTCTCCTTGAATAGTAAACCTAGATGGTCTTGTAATGGTCCAGGCAACATGGGAAACAAGAAATGTCATGTCTGGGGGCTTCTGACGTCAGTGGATCAATAGCACCTGACGAGGAATTTTAAAAGATACTATCTGTCTGACTGTTGGTGGCAATAAACTGAAGATTAACCTTTACGTCCCTCCCAGTACCGGGAAGTACCCTGAAGGGCATGCTCCACTGTTTACTAATCAAAAAAAGTTGCTTTTTCGATACCGTAAGACCACGGAATGGCTTCGTGGATCGGCAGAAGGCCCTGAAAGTTATTGACTTCTTCCCCTCCTATATGAGCATCATAAATGTGAAAGATGAACACACACACAGCCACATATTATATATTGCTGGTAACAACTCCAGAGATGTACACAGACACAGCTTGGTTTATTAAAAATAAACACCATATATTATCACTATGCTGTAGCACAAATGTAATAATTCCTGTTGCCATGCATAGAAACACAGAAAATGCAATCACATGACAAGAGAAGGATGGGGTTGTTGTTTGGGAGAATCTGCTTGGCTGACTGCATGGCTGTGTCCTTTGTGAGCCACGGGGGAAACAAGAGCTCTTTTTCTCCTCCAGAAGCATGATCCTCTTTCACCCCATACCTTTGAGCTGGGAGCCAAGGTTTTGAATGGCTCTGACCTCTGTGGCCTCTTCTGGCCCCCATTGGTCTCCAACCCTCCAGCTGTTCATCCTTCCAGTCCAGCACACTGCCC